>VXBB01010184.1:286754-375893 GCA_013399915.1 Illadopsis cleaveri | reverse complement strand
CGAGCCGCCTCAGCCCGTGCGCTGCGGGAGTCGGGGGGGGTTGTGCGTGGTGGTGTCTGCCCTGCCCTGAGCACACAGCTAACTGTGTGTATGTGTGTGTGTCTGTCTGTCTCTTTCCGTACCGGGGGATTGCACTCTTAAAATACACCCGATACAATGCACCAGCCTGACTCAGCCGCAGACATTAGTGCTAGGAAGATGGCGCACCCGGCGATGTTTCCTAGAAGGGGCAGCAGCAGTAGCAGCGGCAGCAGCTGCGTTACTGCTCCCACTGCACCAGGTACCGGCGTTGGGAGCGCTGCCCTCTCTGCCGAGGATTATCAGCCGCCTTTGCTGGTCCAGCCGCCACCTCCATCTCCTGCAGCAGCTTCAACAGCGGGTCCACAGCCGACACCTCCTCATCCACAAAGCCTGAACCTCCTCTCGCAGTCTCNCGGGGATGTCCCTGCCCGGCTCAGCCTGCCGCTGCCGCCCTGCTGTGCGCCAGTCCTGTACGTATCCGCGCCTTCCTCCCGTNCCAGCCTGACTCAGCCGCAGACATTAGTGCTAGGAAGATGGCGCACCCGGCGATGTTTCCTAGAAGGGGCAGCAGCAGTAGCAGCGGCAGCAGCTGCGTTACTGCTCCCACTGCACCAGGTACCGGCGTTGGGAGCGCTGCCCTCTCTGCCGAGGATTATCAGCCGCCTTTGCTGGTCCAGCCGCCACCTCCATCTCCTGCAGCAGCTTCAACAGCGGGTCCACAGCCGACACCTCCTCATCCACAAAGCCTGAACCTCCTCTCGCAGTCTCAGCTCCAGCCACAGCCCCTTGCACAGACTGGAGCTCAAATGAAAAAGAAAAGTGGCTTTCAAATTACCAGTGTGACCCCTGCTCAAATATCAGCTAGTATGAGCTCCAATAACAGCATAGCTGAGGATACGGAAAGCTACGATGACCTGGATGAATCTCACACTGAAGACCTGTCATCTTCAGAAATCTTGGATGTGTCTTTATCCAGAGCCACTGACTTGGGAGAACCTGAGAGGAGTTCTTCTGAAGAGACTCTAAATAACTTCCAAGAGGCAGAGACTCCTGGGGCTGTTTCTCCTAACCAGCCTCATCTTCCTCAGCAGCATGCTCCTCTGCCTCATCACCCACAGCAGAGTGTTGTGATCAATGGAAGTGTTCATCCCCATCATGTTCATCATCACCACCATCTTCACCACCACCATCATGGACACCATCATCCATCGCATCCTGGGGTGGGTAGTGCCCCCGTTTCTGGAGGACCACCGCCCAGTCCATCGTTTAGAAAACTATCAACAACTGGAAGCTCTGACAATGTTATATCAATTGCACCAGTTTCTGCTGCATCATCCACTGGGTCCTCAGCATCTGCCGTGTCTAATATCCGCACTACAAGTACTCCTGGCAATTTAGGTATAAGTCCTGCTGCTGGAACTAGTACCTTAAATAATATTGGTGGTGGTAGTTCTAGTGTGGCAAGCAATGTGCTTGGTACTATAAATTTAAGCAACATCATGAGTACTGGTAATGTAAATGCTTTGTCTGGAACTAGCAGCAATGCTAATGTGAATATCTTGAGTGGTGTTGGCAATGGTACGAGTGCTTCCTCTAGTGTCATTAACAATGTTACTAATCCAACTGCAGGAATGGCAGTGGGATCAAGCCAGCAGCAGCCTGCATCTGGCACGTCAAGGTTTAGGGTTGTAAAATTAGATTCTAGTTCTGAACCTTTCAAAAAAGGTAGATGGACATGCACTGAATTCTATGATAAAGAAAACACTGTTGCAGTTTCAGAGGGAGTAGCAGTAAACAAAGCAGTAGAGACGATAAAACAAAACCCGCTTGAAGTGACTTCTGAAAGGGAGAGCACCAGTGGGAGTTCTGTTAGCAGCAATGTAAGCACACTGAGTCACTATACAGAAAGTGTGGGAAGTGGAGAAATGGGAGCACCTACTGTGGTACAGCAGCAAGCATTTCAAGGTGTGGGTCCGCAGCAGATGGATTTTAGCAGTGCTGCTCCTCCAGCAATTCCAGCATCTAGTATACCACAGAGTGTTTCTCAATCACAGCTTGCACAAGTCCAGCTGCATTCTCAAGAAGTAAACTATCCACAGCAGAAGCCAGGGGTCCAACCTCCTGCACAGGCCAGTCTAACCACTGTTACTGGGGTTCAGCCAGCCCCAGTTAATATGCTAGGTGTATCCCCATCTCTGGGCCACCAGCAACCTGCCCTTCAGAGCATGGCTCAGCAGCAGCTGCCATATTCGCAGCCGGCACAGCCCGTGCAGACGTTGCCAGTGGTGCAGCAGCAGCAGTTGCAGTACGGACAGCAGCAGCAGCAGACACAGCAGCCGGTTCCTACGCAGATGGCCGCGGGTCACGTTAAGCCGGTGAACCAAAACTCTGTCACAGGGGCTGTGCCAGACTACATTCAACATCAGCAGATCCTTCAGACTCCAGCCCCTGCCATGCAGCCAAGTTCTACAGGAGTAGGAACTGGGCAACCAGTTCCTGTTGCCCAGGCACAGGGCATGCAGCCTTCAGTGCAAGCACATCCAGCTGCTGCCCCAGCTCAGCCTGTTGCACATGCTCCAGCAGCAATACCAGGTGTAGCTGCCAGTGGTCAAATGCTAAATGTTGGGCAGCAAGGAAGCGTAGCTGCTGTGGTGCAACCACCATCTGCTACAAACCAAATTCCACCTCCAATTATGCCATCAACCGCTGCTCCTCCATCTTCCCAAGTAGTGCAGCCTGTGCAGACAGGAATAATGCAGCAGGGATTACAGGCTAGCACTACAGGCCTTCCTCAACAAATGGTCATTGCTCAGCAAAACACCTTGTTACCTGTGCAGCCACAGGCACAAGGAGTGGAATCTGTAGTCCAAGGGATGACTGGCCAGCAGCTGCCTGCGGTAAGCCCTATACCCTCTGCTAGTACTGTTCCTGCACAAAGTCAAGCTGGTTCAGCTGTGCCTCCTGGCATACCTTCTGCTTCTGTGGGATTGGGACAGCCACAGAATATAGCACAGGCTTCGGCTGTGCAGAATGGCAGTTTGGCTCAAAGTGTTAGTCAGCCTCCTCCCTTGATATCAACAAGTATAGGTATGCCAGTGGCACAGAGTGTGCCACAGCAGATGCCACTAAGCTCTACCCAGTTCCCTGCACAATCACTAGCTCAGTCCATTGCAAGCCAAATCGAAGATGGCAGGCGCCCTACAGAACCTTCCTTGGTGGGTTTACCTCAGGCTGCCGGCGTCGAGAGCGGCGGTGGAGCATCGGCCGCTTCAGATGGTGGTAGCAGCAACATGCCTTCCTCGGCCTCCCTCTTCCCACTGAAGGTGCTGCCGTTGACAACGCCTCTTGTAGATGGTGAGGATGAGAGGTAAGACTGCCTGTAACTTTATTAAAAGATGGACTCTCTGATAGTTCGATTTGCGCTAACTTGCAGGTCTTGTTACAGCCATTCTGTGAAATGAAGAAGTGTGATGTTTCTGTCTAATTAAAATACTATTTCTCAGGTCTCAGCACATGCAGATATTGTATTAAAGAACTCGTTTTTCTCTTGAAGGGGTGGGTTGTATTGATTATGCTTTGAAACTACTGTGTGGGTAAATTGTGCTTAACAGTCTGTTCAGTGTGTATGTTCCCATTGTGTTGAGGAAGACAAGAATACTGTAGAGTGTGGGTATACTAGTGGTGATTGCAGTTTAGACTGTTTATTATATGGAAATAATTAATATTTATTCTCAGGTATATATTTTTTTTCCACAAGCCTAGACTTCATCCTGCCTTAGATTCTCTTTTTAAAGTATTGATTTCACTAAGGTTGAACCAGTTGCGATTCTGTGGTGTATTTAAATCCTCTTTGACAGCCAAGAGACGCTTTAGGCAAATGAGTATGGTGGGATAAGGGATATTCAGCAACACTGTTGTGGCTCTTTGAATTGAACCTGGGGTACTTTTGGGCTTGATGGCTTTTCTTCAAAGCAGTAATGCATGGTGAGATCTGCTCAGGCCTGCCCAAGGGTGGTCAGCCTTTGAATCTGGTGCGCCAGTTCTGTGCAGTTGGAGTAAGAAAACTGCATCTTTTTTTCCCATTTTCACCAGTTCCAGCTACATGTATTCTCTCACCTTTTCAAGCAAATGACCACTGCCTGGTCTTAATAGTACGTGCATTTGAATATTCTCATTTCTTTGACCGTGTGTGCAGAGAAGTTGAGACCATTGTGTGTGCAGGCAGAATTGATTGAAACATCAATTTTTAAGTGTGATGTTTTGATATTAATTATGTGTGGAAAGTCCTCAATGTGTTGAGGACCTCTTGTGATACAGGTTTGCGAGTGGCCAGAAAGACTGGTGCTTCTTCTAAAGAACTTCCTGTCTAAGAAGCTACATTAGTGGAAGAAGTAACTTTTAAGATAAATGATCTGCCTTGGGAATGTGGAGCAGGATAGAAAACGCTGGAAAAACTGAGACTAGGGTGAGGAGACAAAATAAGGCACTGAACACAAGGTGGGAAAAATGCCATAGCAATGGGAGGTGAAGTACTTATTTAAATACCTTCTGGTGCCATAACTTAAACCAGGAGTAATACCAGTGGCCAGACTTCATTAATTTTTTTTTTTTTAAATAAAATGGGTTGCTGGGAGAGGCTGGATTATTTTTTTAATGTTGAAAATCCTAACTCTATCAGCAGTCTCTGATTATGTTGATCATAAGGTGTTGACTGCTGTAGTGGCTTTCATCACATCTTTCTAAAATGCCAGAGAACTGTAATGAGTAGCAGCTTGTCTTCCAGGAGTGCTAGAAGACAAGTTCCAACACTGTTGCATTCTGATCATGTTTTTTTAGTCAATAAGTGCATGAAGGTGGTAGAAGACAGACTGAAGTGTTAAACCCAACAGTGTCACCATTATGCTACTAGCAGTTTTTCAGAAATGTTTTTTGCTTTTCTGTCATTTGAATTTTGTAAACCAAGACACTAATTCTTCTCTTCACGGGTCCCACTGGTGTGTGGTGGTGTTATTTGTTTTTGTTGTTGTGTGTTTGTTGTTTTTTGGTTTTGTTTTCTTTTATCAACCACAAAAATCCCCCTAAGCTTTCAGGGGATCCTAGCCAAGTAGGAGAATCATAAGCTTATTGATACTCAGTGTTTTGGAAAATGACATCTAGAATATGTCTGTACCCTGATTTTAAGAGCATATGTTAACAGTTTGACATGATTGGTAGTTTTTCCAGAATGTTTAAATCCCTCAGGGTAACAATAGCCAGAAATACCTTCTTCCTCTGTTATTTGGCTAGCCAAAGATCATATCCTTTCTTCTCCCGTGCACGTTGCGTCTTTGTTCAATCTGTCATCTCCAGGTAGACTACACTTTTGTTTAGCTGCAGTTGGAAAACCATTTATATTCTTTACACAAGGCAGGATATGACTCTATTAAATGGAGACCAAAAATAATTGGGTTTTTTTTTGTATGACTGTCGTGGCCATCACTTTTTTGTACAGTCAGACAATTTATAGCAGCGCGTGTCTGTCTCCCTGTATGTTTGTATGTGACATTAAAAACCTAGTGAGATTGCTTCTGGTTCTGCTTCCAGGGGATCTCAGGGCATGGTACTTCTATTGTCATCTTCACTGGAATTTTGGGCTGGAGCTTACAGTTTGTTACTCATAAAGGCAGTGCAAGATACGTTGTTATTCTCTTGGCTCCCCACTTTTCTGGCCCTAGGATCTCTCTAGTTAGTTTTTTTGCTGGCTTGTTAGATTATCCCCACTTTTACAGGAGGTAAAGGGTGGTGTATTGTAAAAGGACCGTAAGCATTTCAGAAGCAGGTGTATTGTAAATATGAGTGTTTGAAATCCCCATTTCTCTCGGTCTTATCTGCACATGCATATATCACTGAAGATTTCTGTCAATACATCCCAAGTGATTCTAAACCTGGCAAAGGAAAAGGTAGGAAAAAAGAAGTGAGTGATGACATAATTGGGCCAGAGAAGAAGCTGTAAAATTCCATTTAGCGTGCCTTCGAAAAAACATCTGACCCATGTAATACCTTGTATAGATTAACTCCCAGCTTTCCTTAAACCTGTATATAACTGCATTTAAGGCTGTGCCAGTATCTTTAAGTCTGTTCAGTTTTTAGAACACCATTTGCAGCCCTTTCTATGCCTGTTATCAGGGCATGGCCTTTTAAATATAGACAGTGTGGAGTGTATCTGCTTTGAGAACCATAACCTTTATTTCTCCAGTATGAATGACTTTCATTTCAAATCATAGTGAAGATTAGATATTAAAAATGAGCTGCTAGGCAGAATGCCATATGGAAAACTAATTTGCAAATGTTAATAAAAAAAGAGAGGATGCAAATAACATTCTCTGTACTTTCTGTATTAAAAAATAGCAATCAAACTGCCAAACAAAAAACCCAAAACCCCAACAAAATCACCAAACACCTGTAGTTCTTCTGACTAGTCTTTCTTAAGCCTGTTGGGTGTGCCATAGATGTTTGTGTGTTGGTAGATTGATCATCTCTTAATTTTTTGGTCTACAAAAATGCAGGCCAGTTTTTTGATTGTTAAATACTTTTTTTTCCCTTCTCCTTAGCTTGAGCCATGGTGTGGACTCACCGCATAGTTCTTACATAGTTTCTTGGATTTGGAGTGGTTACCTTGATTTATTCATTACAATTATTAAATCTTGCTAATTTTAGACATGGTCTTTTGAGTTTAATATTTCATCTTTAGAACTGTAGAGCAGGATTGCTTTTATTTTCACGTGTTTGATATTTAAGCATGGAAGAAAGCATGTTTATATTGCAGTGAATCTTTTTGTGTATTTATACTTAATGTTGGAAAGTCAGTTTTACATCTTCATAGCGTCTTCCTAGACAATGTTTTGCTGTACATGCTTGCAATAAGATTTTGTATGGACTTATATTATTTTTAAGTGAAGACTTAAAAACTTCACTGTAAAGTGAAGGCTTTAAAAGTTAATGTATTTTACAGCATTTATAAAGGCTGCTATAAGTGAATTTAAAAATAGCTTAATCTGAAATGTTGTTTGCCATTAGTCAAAAGCAGATTTTGTGAATGAAGGATAAGAGAACTAGTAACTGTCTCCCTGTCCTTGAAAACATTTCCTGTAGAATTGTTCACATTCTTTAGGCTGGTGCAAGTTGTGTTCACCTGTTAGTGCATGTTATCCAACAAAGCTGAAGAGAAAGGACGAAAAGATGATGGTAAACACAAAAATGGCATAGAGATTTAAAATATTTTTTATTATCTGACTATCTCATTATTTTTTGCGAGAAATTTTTACTAAAAGATCCCTTTGAGAAATCTCTAGCAGTAGTAACTAGTACTAGATTGTAAAGTGAAGTACAGTCAGGAAGCTGAGTTAATGTTCATCATGTATGCAGCTGTGTAGTGGAAAGGTTGACCAGGTACAAATGAGATTTTTGCGGATGTAATTCAATACTTTTTGAAGATTTTTGTAAGCACTTGTGAATGAAGTAAGTAAGGTAGAACTGGAAGCTTCAATTATATTTTTGGTGCAGTTACTATTTTGCATACTTTTTTTGATTTTGTAAGTGGTTTTAGAGTTTATATGGGCTTTTTTGTTTGCTGGAAGTTTTGCTGCTCTATATGTGGTGGGAAAGGGAATAAATACTTTACAACAAAGAATTTCTGGCAGATTAACATAGATTTATAGTGATTTTTTTTTAGTTGCATCTTAGGGGCACTGGTGTTATTTTCTGTCTTGCAGATTTTAAACTTGCTTCATGGTCTTGCCACCATTTTGAAAACCATGTGATTTGAGTTCTAGGAGATGAACTGTTAAGAAAATCTGTGTCTGTCTGCAATTGAGCTTTCTGTAGAACTTGAAAAAATAATTAACCTCACTAATGGCAAGCCAAGTGAGTAGAAGGAGAGAACTTTGATGAAGAAAATGTGCTTGCTGTTGTGTCGTGCTGACAAGTCCAGTTTCTAACTTTGTCTGATGGAGTAAAATACCTGTTGTCGGTGGAATTGACTTTGTTAGTTCTGCTCTAAGTAAAGAACAATGAGGAATTTAGGGTCTGCACCTTGTATGTCTGCTGACCGGCTGTAGGTGGCAATATCTTTTTTGATGGAGCTTTTCCTGGTGTCGTCTATAGGTACATTTTTTGCATGCCATGATACACTTTGAACCAAGGATTGCTACAGTGCTTGGTATTGCATTGTCTTTCAGGACAGGAAGAACCAACAGATACCAGGGGGTTGTAAATGCAGTAATTTAGCACTTAAGGCAGATGCTGAGAAATTAATCTCTTCAGCTGATTTCCAGAAACCATTTCTTAGCACTGCAGTTTTGGTTGCTCATTGGAGCAGCGCATAAATATGAAACCATCTATGTACGTGTATGTGAAAATGAGCAAACAGGATTTTAAAGTATTTAATGTTGAAAAACAATCTTTGTTACTGTCTCAGGATTTGCATTCTTTACAGGCTAATCTGAAAATTAAACCCACTGACAAATGGATTGGTAGTGAAGTGTTTCAGCCTTTACAAGTTACTGTGATCCAGATAATGGGGAATGGAATAATGACTGTATCAGTCAGTGGTAAGCTAGCAAAGTTAGCAGAGTGGGAGGGGAAAATAATTAAAAAGCAAACACCACCATCCCCTCCAAAAAACCCTAAACAAACAAACAACCCCAGCCCAACCTAGCAACCCCCAGTATGTTAATGTATCTTGCTTAGGCATAAATAAAAAGGCTTATGGTTAGCACACCTATGCTAGAAAAAGACCCCCTATAACCTATTCATCTTACAGATGGTAATAAAGTAAATAAGCCTTTTCAGACCTGTCTCTTAACAGCTTAGGAAGTACATCAGATTGTAAACAGTAGTATTGCTACTATGGTCTTTTAAACAAAAAACTGCACACGCTTGAATATCAGTGCAGTTATAGCAACTGTATTCTTGGTATGACCTTCCTGGGAATAATTTGTGATCTGGGTTTGCAGTGTGATGTAGGTAAAACATAAAAATTACTAGAAAAGAATAGTGTGTCTTTGTTCTCTTTGATTTAATGTACTGGTTCTTTTTCTGTTCTTTTGATTAATTTATGAGACTAAAATGTACTGTGTGTAATACGTATTATACTTTAACAAACAACTAAAAACTTCCTAAGGTGGGCCAATACCTTTCATTTACTGCATTTACACCACTAAATGCAGTGCTATTAAGATAGACTAAGGGTAAGATTATTCAGTAAATTATTTCATGGTGATGATCATTGTAAATAAGAAACTAGTTTATTCTCAGCATGGTTGTACAGGAAACCATAGCCTAAAGCTAAGATGGAAAGAGTTCCTGAGTGACTGGAGGTACAGCATTTTATTTATTTTAGCCTGTTCTAAAGCATTCAGACTTAGGAATTGTATGATGGAAGTGCAGCATAATTATGATATCAAATTGGAGCACCTGATCATCCTTCTGGCTTTAATGTCTGGGAACACTTTAACTCTTTGTCTGCCTTTGGAATTTGCTAACAAAGATAGTAATTGTGCTACAGTCAGTGGTGTAGAAAGCCTTATCAGCTCATTTTGTGCAAGCCTCCAAACACCTATTGTGCATTGTCAGTGTTGGAAGCAGGATTTGGTTTGTGGTTGCAGTTATATGCAAAAATCTCAGTCTTCCACTGAAGCTGAATTGACTTTCCCGAGAGAGATATTTAGAGGTTATAAACGTTAGGCAGGCAGGGATTGTAAAGATGCCATACATGCTAGTGGTAGAGCCTGTGGCAGTTTAGGTGTTCTGTCATTGTTGGTTACCTTGTGGACTAAGTGACTTGCTAGTACTTACTAAATAAGGACTTCTGATTTTGGTGCTGTGCAGAGATGAAGAATGATACTCATCATGTTCAAACACATGATTATGCTTTAACAACGGGAACTTGTTCAATTTTATGAAATTTTTTGTACGTGCAAAAGTAAGATCTTTAACATCTTTTGGTAAAACAGAAAAGTCACAGTAAACCTTTTTGCTGTTTTCTTTGAGCAAACCATTACTTTGATTATGCTTCCTTTAAATTATTTTGGCATTATTGTGTACCAGAAATGACTCCTGAGGATTTCCCTACTCTTCTCTACTGGATTTTGTTAGATATTAGTTTTATGTGATGATGTAAATTTCAGAATTGTAGGCATTCAGGCTTGAAGTTCTTGTCCCACCCAATTTCTGTTTCTTCTTGCAGTGCAGGGGTTCGTGATGGTCCAGAACAGTAAAAGTAGCTTTTCTTTGTTCAACAGAGAATGGCTACTGAAGCAAACTGCTCTTTATAATTAGCCTTCCTTGCTGGGGCTTGTAGGTATTGTACAGACTGAAATGGGTGTAGAATTTTAAAAACACACTAGAACAGAGTAAGAAGTAAAGTAGTTGGGGGGATTTGTTTATCATTATGGCTTGGAAATTTAACACCGTTTTGGAGCTTACAGTAGTCCTCAAAGAACAACAAATGCACCTACCACTGATGCTTTTTTTTTTCCTCAAGGAGATTCTCAGAAAATGGCTTTGTAGTTGTTTTAATTAAATTTAAGGAGTATCTTGTTCATCTGTTAACATACTTTAGAATAATCCATTCTTTTGAGTGTAGCAGAGAAGTACCATTTTATAAATTGCTAAAACAGGCAGCAGAGAATCTTCTCTAAGTTTAGACTTGGAGATGAACTTACTGCTGGGTGAATGGGACCACCATCTGTTAAAGAGTACAGGTGATACTTACAGTAAGGTATAGATTTGATAGCAGCTGGAAGTTGGTTTTGGAGTGTTTTGTTACCTTCTGCTTAAGTTTGTTAATTGACTTGGCCAGGCATATTGTTTGAGCTTCTGTGTGATTTAGGTATTTTTCCAGCCTTCTTGTTTGTGTGTCTTGTCTTTTCTTTTTTCCTTTTTTTGGTCTTGTTTTGTTTTTGGTTGATTTTTTTTTTTTTTTTTAGTTTTGAANTTTTTTGTTTTTTTTTTTTTTTTTTTTTTTTTTTTTTTTTTTGCTTGTGTGTGTTTGGTTGTTTTAATTAGCATGGATATCAGCAGGAAATTTTCAGGACTCTGATTTCTTGGTGTGTTACTGAGTTTTGAACTTTTCCAGCAATTGTTTAATCAACAGTGTCAAAGTACTGTGCTAAGTGCCAGGGATAGTACTGAAAGCTGCTGAAAATGTGGATACACATTCAACAACAGTCTTAGCATCTTAATGCATTTAATAATAGGGTTCTTTTTTTCTATGGTACTGCAGTGTAGCTCTTAATGATGAGTTACACAGGTAACATAATTTCAGCATGCAGTGCTATTCCTGTATGGTTGATTCTTTTTCCTCTGAGTTACACGTGGTTCATCCCCCCTGTAAGATCACAAGGTGTGGATCAAATGTAAGTTACACCATCTTTTTTCAGATGTTGTCAGTCCTTTATTTGTAATCCATTGTCTTGTGGGTCCTAGTTATTGATAACTGAGTGTTGATTGTCTTTGGTTCTTACATATCTAGTCAGTAGCCCTTTCAGTTGCATAAAGTGTTAAGTTCTGTATTTGGTATCCTTCAAGTGTTGCTTATGCTGGTTTATAAATGGTGTTTTCCTTTAAATCCTTGTAAACAAATACAAGCTATAGAAATAGCTCTTAATGTTTCTCCAGTGACTTTGAAGTCTGTGCAACATAGAGGGATGAAATCCCTGTCAAGATGAGAGAAAACTTAAATGCCTCTTAAGCTTCCTCTGACCTTCGTTTCACCCAATTCCATCACAGTCATGACAGATGACAGAGACATGATGACTGGCAGTCAACTTATATATAAGAAGCTGTAGAAATCAAAAAGTCAGAATGTAACCATACTAATTTTGTGGTTTTATATATTTAGTGCTCTTATAGCTATTAAGGAAGGTTGTGATTAAAAATTAACCCAGTAATTCTTGTATGATTGCTTTGATGTCTGTTGTGACTGCAATTTTGAAATACTTTTCTTTTTCAAGAAAAGCAAGCAAAAATCTCTCAGACAGAATCTGAATAATGAGTGACTTGTTTGGCATATATTGCCACTGAGCTGGGATAAGCAAAGGGAAAAAAAGGCTTCTGTAGATTTCCAGGAAGATTATTTTAAGCTTCATAATTTTACTGGATGTATGCATGTTGAAATATCATAATGTGTTTTTGTACCATATGAAAGATTCCATATTTTTCTGAGGAAGTCTGTCTGTGGACTATAAACAGCATTTTAATTTGTACTTCCAGATTGAGCCTGACAGAAGTGGAATGCTTTTCTTTCCCTTTAGGATTTTGTGAGGGTTCATGCTGTAATGCTTGGCCATATAGAAAGGAGAACAACTTAGGATTTTTCAGGATTATTGTGTGTGTGTCAACTTGTGCATGGTATTAATTGTCATTCTCCCTCGATGTCACTCAGTAGAGGATTCTCAGACTATAAGCATCCCTGAAGTTTGTCAAGGAAGGACTTTATAGTAATAATTAATGTTTATAGCATATAGTTTATAAAGTAATATAATGTTTATATTTAGCATTATGGTTTTTTTATGTTATGAACTGTTCAGTGAAGAACCTTGACCTGGCCTTAACTTGAAATATCTCCTGAACATCTTGATTAATTTGTTTTTGAAATCCTTTACTCTGAAATGCTTCATGTTGCTTATCTGTATGTACACATATGAGAATATATAAAGCTTTTTTTTTTAATAAAACAACCCAAAACAAACCTACTGATGAAAGAATGAACAATTGCTGCTTTTACAGTCTCATTTCTTGGAGTCTCACAAAATAAGGCCAAGTGAAAATAAAATAAAAGGAACCATGAGTTAATGACTATGTACTTTAAGTACTTGTTAAATAATTTACTGTAGCACCCAAATGAATTCAAGGTATAAATGTACCTCTTTAATCTGCTGAATGAGGTTATTATGTTAAGAATGGATCAACATATTGCACTGCCAAGTGTTTCTTTAGTAGGCCTAATATCCCAAATTGGGTGAAATGTCGAATTGCTCATAAATGTTCAGGGATTGGTGTAGGATGTGCATGTGCCTCCATGTTATTTTTTTTCTTTCCAAGTGTATGAGACTCCTTCCAGTTCTGTAATTGCTTGTGGAAAAAGAGGAGTTTCTGAGCCTGTATTTGATTGGAGAGAGAGGAGGGAGGGTAGAAGGTGTGAAAGAAATGTTCATGATGCTGGTTTTGTTCTTTCTTTCTGGTGGGGAAAGGGATTTTAGTTTTTGAAATACTGTCAGGCATGTAGTGTGTCAGTCAAGTATATGCAGTTTTTGGCAATACAGCCTCTTCCTATTTATGGGATAGTAGCTAAAAGGCCTTGTTGTGAATTGGTGCTCTATTTTGCTGGCCACTTTATAAAAAAGAGCAGAAAAGATAATGTTGGAAGGCTTGGTGGCTGATGTCCGTACAAATTCTGAAGTGATTTTAAGATAGTGATGCTTTAAAGCAGGCAAAATCCTCAATGTTTTTAGTGATTTAGGGAAAAACAGAACAGCAAAGCAGGATAAGTAATTTCTGTGTTCTTGTGGAGTTGTACCCTGTTAATAATGAAGTGCATCTTATCCTGAACAGCACTGCACTGAAATTGTTGGAGCTGCCGTTTCACCAGGAAGGTGCAGGTCAGGCTCTTCAGGAGGTCTCACTGGCTGCCCTTGGGATGTGTAGATCTGTAGTGCTGCTCAGTGTTGGAGGCGGAGAAGAAACTGAACAGTCCTGTTATTTTATTGGAATTTAACATGTGAATGGAAGATGATTTACATCAAGATACCTTCAGCTTCCAGAGCACTGTGATCTGTGGAAGGGGAAAAAGAAATACTAGCATATTATAGCAGACAGGTGTAGTTATCTTCACTTTCTGCATTTGTCTGGCCATCAGAATCCAATGTGGAATCTTTATTATGTGTGTTTTCTGTCCAGATTCTTAAAATTTTTAGAACAGTTTGGGTTTTTTAAAATTTTTGTGAAGTTGTTGAATAAAAATATTTTCTCTGAAAAAGTTCTCCAAAGAATTTTATAATGGACATTGAAATTCTATGAAGTGTTCATACATATTTTCAAATAGAGGCTTGTCTTGATACTTAGATATTTAAATATTTGAACAAGCCATGTAATCTTCCCTCTTAATATTTTTTATCTGGGGAGATGTTTAAGGAAACCTGTTCAGGTGTGGTGGGGTTTTTTTGTTTTGTTTTTTTTTTAAATTTTAACAAAGTTTACTCCTATTCCAACCTCTTAACATGATAGACTAAACCATTCTTAATGTTTCAGAAACATGTACATTTTACAATGATCTAAAATGTTCTGATTGTTCTAATATTGCAAGAAAAACTATAAAGAACAAAAATGCACCCAAGCCCTGGGATATCTTTTTGTTTAATGATGACTTTTATGTAATATGTTACCCAGAAGGTAAGTCAGATCAACATAAGAGCCATGCAGTTACCTAATTCCCAGACATCCATCCTTCTAGTTTGGCTTTACAATCCTATGATTTTGTGAATTTACAGGTACTCTTTAAAAATACTTTCTCGAAGTTGGTGTCAGGTTGCTCTGGATTAGGTCTGTACCCTTTGTGGATGCAGACAAACCTTCTCATGCTTTTGTTACTGTGATCACTGGAGTCACACATACTGTATTCATCAAATGATACTGCCATGTAGCTGTGCACAACTTGGCATAGGCAGCTTGGCAGTGTGAGGTCTGTGCTCACAACTGGTCAAGTATAAGTTTTGGTCATCTGTAGCAGATTGTAATATGTATATGTAGACTTTCTGTAAATTATAGGCTAGAAGTTCTTAAACAATGTGTTTTCTACTAAAAACTTGAATTTTCTTGGATGCCATTCTTAAAAAATTTAATTATAATATGAAAAATCATATTAAATGAAACATATTTTCTGTTGCATTTTATATCCTAAATTATATACTCCAAACCAAGGTATGCATTTAAAATGATGTTATTAAAATGGTTTGTTCCATTGCAGAATTGTTCAAGCATGGGGGTAACTCTTCTTTAATTTTTTTCTCATCTGTTGCATATTTTTCACCACTGATTTATGTTGTCTGCCTCTGATGAAGAGGCAAGATTTAGAAACAAATCCATTTCAGAAATCATAAGATTGCTGGAAAGATTTGCGTTTTATTTCAGAAGTAAGACTTAAAAGAAGTAACTATCTTTGGTAGTCTCATCTTCCTAATGTGACCACAAGAAAAATGTACCAAAAATAATTGCTGGGAAAAGTAGGCCATTTTCTTCATGAAAGAAGATCCAGCCATGTCTGAATACTATTTAATTATAGTGTCTGTCAGTGATTGTGACTAGTTTCTGTGAGATTGTTCTTAAGTAGTAAACAAGGGCTGTTTTTAATCTCAAACTGGTAAGAAATGGTTTGAAATACTGTGTCTGAAGAGATCTGCAATTTTTTTCTGCTGAAGTAAGCAATTTTTTCTCTAAGTATTGATGTGGTGGATTTTACGAAGATGGCACAGATAGGAAGCATGAAAATTAGAACTTTTTGCTTCTGGCTGTTTTGAAAATTAAAACTGAGAAGAAGGTGTGTTTGAAACATGGCAATGAACACCTGAAATGTCAGTGTGCCTGCTGTTGATGTGACAGATGGATTTTCTTGAAGGATGATCAAGTTAATTCAACTAACTGAGTAACTGATAAGAGTAATACAAGAAAGAGATGCTGAAGAGAAGGCTCAGTAAGAGCCCTATGAGGTGAAGAACTTGGAAATCCTGGATTGAGGTTTGCCTTTTGGAGCACTTTGCTGTACGGATTCCAAACCTTTACCAACTAGAACCTTTTGAACCTTTACCTAGAAAAAAGGCATCTAGTAATGTATGTACGTCTGTTACCTTCAGTATAATTTCTTGGGAGGGGATGGAAATTTAGTCTCTTAATGGTTCTGGGCTGGAGGCCCACTGCCATAGGGAGAAGTGAGTAGTGGAGAAGCATTTGGCCAGCTGGAGTGGGTTTTGTGGTGTCTGGCTGGTATGACTGAGTGTTGTGGGGATGCCATATGTCCTTGAAAGTCACTGTTTTAATTGATGCTTAACTGTTGAGGATGAGACCATCCAGATTTGTAAGCAACAGAAGCAATTGTTTGATGTTAATTGTAGGTTTCCTGGGTTAGCATGTTTTATGTGTGTACAAACTGCATTTCAAGATTTCATAGTGTATTTTCTTTGCTTGGTGTGAACTGTTTGTATTTTAGCTTCTTTATATTGCTCTGCTTACATGCTGAAGTACAGGCTTCAGAACTTTGTTCTGCTTCTTTCCTGATAATGTTGGCAAAATGGAACACTTGCCGAGCTAGATTATGCTGGATGAACTAATGCATCCCGCTTCTAAGCCTGGAATGATGTCTTAGAATTCTTCTGCCTCAGCATTGTTTCCTGTGCTTTTTCCATTTGTCCAGTTTGGTTCAGCATGTGCTGTTCTTTGGTTGAGGACTCCTGGTGAATGGTAAATACTTGGGTTCAGGAAAGCAACCCTTCTGTTGGGGAGTCTGAAGAGTAGAAGCAATAAAACGGAATAAGAAAAAGAATGGTATGAGCAATTAACTAAAGTTGGTGTGCTGCTAGTTCCTTGTCAGATTGTGAGAAGACCTCCATTTGTATTATTTTTCCTTCTTTGTATTCTCGGAAAGTCATTCTTACTGAACCAGAAGACCTTTGGATTGTCCTTGTAGACTAGGTTTGCTTGCTCCAAACATTTGGTGTCTGTAGGAAGTGGAGCCAATGTCAGGGTCACTCGCTTTCCTTTCCTCTTACATCACTCATATATTCTCCAAGTAAAATGGAGTGTCTTATCCCAGTCATTTTTGCCTTTCTGAGGGTTGTTCACTCTCACCCACTATTACTGTGGTGAATTAATATGTTTGAGAGTTCAAATCTCTTGCCAAATGTGCCAGAAGGGTCATTTGGTTTTGGTGTGGACAGGGATGAAGCACAGAATGTCCATCTTGTAAATTAAGAAGGTACTTCCACTTGGTTCTTTGAAAGCAAAAAGCTGCTGTTGCTGAGGCCTGTCCTACATCTCAGAATTGAGTTATGGTGTATTTTTCTTAAATGACAAAAGATAATCTACAGGGATTAGAAGAAATTCAAAATGAAACAACCAAGTAATACCTAAACCAAGAAGTAAATCTCTAAAGCTGAATGATAAACTTAAATCAGACTTCTGATTGAGACATTGACTCATAAGGAGCCTTAAAGCTATGATAGCATATTCACTTTTTTGTGCTTTAAATTATAAATGAGGACTAGCTTAGATCATGATCTAGAATGCATGTGCCTGTGTGCCCTCAAACAATACGGGAACAAGAGG
Organism: Illadopsis cleaveri; assembly: GCA_013399915.1. Taxonomy (NCBI): domain Eukaryota; kingdom Metazoa; phylum Chordata; class Aves; order Passeriformes; family Timaliidae; genus Illadopsis; species Illadopsis cleaveri. The sequence goes on along the minus strand of VXBB01010184.1, from coordinate 358,517 downwards.
CCATGGGTAAAATTTCCTTGGCTAATATGAAGATTTCATCTGTGGGGCACATTGCCCCAAGACCCTGTGGAGACCTATGGCGGGGGGGGTGGAAGTTAGAGGTTGTTGCACCTTTAAAGCAGGGAAAAATGTAACAACTGCCCTACTCTGTCAAAACATAGACAGAAATCAAGATGTTGTGTAAGTAGAAGCAAGATACTTGAGGTTTCATTAAGAACAAAAACATTTATTCACAATTATTATTTTTCAGGAAGCTGTTCTTGTGCTTGAAAAATGTAATGGTCAGCACAGCATTGGCTCAAAATAGCATTTTGGATGCTATAGCACTGGCATTAGAGCCCCATTGGCCAACATTCAAGAGGCCTGTAAAAGAAGAAAATGCCTTAAATGTTAAAGCTTCAAAAGCTTCTCTTTAAATTTAATTTAAATTTTCATTTCTGTTTAAGTTTAAATTTTCTAAAATCTTCCAATTATATGCCTATTTAGTCAAATATTTGAGAGTGAGCCTTAAAATCCTGTGAAAACACAGTAGATGGCAAGAATTCTTATTTGCAGCACAGAATAATTATATTGATTATAGGAGTGCATGTAGGTAGGTAGCTGCAAAGAATTACTTAAACTGTACAGAGTCAAGTGGTCACTGTACCAGTGAGATAAAAAGAAATAATTCCAGTAGCTGGATGTTTCTGTTCTCCCTGCTTGTGTATTTTTCAAATTCTTCGTTGCATGTCAGGTTACAGTGTAGGCTTTTCGAGGTCAGTTCTTCTTTCTAAACATACAAGTAGCTTTAGTGGCTACCTGATGCAGTTGAGGTGTGTTTGTCCTTTTGCAGGACACTGCTGGTACCAGAGGGAGGGATGGCCTTTAGCAGCCTCCTTCTTTGCTTTTCCCTACTCTTGGTAGTTACATCCTGCCTCACGGTAGGAAAGATACTTCCTGTTGTAAAACTCCTCTCAAAGTGTCTGTGGATCACTCCTGGCTGGTGCTAATGAATATATAGGCAAAAAGCAAGAGTTTGATATTACCAGGTTCTCAATTTTACTGCCATGTGGAAAAGACTTGGAATAAGAGGTGGTAGATGCTTCCTGTGCTTCCATGTGCAATTGTATTGGGTAAATGCTGTTACAAAGTTGCTGTCTTCACAGTAAAAAAACCCAAACCAACCAAACAAAAAAAAATAAACCCCCAAAAAAGAGAATCAGACATTTTAAGTTGATTAATCTCTTTGTGGTTATGTTTGCAACCAGGACACTAGGAGTTACTTTTTTAAAATTAGTTACCAGGGCTCTGAGATCTGGCATAAGTTTTAAAAAATATGCCCTCACCACAGTGCTCCTTTTTCAAATGTTTTAAGTAATTAACATAGGAGAGAAATTTGACTTTATGCTACTAATAAATACTGAAGCACGTTTTCCAGGACTTCAGAGTTGCTGGCATATCTGATTCTCTGCAGATCACGAAGCACGTCAGAGGTCACTAAACCCTAAAGGAGACAAGTAATCTACTTAGAGGTTTGGAGTTTTTTTTCTGACTTTATTTATAACTTCTAGTTTGAAATATATTGAAAATAGCTTTCTTTTCATTGTGCTGTATTTTTGTTTTAATCTGTCCAAGAGCAGAGGAGGATGTTTGTATCTTGTCCAGTGTGTGGAAACAAGTGTTGTGCTTAGACAAGACCTGAATATGATCCCCCAAAGGGGGGTACCATTGTGGGAAGGACTTGGTTCAAAACCTGGGTTAAGGCAAGGCCCAGGTACCAAATCTGCTGTTTCTCTCTGGCTAAATGTTAGTATTGTGTTTGTTCTACACCACCTGTTCCAGACCCCTGCTTCAGATGCTGAAGGCATCTACAGACTTTCCAGGGGTTTTACTTGGTGTTTGGAGAGGATGTTTGATTAGGTTTAAAAGTGGAGTGTACTGTGGATTATATAGAAGTAGTGCATGATGTTGCAAGTTAACAGTAAAAAGAGTAATAAATTTAGAAATGCAGGAAGCTTGTTGATCTTGTTTTAAATATAAAAAGTTTGGCAAAACTTAAGCTTTTTGTAAAAATGAATTGCAGTTATTAAAGTCAATAAATAACCCTAGCTTGTATTTAGTTTACAGAAAATGTTACTTCAAATATTGTTTGCTGCCACAAGAGGTAGCATTGGGGGGAATTACTCTGAAAATACAAATTCAAAACCCAGTGTAATATACTCCAAGTCTTTGCATGGCATATGGCTAATGTATGAGGCCAGTTAGCAAATGTGGTTTTGCTTTTAGTGTTAGTATCTTGGCATGAATTTCTATTCTTCATCCATTTTTTTCTGTCTGTAACCTATTTTATGTAGTAAGTTGATCTAAAGTATCTTTCCATAGCGTTAGTGAAGTATCTTGCATATGAAATTAGAGTATGCTAAATAATACATGTCTAAAATAGGATTAGCCAAGTGTTTTATTTATACTTTACTATTCAGGAAATTTTTCTTCCTCATTCTGGGTAGTCATTTACATCAGGTTATTGTTTGAGTGATACTGTAATATGCTGTGTTTGTTGGGAACACTAAGGTGATGGATTATTTGTTCAGTTGGGTTTGAACATGTTAAACTTTTCAGAAAATAGGTGCAGAATTACTGAAGTGGAATAAAATACCCATGAAGGAATAATGACTAAAATTCTTATTTTGTTAGTCCTTACCATGTGCCACATCTTGCTCATGTCTACCAGAGGAGGCACAGACATGAGCATTTTACATTCTTGGAAGAAAAACTGCTAAAGACTGAGAAGGGTGGTGCAGTTACATGTGTAAACTACTCGTGTAGCTTTACTCTTAAGAAAATGTACCTGATCCTCTCTAATACAGCTTTGTTGAGATCTCTGTAAAGCATCCTAAGAGAAAGGGGCCTGAGGAAGTTGTGACTTTAATGATCTTGGACTTGTTCTGTATCACAAAAGAGACAGCAGTTTGTATATGGCTGAGCAATGGCCTCTGAAGATCAGGCGTAGAAGCTTGACTGAAGGGGAGGACTGTTCTCATGAAGGTGGTTAAGTACCCAACATACAGGACAAAGAAGGGGTGCAGATAATCAAGGCTAAAAGGAGTATGTTCTTTAGAAAGACATCTTCATGTGGGGAATGTTTATAAACACCGGTGGGTGAGAAGGGGCAGGTAGGAAGACAAAGGCTGTAAGTATATCCTCTTCTCTTAGATACTGCTCTCTAACAGTATGTGCTGTTTTAGCTCGTTATTTTAAGCTGCTGTACTGAGTATGTTTAGGTGTATGTAATCAGACTGGCTAGCATATTTCAGAAGCATTTTCCATACTGTCATTGACTAGAGCATTGTGCTGAACTTGCAAGTGTTAATCTTGTCTTTTTGTCTTCCATGTTTATGGTACTGTATGATGTTTAAGATGTGCATGTGAGAAATGTCTGTGTGTGTGCTGCTTGCTGGATGCAACAGGATATGCTTGTGATGAACAGTTCATCAGTGTAAGAGACTAAACTGCTCTGAGCTAGCCATGTAATTCTGTAGAACAATAGGTGCTGGATTGGATAAGTTTATAATATAATCTAATTAGTCTAATAATTTAGTGACAGAAATTTTATCAGGTTCTTTTTGCAAAACCTTCTATTATGCAATCAGTTTGAATTTCAGCATAAGTGTCTGAAGCATGCAATATTGGTTAATAGGCTTCGGAGATGGATGGAATTTTATTTCTGCTGGATGAGGACTTTAGGCTAAGGTGCTCCTGATACTCTTCTTTTTAATTATGTAGAACCAAGAATTGTGGTGGCTCTGTTTTGCCTTTGAAAAGAATTGTCACTGCTCTTTGTGCTTTGGAAACATTCATGCTCTTGTAATTAGGGATTTGAGACTAATGGAAGAAAATTATGAAAGGGATTGCCGAGTTTCTAGTATTGCCAAGTTTAGATAGTTAGGTTTGGTTAATTGATGTGGATTAAATAGTTTTAAAAACTGTGTAACAAGATGGTACTGAAGTTTTTTTAGCTAAAAAAAGAAATCATGTAAGTAGAGTAAGGATGAACACAAAACTCGGAGGAAAAAATAAGCCAGAACAGCTCAGTGCATAATTTATGCTATGTAAATTGCTTTGAAATTGGTGACCTCTGATGTCATTGCCCTTAAAAAATGCAAAAGGGAATAGAAGAGCTTGCATGTTATGTAGATCTTGACTGTAAACCTTGTTATTCGTTCTGGTATGTCTCTTCAAAAAAATACAAACTGCTAAAATCAAGCAGCTTAAGGAGTTATCAGATAGAATAGAATAGATGTAGAAATTCAGTGACTGTGTGTATCAATAAATGTATTATTTGTTGGAATATGAGACTGAAAAGCAAATATTTTTGCATTATTTGAAAATCATATGGAATATGTGACCAGTTGTAAGGGCTATGGGACCTGGTTCAGATATTTGTGTAATGCTGATTTTCTGTTCTGGTTTGGATGATCCTCCATGTAATTTAAGGTTTTCAGATGTTGTACAAATGAACCTTACATTGCATTCCAGCATCAAAACAAACTGTTAAATTATTTTATTTAATAATTTAATAGCTTTTGTCCTTTAAATGTTAATGTAATCAATTCAAATAATCACCTCTGTAATGGAAAGCATACTTAGAAATTAATAAAATCCCATTAAACCTCAGGTTTAATGCATGGAAGTCCAACTGAAAGGAGATGAACAAATACTTTCCTTAACTTTTTAATTGATACTTAATAATTCTTGCAGTCCTAGATAGATCTAGGAAAAGCATTCATAAGATATTTGTATGTGATTAGTTATTTCCATGCTGTATCTAGGCAGCATGAATTTCAAAGCCTTTGACAAATACTATTATTTCTAGATATTTGGAGCCCGTTTTTCCCTGAAGGAAGAGTGATGTATCCAGGGAAGAATTTACTGTTGGAATTTACTCATAGCTGTCTAAAAATTCATTGAGATTTTGTATTACAACTGCTTATCAATGTGCGAGGGGGTGGTATGGTGGGGTTTTTTGTTTTTTTTTTTTGGGGGGGGTGTTCTTTTGGGTTTTTTTGGGTTTTTTTTTTTTTTCAGAATGGCTCTCTAAGGATCATTAGCAAGACAGAGGGAAATGTGAATTGCCGTGGTTTTGACACAGAGCTGATTATATTAGTTCTTTGAACTTCATCTATCTCTTGTAACACTGAAACTCAAAAATAGGAATCTGGATACATTCCTTGAAGATTTTGATTTCTCATAACTTTGACATTTGAGTAGTTTTTGAAGCTATTTATATATTTAAGATTTTAAAGATTTTTATTAATGTAACTTCACTTGAAAACATGTATGTACTTCAGATGATTTTACTGAAGTCACTTGGGTTGCTGTGTTATATCTCCTAGTGTGTTTGCAGTATAGTGTGTTCTTTATCATTAATGTGGCCATTAGTTTATGAAAACTTTAAAACTTTATTTTATAATACATAATATAGAAGTGTAATATGGAATGCCCATGACAATTTTGGTCTTTGGTCTAGTTTAAATAATTCATTGTCTTTAGTGGGCTCCAAGTAACTGTCCATGTTTATTTGGCAACTAGGGAGGAGCAATTTTGCATTCTTAATTCTTCTTATGGATTTAATACAACTCAACACTCAAATGCTGCAATAGCAAACAAATTCAACCAACCAGAAAGATCCCTTGTGCTAATATTCATGCTTCCAGAGTGGTTATGTTACTTGCTTTCTTCCTTTCCTGGTTTATTTAGTAGTCTTGCCATGTACTCTCTTCAAACCTGTGTGTCCCAAAGCATCCTGATGAAAATCTCTTGAAGTCAATCAAAATAGCGTCCCTGAACACAACTCGCTGCCTTTGCGCTTTTTGGAACTTGCTCTTTGAAGCTTCTGTGTCTGATCACACTTCGTTTTTTCATGTCTTTTGGTGTTTCCTAGGTCTTGCAGATGGATAGAGGACCATTCACACATTCCCTGTAGCTGTTTCTTTGCTCTTTGGTTTCAAAACAAGTAGTTATAAATAAAAAATACAGTTACTGGACTCTATCAGTTGGAAAAGAATTTAACACCTTCTCTAAATGTTTTACACTCTTGAAATTAGGACTTAAAGATGCCAAGCTTTTTATGTGACACCCTAATTCTCCTGTATATAAGTCTTTAGTAACAAATCACTTATAGGCAGTTCCTGACAGTGTAGGTATGGTATATGGCCTGGAAGAAATTGTTGACAAATAGAGACAGGCTTCCCCTAAATTGGGAAATACCAAATTGTGACACATGTAAACAAGAAAGTTTACTGATTTGATAATCAGGTGTCAGAATGATATGTTAAACAGAGTTGCCTCGTGGGCTGGTGGCACATTGTGCATCACTGAATGTTTGATAGTTCCTGTAAAGAAAAAGCCTGTTTTTCCAAAAAGTGGTACACAAGACTCTAAAAGGAAGCTTCTGTTTCTTAAAAGGAAGCACCATTATTACACACCCTTTTAAAAAATGGGCAGGAAGAGAGGAAGGTGGTCTGTTAGTTGCTAGCCCTGTTTGGTCCTGCATGCCCGAAGCTGGCACACTGGGACATCTTGCAGTGTATTCTTCTTTTGTGGGTTCTTACTGCTTTCTGCTAGCTCACCCTGCCCTGGGATTGGACTAGCTGGTCTCCAGAGATCCCTTCCAGCCTCAGCTAGTTGGTGATCCTGTGAGAAATTCAGTATACTTCCATAAATTTTTTTTTTAAGCTTCATCATTTGCAATGCAAGGAGATAAGATACTTGTTTGATGATTCTATTTTATATTTTTAAAAGAAATGAACATAGAAATTGGGACCAGTGATTGTAAAACCAGAACTTAAGGTGGTGCTTCACTGAAACAGATAATGTTCTTCCTCAATCACAGAAGTGAAACTAGGAACCTTAAGTGTCTTAGGTTGATGTATGGACTGCAAGACAGAGTTTTATTAATCCTCTTAAGCTGACAGTTAATTATTGGTTCTCTAGAACACCTTTAACTTACTCCTGACACACACACCTGTAATTTTTATTTTTTTTTTCCCCAGGAACATTTTTCATGAAACTTCGTATAGATACTGCTGTAAATTCCAGCGGCTGCCTTGTTTCAAACAGATTGCTTCCTTCCTAAGGTCCCATTACCTTTCTCTGTTCACTGTCTGTAGCTTTGCCTTTCTCCCTGACAGTTGGTTTGTTTTATTTAAAGACTTCAGATGGGATGCTTTGGGAAGATGAAAGGAAAGACCATGTGATGAATTCACTGTAGTATTTTGGCTCTGTTAAGCCCATGGTTGTGGCACTGTTTATTACCCATATTTAGTTTATTTTAATACATTATACAATTATAAGTTTAACTTAAAAGTAGCAAGTTTTAGGAAGTGATAAAATTTGTGTTTTATACAACACAAATCATAAAAATAAATATTTGCCATCAGTATGTAAAACTATACATATATAATGTATGTGAACATGCATTTTAAATGAATTTAATTTACTACACTGTAGTTTGAGAGAGAGAGCATCCAGCTTTCTTCAAAGTTTCTGGAAGGACCATGAAAAAACTTACTGTTCCTTCTGCAATCTATAACAAGTGCTGGCCTGTTTTACCCTTTCTTTGTTCATAGCCATATCATGTCCCCTTTTCTGGCTCCTACAGACTTGGAATCTGCAGTGCTATTGGCAAAGCTGCTAGGACCTCGAACTTTCGGGACTGAAGGATTTTAAATTTTGTGATGCATATTTTTAGAGAGCTACCTAAGGAATGTGAGTCTTGGTTTTGTTTGCATGTTTGAATTCCTTTTCACTGGTGTTTATAGAAGGGAACAGAAACTTGAAGTAAAGAATTGTAAAGTTTGACTGAGTATGGCAGAGAATTTGCTACTGTCTGTCAGCAGTTCCACTTTTTGTGGTCACTGTTAACCCATTGCTTTGGGCAGCAGCCTACCAGCTTCTGGACGGCTGACAACCTCAGCAGGTCCAATACTCCTTCCAGAGGAAGCAGCAGCTGGATATGCAGGATTGTCACACAAAGGGGAGAGACGTCCATTGTACTTCTTGTATGTATCTTTAACTCTCAAGGGTTCACTGGGCCTAATGAGGTACTTCAGAGTTACTGTTTCTGGATATTCTAGAACTGGAAACTTTCTGTTCATCACTTTTTCATTTTGTATCTTCTGATCTGGTAGAGAATGTGTTATAAATGCATGATGGAGTGAAAATAACATGCTCAGACTATCGTTAGACCAGTAATTCAGAACTTGTTAGGTCTTCGTGTGGGTTTGCTTTGGCCAGGAAGCAGACCAGAGTGAGTGCATTGGAGGAAATGGAGTACGGTTTTGAACCGTAGTTCAGGTTTATTCCAACTATTCTTTTTCCTGTTTGCCAAACTGTTAAATGGCTTTGGTAGATAACTTGAGGGAAAACAAAAGGTGGAGGAATTGGCAGCTGCATGTCTCTCTTGAAACACCCTGCTGTGAGCCTGTTGATTATCTTTTCATGAAGTTCTGCGAAACTTTTCAAAAAGCTTGGTTGTTGAGAATTAAAAGAAACAGGAGAGGGAAGTATCTGGAAGTATGTCCTCCCTTTGCAAGGTTCTGTGTTTTGGATTTCATCATGACAACAGTAGTTTTACAAATGCTGAACGTGTTTTCCCATGGTGTGTTTTTAACACCATTTGCGTTATGGATGACAAACTGCCAGTGTTGCAAATGTGATCCTGAATGTGCCTTGATGAAAAGGAAAGCAAATCTAAGGATCAAGTTAGCATGAGAAACAAAGCAATGATTCTAGCTTCCTAATTGAGTAAATTACCTGACAGATCAGGCTCTAAAATGTTTTCTGAGGTTGTAAATTATCTGAAAATTGTAGGAAAGCACTTCAGGTGCACATCATAGGAACTGGGGAAGGCTCAGCAAAACTGACTAAAGGATTCTGTTGCCTTTCTGCTTGTCTTAGATTGAGAATTCTCAAATTCTAATTTTCAACTAGCCTTTTAGGTGAGCGTTTTTTAATGTTGAGCTCTTTCTGAGAGGGTATGGCACTACCTTTCATAAATGTTTCATAAGTGTGATTTTGCTTCTTTAGAAATACAAAACTCTGTTTTGTGTTAGGTGAAACAAAAATACGGTCATGTGTAGTTCTGTTGTACTTTTGACTTAACTATTGCATTCCTTTTTTTTTTTTTTTGCAGGTTTGTTTTTCTAATAAAACTGCTTGAGTTATAGTTGAGTCTCAATTTCATGCTGTCTCTTGGATGATACTTGTTCTAACACAGACTAGTCTCACTTAATATTTTTCTAAAGTGCACTTGTACTGGTGGTCTCAAAAGAAGAATGCTCCTGAAACTGGGACATGGATTCTTCATTCAAAACCATTTGCAGTTGGAGAAGACCTTGAAAACATTTGTCCCTGCTTTGATTGGTGGAGGAAGAGATTTCTAAAATGTTGGGGACATAAAAGCTGTGAACTTAATGTTCTTCTCTCCCAATGTGAGCAATTAAAACAAGTGTGGGAAAAAAAGAATTATATCTATTGCAAAATATTCTTGACAGGGCCTCATTTTTTCAAGTACTTGATTGGCAACTCTGGTAAGTGCTAATGTGTTCATTGATCATCCAAAAAAGTGCATGTAGAAATTCAGAATTAAAAATACATTAAAATTATGAGCTGTAAATTCAACTGATCAAGCTCTTTGAAATACAACACAAATAGAGGTGTACTGGTTGGAAATTTTAAAGACTGAAAGCTGTATTCCTGAGAATCCTCCCTGCTTGGCTTGTTAAAACCTTGATACAAACAAACAAAACAAAAACCATGTAGACTTGCATCACATAATGAAAGAAGCTGAACTGTACTTAAAAGTAGCGTGGCTGATGCAGTAGTCAGGCTAACGTTGAAGCCCAAGTGTTTTACCCATAACACTGACTCTAGTCCTGCCAGTGGCTTCATAAATGAATTTAATGCTTCAGGAGCACTGAATTCAGTGGAGTCCAACCCAATCAGTGGTTCTGCTACAGGGTTAGTATAGGAGGATTAGTAGGAACCAGCCTTGAAAGATTTTATTTTCAAATATGTTAGGCCCCCCCTAGGTATTTTTGTTTAATATTTGAGAAATAAACAAAAAGATCCATGAGTACTGGAGTTTAAAAAAAAGAAGTGTGTGCATGACTTTCAGGGGTTTCTGTCAAAAGTCTCGTTGACTGTGGCACTGCAGTTACGCTTTTTCTATTGCCATGCTGCTCTTCCCTTTGCCCCAGTATTTCAGTTCTTCTTGTATCTCCTTCCCCTGTTCCCCATTGTAGTTTCCCTTTTGTTTTGTGTATTTGGGCTTGCTGACTGTCTGAAAAGAAACCCTGGCTGGGCTGCAGCTGCTCTCTCTAGTTGGGGTGTACTACCTGGATAGCTGGTGGTTGTCCACCAGCGTGAGTAATGTTGGGGATGCCTCTTAATGTTCCTCACCTTGTACTTGTGGAGGCAAAAATAGGCCCATGCTCACCTACTCCATTTATCCATTCTTCTGCTCTTTGATGTGAGACACTGGTTATAAAATTAACAATGGCTTCAAAAGTGGTTTTGTGGGAGTATGCAACACAAATACTTGTTTTCTTTTGTTATTTTGGGTTTGTTTTGCTTTTGAAGACCCAGTCAGAACTGTGATTGAGCTGTGTGTAGTGGGCAGTAATCTTGTTGAGTATGAGAGGTTTATGATTGCAAACTATTTAAATGTAATAATGAGAAATTTGCAAGTCCATGGAGTTACAAACTGTGTGTATAAACTAAATAAATTTCTATTAACTTTGTCAATTTCTGAACAAAACTAATGATTCTAATGAAAGGTGGAGATGAGTTAGTTGTTACACTAGCTATGAGCCCCCTTTTTCTATAACTTGTACATTTCTGTGTTTAATGCTAGCTCCAATTCTGAAACAGATTGTTAAGCTTGTTTGAATTTGGCTTCCTCATAGTAACTCTGGTTCCTCCCTTTGAATTGTGTACTTTGCCTGGGTACAGGGAGATGGATTACTGATGTCCTTGTCCATAGTATCATGTTTTTACATCAGAGTAACTTTTGATTCACTACATATTCATGCTGCAAATGAATGTATAGTGGTAGTTTGAATCTGCCTTATGATAATTGGAGAACAGGGTAGTCAGATGATATTGGTTTTTCTGATTGCCAACTGCTACACAGACATTTTTTACATTATTATTTAGGACACTGCTCAGAATAACTGTTTGCTCAGATATAAGTGGTGAAGAAGAGAAAAGGAAAATGTGTTAATACTTACTGGGGAATGGAGCAGGGAAAAAAAAGATGCATTGGTAGTGTGTAAGAAGAATGTTAATGCTTACATTTTGTCTCTTAACTTTCCCTTTAAAATACTTAAGGTTTGTCAGTAATGTCTTTTACCACTGTTACTAAGTAGCAGTTAGATTCATAGAACTGTAGAATGGTTTGTGTTGCAAGCAACCTTGAAGATAATATAGTTCCAATGCCTGTCATATATTTGCATAGTTTTTTTTAGTCTGTTCTCAGTATTGTTTTGCTGCAGTTAAAGAACTCTAGATATGGTGGAGTTCAAAAATCTGTGTTATCCAGTTAATGATTCATTTCCTTAAAGGCCAAAGTCATCATGGTGAAATTATTAGCTCTTCGAGAACATTCTGCCACGTGCTCCTAACAGGTGATCAAATGATTCCACCGGAGTTGTGGAATTATACCCTTTCCTGCATCCTCTCCTGCCCCAGTGCTCTGTGTCTCAGCTTTGGAGATGGGAAGCATCTTCCAAGTAACTTTTAATGCAGAATATGTTTTATTGCACATTATTGTAATGAACTAGTAAGTGCGAAAGCAAATTATTACTTGATTGTGGTTGTGAGCGACTTGGTATTTTAGTGCTTTTTGGTTTTCCTGTGGCACCCCTTTTTTCTGTCTATACATTTTACGTGTACAAGAGAGAAAATAATGAAAATATTGAGTCCTGATATCATGATACATTGCTGGAAAAGCAGACTTTTGCATAGGATGAATATGCCGTATTTCTGAAACGTGCATTCAGTTAATCTGGGGAAAGAAGTTTAATTCTGTATTGCGGTGTGACGTGAGCTCGCCCAAATACTTTCTATAGCTTCTCTTCAACAAAGTTGTGCAGTTGCCTATGCAAGTACTGTTAGAATGCATATTTTTGGGTAGCATATATGGTTCCTCTTTCAGGTAGGATGCTGATATATATATTTACATGCTTTATTTTTAAAAATAAAATGAAAGAAATTGGCTGGTAAATAGAAATTCTCTGACTTGGAAAAAGGCCATTCAAATATGGCCCAGCTACTCTGTTACAGCAAGTTGCATCTTGAAGTATGAAGTTGGCGGTTGTGTTCTTGTTGGACTGAAGTCTACAATATAAGCAGTTATGAAATAAAAGAATAGAAATTCCTCGATGTTCACATGTAAAATGCGTGAAGTACTAATATAATGCTTGGCCATCAAAAAAAGGAGGAGTAAAAAAGCAGTTATGCAGTATTAAATTCTGGTCTAGTTTGCAAAATGCTTATGAGGATTTCAGTTATGCAGATACTAAACTATGAATTAAGAGTAATTTGAAACTTGGGGAAATAGCTGTTGTAATAGAAGAATAACTACACTTAAGAAATACAGACTTATTCTCGTTTGTGTTTTGTAGAATGTAATGCTTAACTGCATCCTCTAGAGAATGGCTTTTGAACACAAGCCAACAGTTAGGGACTTCCACTGTCTTAGGGATCTCTGCAGTTTTCCTTACGTTGGCTGGGCCAAGCTTTGTCACATGCACTGTGTTTTGCTGTTGATACATACGGGTAAACTAGAAGATGGAGTTTGACTTAAATTTAAGAATATGTAGAAGTAACAGCAGCATGGAATGCTTGGGAGGTTTTTTTAGGTGGCTAAAAGTATTGAGTAGAAAGTGCTATAGTTTGCATATAGTATGCAGCTAAAACCTGATAACTTTAAATGCAGATTGCTTTTCAGTCCTGCTGCAAACCTATCTTAGAATCTTACCTTAAAAAGAAAATGGAAGGGAAGGAGATATGTTAGACTTCCATAGATTGATTCGTAGGATCTGCCTAATCTTAGGATTAGGCAGAAGCATTTTATTAAGTATAACAACTCTTTTCTGAGGAAACACTGACCGTTCCCTATACTTGGTACAGAAATCAGAGATCAGGCAACTAATTTCATGCTAAAAGAGTCATGTCAAGAATATCTCTGTTGTATGTTATTGTCAGACTTGCTTCAAAATAAACTATGTGTGTTGTAGATATTAATCACACGCAGAAATGTTAGGTAATGATTCGAGTAGTACTGTTGTTTTCAAGAGGGTTCATAAGTTTTCCAGTTGTAATGATTCTGTGATACCGTCTCGCGTGTTTGCCTGAGTGCGTGGGGAGCTCTTTTTTATCTGCCCTGGATTGTGGTTATTTTTATCAATGAAATCTCGACTCAAATGAAGGAAAGAGGGTCCTGTGAGATTCAGTGTATGGTTAAACACTCTACAGCCCAGATCAGTCAGTGGGGTAAGTTGCTGTTTTGGTATGGTTATTTGATGCCTGTCTTTTTCCCTGTTCTAAATAATTTCTGTGAAGATAGTATGCCTAGTCTAGAAATAGATCTCAGTGTTTTTTGTATGTATTCTTTTATGTGTGACTTGATACTGTTTTTTTTCTTGTATACAACCTAAACCAAGTGCTAATATTTCAACAGATACAGAATGACAGTCAAACACTACACACTGGTATGCCTGTGAAGAGGCACTGCCAAAGTTAATTGTGTCTAGTGCAAAACCTTGGAGTTCTGGCTGATCAAAGCAGGTAGGTGTGAAGGTGCTTGCATGGAGAGAAGATAAGGGGACAACTCAATGCAAGTAGTTTTACATAAGCAGAACAAAATGACACATTTCAAATGGCCTTTACCTCAGCTGACTGAAACATTTTTATAATAAAACTTGTGATGGTTTTATTCCAAGCGGTTTGGAAAAAGTGACACAATTTTAATTTAGTACTGAAATGTGGGTGAACTGAGGCACTAGTCCAATAAGGAAAGTTAAGTCAGCAAATCTTTAGAAAACATTTAATTAGTTAATTAAAGACACAATATTTTGTATGGTGGTAGCAGTACAAGACAATTTAGAATGCATTTTTCATGTACTGTTAACACATACTAGGTAAAAATATAAAAATGTAATTCTGATCTAAAACATCACTGACTGTACATGAGACTTTTTAAACTTGTATCTTGAACCTGAGAGTCAGACTGTATTACAGAGGTATCATGGTGTGCTTGTACAGAGGTATCATGGTGTGCTTGCACATCATTGGCAAGTCATGACTGAATCAGTTTGTCTTCACTGTCAGCTACTCATGTTAGACAATAATAAGCCTGTTGCATCACAGACCTATTAATGTTGAAGAACTAAGACAGCTTACAATAGCATTTGACATCACTTTGTGTCTGAGCAGTAACAGCTGCTAGAAAATTCAGTCCAGTTTTGGCTGTAGAATATATACTGCTTCTGAAAATGAAGAAGGGATCAAGCCTGTTGCTCTGAGTGCATGCTAAATTTATAAACTCTAAGAGTAAGGAAACCCTTTGTAGAAATCAAGATTTGATATGGCAAGTAACATAAGTGCTCAAATATGAAATACAAGTTTTGAGTGTTTTCCAAAATAAAACTTTGTGAAACTGATGACTTATAAAAACCCAGGTAACTTGTTATGCTTTTATTTATCAGTATATCCATATTGCCCTTTCCTAACATTAATCTATTAAATGTTTATTTATATTGGAGTAAATATTGCATGAAAGGGGCATTTCTCTGCTGTGTTTGAGTTCTCCAGAGATCCCAGACACCAGAGGGAAGCGATGAAGTGTCAAAATTTACAGAGAAGTCTTGAGGTATTCTTATCTGGAAATTCAGATAGGACCTCACCCTACCTCCAAAAATCCCACCAGAAAACCCACCCAAACCCCTACAAAATCAAAGCATCCAGTCTGATGTGGCTGTTGGAACAGCACTGAAATCAATCCACCTAACATTCCTTGTGTGTAGTATTTCAGCTTCCAGATTCTACAGATAGCCAGTCTAGAAGACTCTGATCAGAGAAGTGTAGGAATTATATGAAGATTGAAAACTCAGTAAGAGAAACGATGCTTTAAAAAAAATGGTGTAAGAAATTTGTTACCCAATTGTATGTAAATAGAATTAAATTATTTTAAGCAAGCCATGTGTCAAGAGCTGCAAAACAAAGTACAAAAACCACTGTTAACACTAAGAAACTACAGGTTTTATGTCATTTTTTCAAGTCAGTTCAAGGTATACAGAAATACTGTAACCTTTATTTCTGTAGTTAGCTTTCTTAAGCAGAAAAAAAGCAAATAGTCATCATATGATGTCTTNTTTGAAAAATAACACTTTAAAATGTCTCAGATGATTTCTTTTGTAGAACACTTTTTGGAATTTTAAAAAAAAAAAAACCTTTTTTTTTTTTTTTTTTTTTTTTTTTTTAAAAAAAAAATATTGGCTCACGCAGTCTGCCCAGAAGCATAGAATTTCCCTAAGACTGAAAGAAGGTCTGCTTTTATGACAGAAATGTATGTTAGTGCCAATGTAGTCTGTTAATCTGATTAAAATGTGGTTTAGTTAGGCCAAAAAAGGTTTGCTCTCAACTGTACTTGGCATAAAAGCTGACAAGAAATAAAAAGCATGTTAATGAAGACATTTAAAAATATTCTTGCAATGTAAACAGTTTTAAAAAGGAAAAAAATAATTGTATCATTGTTTAGCAAATACCCATTTTTTAATTGTATAAAATTGATGCATCTATTAATGGGAATTGTTTTTACAAGGTAGTATTTTCTATTATCAACCAATCATTCAATTTTATACCTCTAGTGTGTTTTCCTGTTGCTGTATATGTGCCAAGAAATATTGGCTGTGTTTCTCACATGTGTGGTGTTGTGATAGCTATATATAATTTTGGAATTCTGGGTCATGTTGAGTTCAGAAAAGCCAGGGCTTTTTGCCACTCCCAAACTAGGAGTGTATGGAGGGTGTCTCAGGGATTGGTACTTATGCCAGTCTTAAGTAGGTATTGTCTGATGCCTTGTCTGATAATCTAGACAATGCTATGACCCTCTGGGTTTCAGTAGGCCTTTAAAGAAGTTGAGTACAAAACATTTCTGGAGAGAGGCCAAATGCTTTTAAAACACCCTCTGAAATTTAGGGTGGCAAGATTGTTACCATTCTGTTTATTGGCATATTTATCTTTTAATGACAAGTTGCATGATAATCTTAAAATAACACTTTGACCAAGGTTTTTGCTGCCTTTTCTCCCTATCTTGGGACTAAATAACTTAATCTGATGTAGCTATTATAAAATTCAATTAACTTCTACCCTTCTCTCCAATCAAGTCTCCTCCTCCTGTTCCCCCCCCAAAAAAGACCCTAAACCAGAAAGTTTTGGAAAACTATTTTTTTGTAGCTTGGAATTTAAACAGCTTATATCACTTCTGTTGATACTTTAATACACATGCCACATTGGTGCTAGTTTCATGCAGAGAGATGTTTTACTAAAATTTGCTGTTCTTGTAATGTTTATTTTGAATAACAGTTCAACTGGATGCTGGTGTGTAGATCCTGTGGTGGGTTTGCAGCCTGCACATACTTCTAGATGTGTAATTAATGGCAGCAGGATAACAACTATAGGAGCTGCAAATGCTCTGCAGGGGTAGTTGCACCTTGCATCTAAAATAATTGCATAGTGCTTTAAAATTTCAGTTTGAGAGTTCAGAAGTACTTGACCTGACTGCAGGCAACTTGAATCAGATATGGCAATTTGTCCAGTTTTCTATGTTCTTGCACTTGAATCCTGCAGTTGTTGGAGCTGCAGTATTAGAAATATGAAAAGTATTGTTTCTTATATTCTATACCATTAACCAAATATGGAGATTCAATTTTTTGCTTATTTTGCAGATGGTATCCTGTACAGTTTACTCACAGTTTTTTAAACTTTCAATTTCTTGGCTATTGAGCTTCTGCTCACTGCTGCAGAAAAATGGAGACCACTCCTCACTGACTCATGAATTGGCTGTGGAACATGCCCTGTAGAGAAGGAAGAAAGCACTGAAGGGAGTTTTCCTCCTGGTGTATTTATCAACAGGCAGGGCACTATGGAAAGGCATTGCAGAGATTCCTCTTTGCCCAAAGAAGGTGAGGGTATTGATTACAAGATTCCTTTACCGTCTTCCTTATGCTCAGAAACAGAGCTACTGGTGCTTTCCTGACTGACTTCATCTGTATCTGTAGATCACCAGCGTGTTTTTCTTGTGTCATGGTGGCCATAATTTATTTCTGCTTCAGCCCGAAGAAACCCATCAGAGCCTTCCCTTGAGGTAAATCAACAAACTACTGCACAGTGACTGAGAAGAGCTGTTGGATATTCAGCTGCTTTAGCTGACTTAACATCCCATCTAGATAGCACAAATCACTTATACTATTGTGATGGATGTGAGAAAAGAACTTTTCCCAAAGTTTCTCTAGAGGGATTAAGGTGCTTTGTATGGTCTTTTCTAGACTTCTTTTTCATTCTTTTGAATCTTCCTAAGGGCAATGGAGAATTCATTAAGATTTTTCATCTCAAAATGCAGAAAGATTTAGTTGTTTCAGCCTGAAATACATATCTCTGTGTAGGAATCAATCAGGCTAGGGTTTTTGATATCTAGAACACAGAAACTACCAACCTCATTTATTCTTTATAGTTCAAGACAAGTCTACTCAAGGGAAGAATTATGTATGAAAGAAAAAAAAATGAGAGTTCTTCCTTGGTTGTCAAAGGAGAGAGATACCATGATCTTGATGTAAGAAAAAGAATTTAAAAACAAATGATTCCTAACAGCTTATTTCAGATTCATCTTCCAGAAACTGGTCAGCTGTTTCCATGAGAACACCAATGGACAAAATCCTCATAATGCCTTTTATTTTCCCCTTAAATTTCATTTGGGTTCTTTGTGTCTTCTGCTGAAGAAGAGACATGAATCAAATAACACCAAGTGTTCTTCTCTCCTACACTCCTGAAGCTGTCATAGGTGATGTCAGACTGTTTAGTGTATTGAAAGTGATTTGGAGTTTTTTACATTGAATAGGGTCTTCCACATGAAAGGCTTTTTCTTACAGAGGCCCTAGACAGATTCCTGCTTGAAAGGAACCTGCAATGGACTGGGTCATGCTGCTTCGTCTGGGCTGATCTGCCCTGACACCTTCCATTGTTTTGAATATCTGAATACCTTCTGTTGCTGGAAAAGAATATTGACTTTGGAAATCAGTAGTGTTTGTAGGCTTCAATGCATCACCTGAAATGAAGCCTGTAGTACTGTGTATGGCATTGTAGTTATGAATGATAACTAGTATTAGAGCAACTTGCAATGCCTTGAATCTCAGGGACTTATCAAATTATCTGGTTAAAAAGAACTTTCTATTCACAAGGGAGTCTTTAAGAATAAATAATGCTTTCAACTGCTACTGTCCTTTTATAATATTTTTCTTAGCCAGCAGATACAGAGCATTAGCAGCTTGCATTGAACACATTCTGTTTATTGTATTTTATCTTCTTTCATTTTTCTTCTCTCTTCTTTACTGGAAGAGGAGAGTACAAACATCAGCCTGGAGACAGTTCTTGGCTAAGTGCGTTTATATTTGTGTTCATCACTTAATCTTTCTGAATAGGAAGGCCTCCTTTCACAAGAACGTGCATGTGGGATGAAAAGTCTTAGCCTCACTCTCCAATCTTTGAAAGTTGGTCTGAAATAATGAGAAAGACAATGTTTTGTCCAGTTGAAAGGCATAGAAACATCTCGATCTTAAGTTGATGAAAAGTCATGAAATTGCAATAAAAAATGACCCTATTTTTGTGAACTACTCTTTCTATTTAGGCTACAACCTCTTACGTTAGCTTGAGATACTGTAACCATGTTTCTGGAACAAAGAAGCAGTGTATCATTCTGCATGCTCCAGCAGTTTCTCTGGGAAGAGCTTGCTGATTTTTGTTTTAATTACTTTAGAGTATCAGAGTTTGTCCTTGATGACTTTATCTGTCACTTGTTTAAAAAACAAAAATGTTTCCTGTATGCTACTCTTAACTGCAAAATTGCTGTGGTTTTCATGACAAAACCTTCCCCATCTCCCTATTTTCTTGTATAATTTGGAGCACAATGAAAGAAAGCAAGCTTTTTTTGAGCAGAAGAAAGTATGTAATTAAAGAACATGTGAGCTATCTAACCATATGAAGCTATTTTGTTTAGGTGTGTGCTCTAGAGGAGAGGATGAAGAAACACCACCAATTGTCCCAAAAGGAATTAAGTGAAATTCTTCAAACATAATGAGTAATGTACCTTCTTAGTTAACTGTTGGATCATGCTCTACCTGATGTCTTAAGAGCAAAGAAGAGCCCTCCTGGTAAAATGATGGTGCTTTGTGTGCCTCAGCACAATGACTGCCCCACATGCAAATGCCTGGCACTGTTGTGCAGAAGGTACTGCAGTAGATAATAACCAATAAATGCATATGTGAGCAGCTATTGCTGTAGCTGTTGGAAGTCCAGTGACTTCTGGTTCTGTTTTGTTGTATGTGGGCTCCTTGCTATTGAAAAAATTTCACAGGAGTCTTAACCAGCTTTCAGGATTTGTGAAGAAGAAAATTTCAGCTCTCTTACCCGTTATTTTTGTTTGTTGTTCGTGTAATGACAACTCCTAGGGCATTTGGGTTTTCAGGAATAAAAAGAGGAGTATTTTAGAAATCCAGAAACATGATGCAGGAATTTGAGTAGGTTCTTAGCTTCCATAGCAATCATAATCTGCCTAGATTAAATCAAAGGTTGTCACAACAGCATTAAACTGCCGTTAGTTTCAACCAGTTTGATTTTGGCAAATAAAGTAGAAGACTTGAGATTGGACTAAGTCCTTTACAGAGGAGTTGGGAGTGGTGTTAGGAAGTCATTGGTGGGGGAAACCTTCAGGTAAGTATGACCATTTCTTCTTAAAAGAGATTATGGGGAGATGTTCACTGCATTGCAATAGATGCCATTTTTAATTCGCTTGAGAAAAAGTGAAGAGAGGAGATATTTGGATTATTTTTCCAAGAAATGAGTGCTTAAATTCCCCCCTCCTCCCTACCTACATCTACTTGTAACAAATTGAGAGAACTTTCTGGACAAAACATCTTATGATTGATCTCATCTGTTGCTAGATGTCTTAACAGTCTTGAAAGTTCACAGTTCAGCACTTTGGGGTTGGTTTTTTTTGGCATCAGAGCATGAAAAAACTGCATGTCTAGTACTCATCTCTTGTCATCCTCCCCTATTGCAGTGACTATGTGTATGTCTCTGTGTGGCAGAAAATGAGGGAATACAGATCATTATTCAAGAAGTTACCAACTAGCACTTTTCCTTCCCCTCCAGTCTTTCTGCCTCCCTATCCTGGAAGTATGGAGTCCCTGCCTCAGCCTACGGCTTCATTCTTTTTCCAGCTGCCCACAAAAGTAAAGAACCAGTGTGAGAGTTTGAAGAAAGAATCCGCTCAGAGGACTGAGTCTCAAGCAAAAGCTCCAGGTTGCAGACTCAGAAAGAAACTTCCTTTGGGGAAGGATCTGCTTCCAGGATTTGCTCGTCTCTTTTTCCTTGGGCAAACAGTTCTTGAAGCAAACAACAGGGTTGCAGGTAGGTAGGGCCCCTTTGAACTGCCATCCACTCAGGTGTGAAGGATGGCTTTATGCTGTTTTTGTATGCACTTTTTTTTGTTGATGTTGTCTTCCACTTCTCTAGGCTGAGAGAGGGAAAGAGTGTGAACATTGTAAAGAAAGTGTGGGGGAGAGAGAGGAGAAAAATGTTCTGGACACTTGGAAAGAATGCCTCTGTGCAAGCTTCCTGTCCATGGGTCATATTTGTACTTCAGTTCTGTGAAGCACTAATGACATTCTTGGTGTGACCCTTCTCTAGACAGGAAAAGTCAAGAGCAGAAACTGGTGGCTGGAGCCAAGATAAGGCCAGTGATTGTGTATGGTCCATAGCCACACAGTTTTCATCTCCTCCCTGTCTCTTTACACTAGTGCTAGGTTTGAATATGCAGTAAGATGGAGATCATCAAATGGGTTTGAAATCTGACTTGATTCCCAGCACTGAAAAAGTTCCCCAGTTCTAAATGTGTAAATACATTCCTTCCTTTAGAGGAGCCTGTGGCTGCTGGGTTTGTAAAGTCCTGTTCTTTTGTCCATGTGAAGGAAATAGCCTGGAATACTCTGATTAAGGGGGTGTGCTGTTAACACACACGATCAGCACTCCCTCATGCCCAGAGAAAGGGAATGAGCTCAGGTAAATTCTGCCTTTCTCACTTCATGTTGTGCAGAGCAACAGCCTCTTTCTTGCAAACATCGGTAGCCCACAGTCAGACCTTTCTTTTTCCAGCTACGTCATTGCTGGCACAGGGAGTTTATTCTAAATTCCTTTTTGAATTTTAGCAAAAGAAATCACTTGAAAACTGGCAATGAAATTCTAAGGAGATTTTACGAGTTCCTCTTTCGTGCTGAGTTGAAGTCATTTGGAACTATGTTACGTGCATTATTACTTTGGTGCATCTTGTGACTCTCTCTCCCTCTTCATTCCCTCCAAATTGCTTCAGGACACCTTCTAACCTTTATACTGCATCACAAGCCTTCAGGAGAAGATCTTATGTTGCTGGAAGATGACTGGGTTTGGATCTTGGCCTTCCCTAAGCAGGATCTCCTGGCAAAAAATGGGATTGGGAAAGAAATGACTCCTTTTTCCATCACACAGAACCACCCTAGAAATGGAGGCCTAGGCAGAAAATTACTTCTAATGCACCGTTCTTTAGGAAATGTGTTTGGCCTCCCATGGTCCTTTTGTTACAATGTCATATAGAGAAATAATTATCCTTTATAGAACCTAAACCTGGCATCTTCCTATCTGAAGATCAAGTCAATAAATCCAAGATTAAGAGTTTACAGGTCTAATAATATCGTTGGGTCTTCCTGTCCCTTGCATTGGAGATGCCACATGAATCTGTGAAACAGGGTTCTACTGTGGTGCAGTCTGTTATATTTGTAAAGCCTTTTCTACTTACATTAAAATTATTAGAAATAATATTAATAAAGGTTCTTGTGGAAATGGTATTTAGACTTCTACCTTGCCGGGTTTACTTAAAAATAAATTTGAACCAAAATGTCATAATGGGCAATATGGGAAGTACTGCATCTTTTGAGGTTTCCTGTGGCTTTGTGTCACAAAAAAGTGTGTTGGAACTTTTGAGAGCTCTGAAAGTGGAAATTTTAGATTTTTCTTTAAGAGTGAGAAGTTGTTTGTTAGAAAGCAGAAAACTTTTGTTTTCCCCCTAAGGGATTCTGTAGTCAAACTTAATTAAATGTCTTGCAAGGTCTCAAATAAAAACCTTATGTTTGGCGGTAGTGAACAACACACACATTCTGTGTACTTGTGTTGTTCTCACTATAGGCAATTAGTTTTGAAGAATGGGACTTACTTTTAATGTCCAGATTAGGAAAAGAGAAAGTTTTGTTCTGATGCTGAGTGTGAGAATAGGAGGCAGGAGGGTATACCAGACCCTCTGGCAGTAGGTGAAGAGCACTTTGGTTTTTCTGTTTTCTGCTTCTGGCAGTTGAAGTAAACTAGCCAGGTGCTTGTACTTGAATCCAGTTAATTTCTTAAATCAGTTACCACAAAACATTGTTTTTTAACTAATGCCTAGATCTTTTGTTAATTTCACCAGCTTATTTAAATTATTCAACAGTCTTAACATAGCCCTGAGGCTACTGCTTCATGGCAGTTGTGACTTCTTACTATTCTGGAATGCATTGCAGTCCCAGTACATTCTAAAAATAATTGTTCAGATGGTGCTGTTCAAGTACATACTTACGTAGTGGGCCATTTTCACTGGACTTTCTGAAATTGGCATTTTGTTGGATGACTTTTTAATATCTTGTTTTGCTGTGATTATCAGACTTGTTTGTCTTGCTGCTTCTGTGGTTATTGAGTAAAGTGCTGAATTTATAATCTAGTATTTTTAGAGGATTGATAGTCACATGCCTGTGTTAAACTATGCAAGCACAGTAACACTTGTTAACTTTGAAGTTTAAGAAGAAATCAGTTTAATGTATCAAATTCAATCCTATTTTAAAATGTGGAAGTATGTATGTGATGAACTGAAAATTGACTAGTTCTTGCAGATATAGATATGAATTGTGTACTGAACAGAAGTAATCTAGACATTAATAGCTGAAGATCTGTGGGTCTCAGAAGTGAATTCTAATATCTGTGACTAGAGTTTTATGCCAGCAGTGCTTTTAGTTGAAAATACCTGTTCTTCAAATTTCTAGTCCATTTAAGGTCTGATATCCTTTGTGCCTTAATAGGTATACTTACACTTGCCTCAGCCACAGTTTTTTGGTAATTTTCTTTGGAAGTAGGTAAATTTAGGACTATCAAATACTTACGAAACAGGCACTGAGAACTGTTTATGTTACTGTCTCAGTTCCTAAAATGGCTTTACTCCTCCCCATCACAATCAGGAAACAAAACCACCAAAACAAAAGCAAAAACCAAACTAAAAAGCCTGTTGCAATTCTACAGTCAGTATTTTGATACTTGTCTATGACTGTTGCATTAGCGTGTTTCTGTCGTGCTCTGAGTTTTACAGCTGGAATCCTGGGTTCTTGATACATCCTTAGAACAATAACTCGTGCCTTTGTGTTATTAAATAATAAAGATATCTGAAACTATTTTCTTCTTGTTTATATTGTACTTACCATAAGTGTATGTATCGAGTGACTCTTCTGACAAACTCCAGAATGCCAGGAAACATGGAAAAACACTGTATGATTTCAGAGGTTTTTAATGCCTGATCCTAACAGAATTTTGAAAAACAGGCATATAATGTTCCTATTTTTCCTCTTTCTACTCTCTTAAAGATTTCTTTGAGCATTTGTGCTCCCTAACTCACTTCCCATAATCCTTAATGTCTTCTTGACCAGATACCAGCTCCTCCTAATTGTTTCATAGCTGGTCAATAGAAGCCTGGCTTTTGACACTGTTTTTCCTGTCCTAGAAGAGCTGTGTCTTGTTTAACTTGAAACTGTGCTTTCTTCTTTTCACCTTCTGTCCACCCTCTGTAGCTTATGCTGCAGCTTTTTCTCTATTACAGGATGCTTTGAGGAAATACCCTGTAAAGATCAGGAAATTTGGGGGAACTTCTTGCTGATGTTGCTACTTCAGCCAGAGCTAAACTGGTCACTTGTGTGAGAGATGCTTTGTCACTTTAGTTTCAGGAAGGGAGATGTATCAAAAAGTGTTATTTTTCTAAACCAGAAAATTATTTTGATTTTATAAACAAGAAAGTGAGACTAAAGAGCATAGGTTCTGGGGTGGTCGTATCCCCTTGGTTTACGCTGAGGAGGTGGGTAACAAAACATGAACAATTTTCTGTAATTTTCCGAAAGCCAGACTTGTTCCATCAGCAATGGTGTGCTTTAAGTTGGATTTCATTCTTTCAGTCTTGTTTGCAAGACGGGGGAATTTAAGCAAGTAACAGTATCAAAAATGTTTTTTCAGATCTTTTTTTAATTGAGGAAAGTCAGCTCATACCTTGCTTTATCAGGCATGAAAGCATCCCTGAGTCTTGAAAGAATGAATGTGATTTAGGGGTAAGTTCAGAAAAAGTGGTTTTAACTGAAAGCTGGAAAAAGGCATTTTCTGAAAGCAGTGGTGACAAATGATTGAACCATTCCAGTTTTGTTTGTTGCATGGACTTGTGAAGAATTGGCAGCTGCACGGCTCCTAGGACAGGTCCGTAAGTTGATGTCAGCAACATGAGGTGAGTTGGTGGGTTACTGCAGGAACTGCTATGTTTTGCCATTTAAGTTGGGTTGTCAGTTTAAAGACCATATTAATTTTGTTATTCTTTTGCTGATGATAGTGACACTTCCCTGATCACTTGCTAATTTCTTTTAAGAATATAAATTTACTGTTCTCATGAACTGTTCTGTATTGCATTGTTTCGTTTCCTTGGTTGCTCTCACATGAGTGGCTTTGCTTTCTGCCTGGTTAGAAACTGACGTTTCTTGTTTTTCCCATGTACTGAAGAAGTGGAGGTCAGGAAAATGTGGGTTTTAGCCTGGTGTTAAAGAACACTAAGTGAAGAAATTATACCTTGCACAAATGGGTGTCACTTCCATGGGGCAAGAGAATATTTTATCTTGAGAGAGGGTTGTAGGAGGTTGGACAGTTAAGGAGGCATATGGCTTTTGGTGGTTTTCTTCTGGATAACTACTTCGACAGTTGTGACCATACCAGTATCTGACCTCCTCTTGCCAGATTCAAGTTAAGATATCACCTGTAATTCTGAAGAAAATAACTCTTGAATAAATAACTTGTATGGTTATAAATGGATTTAATGAGATCATAATTTGCTTTTGAAGATAGAAATATGATTTATATAGATTTTCCCAAACTATAACTTTTTCCTGACTTGAACTGAGGTTTTTTTGGATGGAATTACTTTAGAGCTCACATTAAAGCATCCTTATCAGTTTGAATGTTTCAGAGGAATGTGTTTAGAACTTTTCAGAATAGTAAAATGTGAACTGTTTTTTAAAATGGTTTCCTGGTGTCTGGTTGTACTTTGTATTAGATGAGAAAGCATGAAAAATTGATTTGCAAAATCTTTGTGTGCATATATAAACAATGGAGAGATTAAATCAGACTGAAGTATGTAAGAGTAAATGAAGAACAGCTGACATCAGCACAGCTGCTGTGTACAGATGGAATGTTCCTGGGTGACTTCAGGATTACAGTGAAATTGCAGCTTAGTTGGATACTGGAACAGCACAGGAACTGGACTAACAAGCAGCCAGCTAATGTAGGAACTCTCCCTTAACAGGCAGTAGACGTGACAGAAAATCACTTGAAGCAGCATAGCCTTTTTTCCCCCTATAAGCAATGATAGAAAAGTCTGGACTCATATATTTATAGCTTGTGTGGTTAGGTTCTCTGGTGTATAATAAGAGTATAAGTGCTGATTTGAAACTTTATTATGCCTTGGGCACTAGTGTTTATCACCTACTGGTGTCTAAAACCTGAGTTAACACTGCAGCTTTTTTTAAGGGGAATAAAGTAGGGACAAGTTAGAAGGGCTTCTGGACTTGCACATTTATTCTTACTTAACTTCTTAAGACCTTGTATGTCTTTGGCAGCTGCAACACTTGCAGCTGTTTGAAATTAGAAACAGGTTAAAAATTGATAACAACATAGGAGTAAGGATATTCAAAGAAAGAACTTATATTAGTTTCTTTCCTAATAAATTGAGTGGTGATAAAAACGAGAATATGCTATACATCAAGAGCTAAAACATTTGTGGTAGCACATTCTCATCACACTTTTTAGCTTTTCATGTGCTAGTTTCTGCTCAGTTTTACTTTTATAGTATCCTAGAGTACAACTAATGTTTTTCATAAATTGCTTAATTGGTTTCTGAACTTTGCAAGCAATATTGTAAGCACACAAAGTAACTAATTTCTTAGAGTTTAGGGAACAATAGTGCTTTCTTCAGTTATGCATCTGAGGATGTTCCAAGAAGTGATTTTTGTATTGATATCTTTTTTCTCTTTATACTTGTGCAGGTGATACCTTGCAAGTATCTGTTCCCTTGTATTAGTGCTAAATTTTATCAAAAATTTTTAGCTATTCTTCCCTTTACTTACATGTGCTCTGGAGATTTCTCCCATTTATCCCTTTTGAATGAGTACACTAGTCAGGTCTTTGATACTTCCTTTTTAACCAGCTCAGAACTGTTGGTTTTTTTAATAAAGCAGCTTTGCAAATGAGAATGATGGAAAGTAATGCTACATTTGTTCAGAGGATAAAAACTTCTGTTTGCATGTCAGTCCTCACATCATTCTCCAAAAATGCATGCTACTTGGAAGACCTGATTGTATCTCCATGCTAGCAGTCAAACCAGTGCTTCCAGTGTGGCAGTACTGAAGCTACAGGACATTTTGCTTGTCTCTCCAGGCAACATTAACACCCAAATTCCTGCTTGTAGTTGAACTCAAGTTACTGTTTCAGATTAATTTTCTGCCTTCTTCAAAGACTTTTTAAAAACTGTAATTTTGATGACAAATATTTGATGCAAAAATGATACAAAAGGCTATCTGTGCTCCTTGCCCATTCTACATAAATTTGCCAGTTCAACATTTTTCTCCGGGCTTTAGCACCACATATGAATGGATGAGATAAATCTCGGATCTTCACTTGCCATTTCACTTAACCAGTAAATGGCCTGTATTGCCACATTTTGTCACTCTGAACTGCCATCTGTTTTGTGTCCCTCCTTAAGCACCTGCTGTTTCAAAATCTGGCTTGCTTTTTGGTTCTGTTTACTTTTTTCTAAAGACATTCTCCTTTCTGCCTTTCTGTAAATGCCAAAGTATATGCAGAACTATGTGATGGCTTGATTAGCTGTTCCTATTTGGTTCTTAGCACAGAATGCAGATTAGATTGGAGATGTTTGAGAACGACATTGTGTAATCCTTTGGTTTAGTGACTAGTCCCATCAGTTTGATTGATGTGTGACATTCACTTATTCTCAGGTCGCTACTTTTTGGAACTTCGTTTTTATGTGGACTTCACTGGAATAAATGATGTAGTGACTGGCTTTCTGCGAGGCAGGTGTTCTTCTTGCCTGAAGGAATTTTTCTCTACAGTACTTGAAATAAAATACAATAAAACTGCTAAAGCCCTGTATTTGTTCCCCGCTTCTTTACTCCTGTGTTTGCTCATTAATTTCTGATACAATTAAGAGGTTTATTTACTTAACAAACTCCATCCACCATTTGGGGACTTCATGGAGGTTAGATAAGCCTGGAAAATTCCTCGCTTTCAATATGATCCCTTATTTAATTTACAAAGTACATTAGTATCAATAAAGCTTCATCCTGTGTCAAAATAGAGGAATTTACCTTTCAACCTAAAATTACAGTGATTGTGATGTGCTGTTTCCACATGCCCCCTCAAATCTGAACTTCATCTTAGTCTGTATAAAATTCAGGATGTAATTATTTTCACCTTTTTTGCTCTATGCCAAGAAGGAGACTTTGCTTACTACATAAGACCATTGGATGGTGTTTCAGTACACAGGTAACTAATCTGTTTTATAAGGCAAGAGATTTTATTTACACCCCAAATGAATGTCAGTTCCTCATCTGCACCTAAAGTTGATGATTGTTCCCTCAAAATTCTGACTTAAACATAGTCTGTCATACAAGGATTTTGCTGTGACAGAAATCTCCCTACAGTAGAGTTTTGGGACATGTAGTATAAAGTATGGTGTAATGTGTGATACAACATCTCTTTTTAACATGACAGAAAAATAATTACCTTCAGAGACTGGGGATTGTACCCTCTTAGGTTTTTTTCCTCACAGCTTGAGGTGTTTTAGAAAGGAATAATTTGTACCTGTGAATGGTGTGAAGCTTTGGTAGTGAAGACCGCAGATTTTTAATAAGCCCTCTGCCTTTGTTGCCTAGTTCCTGTCTTACTTAACACACTGACCTTATTTTTTTTTTACTGTGTTGGTAGTAGTGTCTTCTTCATCTAAAGACAGTAAAAAGATTTTTTTTTTGGTTATATATTTGAATGTTTATATGTTGTTTTTCACTGTGCTGTTAGTGACAGCTTCAGCTGTGAGTTTGTTAGCCTTTTGCTAAATGATACCATTCCTACAGATATAGGGAACTAGGTGTATATTTTTAGTGTTTTTTTTAAAACATTGGACTCTTGTATATAGAGGTGGTAAATTAAATACAGATATCTTATTAAAGAACTGCTTGATGGCACTGGGCACTCATACTTACCTTTAAAATGAAAGCTAAACCCCAAATAATTTATATAGCATAATAAAGGAGCTAACATGACTGCCTGCAAAAAACCAGACTAAGATAATGACTTCTGTGAGGATACGGGGAGAAGCAATTCCAGTAGTCATAAGGATGTTGGGTGAAGGATGCAGATGACTACTTTTAAAGTGTCATTCAGTGAGAGAGGATATTGTTTTCTTCAGCTTCAAACCCATTACTTTTGGTATCTTTTTAAGTGCTTAGTAAGTTAAAAAAATGAATTTGTGTCAACTCCAAGCTCCTGCAGCTTGTAAGAGTAAGTTGGAGTATTGGATCTATTTTGTCTGTGGAAATGGGATTATATGTCTGTAGATAACAGATCCATAGCTATGTCTATCAATTTCTACAGCTAGATAGAGCAAGTTGATGTGGAGTGTAATTTTTGTAAACAGCTTTGGGAATTCAGAACTTCTATTTCATCCATTTGACTTTAAAGATTGTCAAAACCAGCCTCCAATAATTAAGTTGTAAGGGCTTTAAAATAAGTTTTCCCAGCTTTTCAAGACAGTGTTATTATACTACAGTGATCTAGTTTTTGATGATTCTGCACTAATATATAATTGAAGGAGTTTGTCCCCACAAGGAGCAGTGATCAGCCTCTGCCGCAGTGGTGTCTTTCTGTCACTAGATAGGGCTGTCAAAGCTTTTTTTGCCATCTGTTACTCCTGTGTGCTGCTTTTTTGACTTGACCTGAATGCTCTTGTCCTGTAAGGGCAGTGAGGTTTAAATGCTGAGCACAGACTGATTAACGAGGCATTAAGTCAGTTAATTCTTTCATTTTTAAATAAAGTATTAACGTGATTTTGGTGGTCACTGATGTGCATTAAAAGTTGGAGATGGCTTATGTAAGCAGTGTAGATTTCTAAACCATTTGGAGTTTTTGGTGGTTTTAGTCCTCAGTCTTAAACTCCGGAGTTCAGAAACTAAGTTGCTGAATTTGCTTGCTCATGGTAGCTGTTGCAGTAATGAACAACAGGTATGTTACTAGCTTGTTTAAAGATGAAGGTTTTAAATGAGTTTGAGTGTGTAAGCTTTGTTCTGTAAATGTGGTTTTTAGAAGGGATTTTTCTGTTTTATAAAACAATGTTAGACTTACTAGGCAGAGGTGTCTTTGCCACTCCTATGGATTAGTACCTGTGTGCTAGTTCAGTGAAACTTGAAATAAAGTGGGCTAGGGCTTGAGGAAGGTGGGAATCATGTCCTCTAAATGGTACTGAAATAACATGACCTACAACCTAATTTTTCCATGCTTTCTAAACTTCAGATATGGTGGACTTTGAGTATTTCTCAGTTACAACCTTAACAGTGTATAAGATTAAGACCAAAAGTCCCACTGGAGGGGAAAATAATTTTATGTCCTTACGCTTTAGAAGTAGATTCAAATGCTGAAGAGCATGAACTAAAGATTTCTGTTTTGAGAAGGTGCTTTTTAGTCCTGAGGCCATCTGTAAAAAGATTTTCCATAAAAAGATCTTACGTGATTAGAATGAGTCTTAGATCTAAGAATTCAAGAGGATTCATTAATACCACTCTTTATTTCATAGAATTGTAGAATATTCCAAATTGAAAGTGACCCATGAGGATCATTGAGTGCACCATGGGGAAGACGTAAGAATTCTGTATGGCTTTAACAGAGGAGCTGTTACTGCAAGGCAGCCTCCTTGAGCAGTGGTTGCTGAATTTTTGTGGAGATGTGGTGTTGCTTATGGATAGACAGGTACTATCCAACACTGTTACCAACTTGTAGCATCTTGACCTCTTAGGACCCGTTGTTTTGATTTATGCTGTTGTGAGTTGATGTACCCTGGAAGGACGTGCTGCTATTTCTGGTTGACATAGTCGTCTGTTGTATGCCTTGCAAATTTTGGGATACCTTGTGACTCTGAACGTGCTTAAATAGAGTCGCTGTTGCATGGAAGGATGACAGTGCACAGGGCAATGCTTTCCCCCCAAATGCTGTGTTGAGCAGTCCTGCTTGTGCTGTTAATTGGGTCTGTTCTAACATCTCACCTGGAGATCTGGGGCATACTAACAGGTTTTGGATTATACTAAACCTATTTGTTACAGCATGTTAGAATAGATGTTGTAGTTGGGGCATGTGTAGGGAGAAGGAAGATACAGACTTCAGGAGAGGCTAAGAGTTCCTGGGAATTCTTAACAGTTATGTAAGACTTGGTACAATAAACACAAGTACTTCAGGTTTATCTTGGCACCCTCTCCAGCTGTGTATCTTTTATGTGAAAGGCCATTAGTCATGTTTCTGGATGCCAGAATAAGATAGAGAAGTTTATTGCATGCAGATGGTGCTTCACTATGCAGAAGTAAATAATTTCTCCTTATGCAGATACGTGACAATGTTACACAGCTTGGTTGTAACTTTTGGATTGTGCTAGCACACATCTGGGGCTGAAGTTGTTGGATTTGACCAGTCCTCTTCCTAAAGCTTATTTTGATGTTATGTAGACCAACTGAAGGTTCTTAACAGGTTGTCACAACAAAGGAATCACAATTTACTGAAGAAATCCACTGCTGTCTTGCTGACTGCCTTTTAAAGCAGGATTGAAAGTGTAAGTCAGTATAGGAAATGGTCTCTGAGCCATAAAGACTTTTTTTCCTTCCATCATAACGTATACTTTGAACCAAGTACCACACTCATGATTTTACATGAAAGGAGAGTCTACACAAAGAGTAATTAAAATAATGTTGATATAACAGACCCTTGGTGGTCAGTCATTTCCTCTGTAATCTGAGTGCTGAAATCTCAACAGTTTGAGTCTCTGATCATCATCATCATCATCACAGAAATTTATAACATTCTCTTTTTTCAGTAACATTTACTTCTGAGGATTTTAGGCCATGTGTAACTAGTATATGCATCTAAAGATAATTTCTTGAACGGCCTCTTTTTGTGCCTTCATGTTATAATGGTGGTATTCAAGTTCTAGCATAATTAGATGTGTCAAGACTTTGCATTAATTTTGGTCCAACTTGTTATTTTGGTAATGGCATTAAACTGGTACAAATTGGATACTATCACATTCGGATTCGAAAGTTATGCTAGTCTATGACTATGTGAGTAGTTCTCCATTGATACTGATGGTGGGAGCTTTGTTTCCATTCTCTTTTATTGTTATATTGAAATGTAATGTAGATTTATGATAGGATTTAAAACCCATGACTGTTAATCTGAGTAAGCAAATATAATATACTTAAAAGCTTCTGTCTGTCTTGGATCACTTCCTTCTGACTCTCCCTGGAAAAATTCAAATATGTAGTCTCTAGAATATCTTTTATTTTAACCTGGAGACAGAACTGATGTGTAGTCAATTATACACAGAGACTTTAGGCTTGTGTGATGCCAGGTAATGCCATTATATTCATACTAAATGTGTATTGTTTTATAAAACTATTTAACCTAAAGGAGCTGTTTTTCTGTGTGGAATGTGTTTTTTCTAATGTGCCGTGCATGTTAGACATTGTAGGGCTGGAGAGGTAGGAAGTTGTCCTTTCTCTTCCGCCTTACTCTTCTACTTCTGATTCTTGCTGATAGCCAAAATTTGAAGAGGATTGCCCTGGAAGTTTTTTCCTTTTTAAAACGGTAGCAATATTTTTCTCTTTTGGCTGCCCACTTCCACTTTGTGGGTAAGACATTGTTCTTGCCACTACTTCTTCCCTCTGCCCCAGCTGTTGTAATGTTAACTTTGCAAGCAAACTGAAACTTCCTCCCTCATGTTTAATATAGAAAAGAGATTCTTTGTCCTAGGACTTTCCCAAACTATGCTAAGAGGTCAGTGTTTTTGCAAAAGCAGCTTAAATCCGTTATCCTCTTGTGTGAGGTTTTTTGTGCTTACGTCTGTGTTGAGCTTTAGGCTACAAACAGTGATGCCACAGCTTACCTGGTAATAGTACATGAGGGAAATAAATAATCATGAGGCAAAGATCAAACTGAAAAATAAGGCAGTTTGTTAGGAATGTCTGGTATAACCTAAGCATATGGCTGTGTGGGTAGCCATAGACTTTTTGGAGCTCCATGTTTAGAAAACCTGCCTAACTAATATTTGGATGATTCTCTAGCTAGTAGAACGTTCAATTCCAGACACTTGGTAATCAGAATTTTTGTAGTCACGCCCACTGCTCCAAATTCCTGTCATTCATCTGTCTATTTTAATGTGTCTCTTGTGGAGTAGTTCTAAAATTACCCACTGGTTTGACCTGACAAATGGGAATATGTGAGCTCCTTGTGCTGCTGTTGAGCTGGTGTATGGCTGCTTACACCACTGAAGTGAGATGATGCTTTCACATGGAAGAATGGGGCATTTAAAACTATATGCTGACTCTTGCTGTATGTATGGCATTCCCACAGCAGTGACAGACAGAGTTTCAGCTCATTACTGCAGTGTTGAGAGTGTGTTTTGTTTATTAAGTCAGATTTTCAGAGCTCCTCACTAAAGTTCAGCCTTTACAAACTTTCTTCCATACAAAAGGCTGTTTTGCTTGCCTTTAGCAGGCTTACTCAGCCATGCTTCTTCCCTCAGCTTGTCTAGCCAAGCTCATTGCTCCCTCAGAATATGATTTTCTGTACAATATTTTGCACAAGGCAGTGAGCCATTTAACAGTGAGACTTGGGAAGGGAGTTGTTAAAAGTAATTCAGTAACAGTAGCTCTTTTGCTAGTTGTACATTATGTCATTGGGATCAAATAGTTTGGAAATAGTGAGGTTTTGATTCAAATAAAACCTCTGCTTTTCAGAGAAAATGGAAAGGAAGAAGGATTTGAAAGAGCTATCACCTCATGTACTGGTGAAGGAGAGCACAGACTTACTGGAGAAAGCAATATGTAGGGGCCACTGGAAGAGGACAGCTTTTTACTCCTAACATAAAAACCCAGCCCTACTTCCTCTTTGTCTGTTCCTCTTCCATTTTCTAATTAATTCTTTCTCTTCTGACTAACTCTTTTTCTGTACATGAACAGATTTACATTTTGCAGCTGCTGTAACCACTAGGAAAGGAGTGATGAGTTCTCGCACCTTCTAAGCATAAAATGATGTTTCATGAATTTCAGATAATGTCTGCAGTTCTAGTTCTGCCTTGCTGAGTTGCTGTCTAATTAAAACTTCAGCTTTCCTCTTATCTCCTATACAACCCAAACCTCCCACATTTTTATCTCTTTACAGTTCAAATTTCTTAAATACTAGTGGTGAATGAGTTTTTGTCATCCAGTGATTTGGATAATTTATCAAAAGTTTTAAAAAACCTGTTCAGTGTTAGTCAGGTGTGTAATGCTGTGAATTGTGAACTAAAAAAGTTCAAAGTCATTTATTTGCTGATAGACAGTGCTATGCAAATACTGTATGGTAGATCATCTAGTTGCTTAGCAATAACATTAACAGTCATGAGTGTTTATAAAGCAAATATAATACGATATGGTCAACAAGGTATGTGGTGCTTTTTGTATTACTTAAGTGTCCTGATAACTGTTGGAAAACGTTTATTAGGATTGCACATGAGCCAGCACCTGACACTTAAAAGCAACAACTTGAATAAGTAAATCTGATAAGTTTTTTATGCCTGTGTTTTTTAATCTAAACCCCCACAACTTGAAACAAGTGGTGAACATGATGATTTTCCAAATACACTAGCTTTGAACTTTGAAATGTTATTTTCATGGCTTTGATAAATACTCTTGTAATGGCTTTGGATGTTCAGCCTGGAAATATTAAGGGTGATAGGTTATGTGATTAAAATGCTTGTCTCCATGCTCACAGCAAAGCCCTGAGGCACAGCAGCGGGTGGGGAAACCCAGTAACCTCATCAGAGAAATGAGGCCCATGACCTGGCTCTTGCCAGGGCTGTCACTAGAGATTACCAGCCCTTGGGGACCTGGGTGACAGATACTCCAGTTAACAGAGGTCAGCTTGCAGACTGGGAAGGGGGTAGATGCAGGTAAGAACATTTTGGAATTGTACACAGCTCAGAATGGGATGTTGGGGAAAGGAGGAATTTGTGACACTGTGGGGAATGAATCATGGGTAAAATAGAGGAGCAAAGGGAGCTTCTTGTGTGTAAGCAGGTGGCTGGTCAGTATGTTTGTGAGGTCATGTCCTGGCCTCATCAGTGCAGTCTCATTAAACTCATTGTTTTATTGTGTAAGGGACTCAATACCTTTTGTGCCTATTGGGGTCTCAGTGCCAGCAGGTTGAGTCTGACCATGGGTCACAGGGCCCATGTGGCGGGGTCAGGTTATAGGGGGTGTGTGTGGGGTGCGATGACTGAGGACAGTCAAGCAGGAGAAGGGAGTAGGAGAAGAGACTTGGGAGTGGCCATGAAGTCCAGAAAATAACCTGTGGGCATCTGTATGATACAGCTGGAGAAGCTGAGAGTCCAGGCCAAGTGCTGTAGAGACTCTGGGGTCTGGCTGAGAGCCCCGTTAGTGTGTGGATTTGTGCATGAAGTAACGGGAGGCTCTGGAGACCAGCTGCTGGGTAGAGGGTCCAAGGCCACATCCCAGAGGGCTCTGTAATGAGTGTCTGCATGTTTGTGAGGGGTCTGAGTACCAGCACCCGGAGTGGGGCCACGGGGGCTGGTGTGCCCTGTGCTGCTGGCTGGGCAGACCTCAGCTGCTGGGCAGACTGTGAGCGACCCCAAGGGCAGTTGGAGGGCCGCTTATACTCGGTGTGAGCGCCTGTGCACATACGTACATTCTCTCCTAATGGACTTTCACCCGAGCAGCGGGAAGAGGATGTTGGTGCCGGCTGTATTTACCGAAGTGCTGAGTTTGCAGTGACCTGTGCTGCCAGACGTGTGTGTGCTGTGCACGTGTTTTGTGTGTGCCTGTGGGGAACTGTGCTCAGCCTCGCTACCAGGCCAGACCTTGGTGTGGGGAGCTGGGGCTGTGGCACCTCTGTTGGGCTGCTGGATTCGGTGCTAAAGGGCTGTGGGTCTGAGAAAAGGTGCCAAGGCTCTGGGAAAAATCTCTCCTGATCAAAACTCAAAATGATTGTCTGAGATAATTTACTTCAAGAGATACTGATTCCAGTTTTCAGATGCACTGCACTGGTGAAACACGTAAGAGAAATTGTAGTGTAATGGGAAATAATTTCAGTGTAAAGACTTAAGAGTTGCTGGGGCTTACAGAAAGTCAGAAGTCTGTACACCATTCTGTACAGAACTGTGTATACCATTTATAACTAATTTAGAACATATATACAATTTAGAATACAAAATCTGGTTTAAAATACAGCTATTAGGTATGTCATATGGTGTTGGACAGCATTGTTCCCTTGCTAGACCTCTACTAAGTCCATTTTCAGACTGTTAATGAAATCTTTTTGGTAGTACATTATCATTTATTTATTACTTTTGCACTTTGTTTTGAGGCAACTTAGGCAAATTCAGGGTCCTAGATCTGACCTTGAAACCTTTTCCATGCATGTATACTGTAAAGCAAAATTCATACAAGCAGCATATATTTCAGTGTCTCCATTTTCTGGGATAGTTCTCTATTTTGATTTAGCAGAGGCTGCAAATCGTATTAAGTCTGTAATAACTTTATCTGGAATGATGTAAGAAACTTCATCTAAAGAAAAGCCATCATTCATAAACCTTCTAGATACTTAAACTGTTAGTAATACTGTCTAAACTTACGTAAGTTGACAAGTTTTTAAAACATACTTTGGTGAATTCTTTCACCTGTTTGGCTGGAGGAAATAGCTATCAGTCAAAAAGAAATCTCAGCAATCTCAATACAGAAAATCAAGAAAAGTGAAAAGCTACTTGAAGCAATCATGTGAATAAATGTTTGATGCTGTTGTGCTCTGTGAAGCTTCAGGTATTGTGCTGCAAGGCTGTTTCAAAATGTCACAGGCACTGCGTAAATACGTTACTAGTATATTCAGCCAAATTCTTGTACCCAGTACAGATACACCTGTCCCCTTATTTATTTATTTTGTTTTTAAAATGAGGTCAGACCTCTGAAGAAGCTCATATTAGAAATTTGACATCATTCTAAAGTCTCATCTATTTTAAAGCAACTGATAGAGGAGGAAAATGAGGAATGGTTTTCTTCATACAAAGTACATACTGGTAAAAAATCAGAATGGCTTATGCTGTTTGGGGAACAGTATGTAGCCCAGTTGCTGAAGGCTGATGTAACACAGTAGAAAAGAGAGTTAAAGGTCTCCGATATCTTAATGTGGAGTAAGTTAATGCAATATGTAAAAGCTGAGGAGATTACTGAATCTGGAAAGAATGAGTTCATTCAAAATATGTAGGTTGGAATGCCTGCATCATGAAGATGAAAGGAGGGGTCCTCTGCTGAACTTAAAAGAATTTAGATGAGTTTTTGAAAACTAGAAGTGCTTTATCTTAAAGTAAAAAAGCCAAACAAACAGATACTAATTTCAGCAGAGGAATTCTTTGGAAAGAACGTGTTATGCAAACCAAGTTTCTAAGGAGTCTGTAGGCAAAACAAAGCTTAAGACCTGATACGCAAAATGATTCATGTTCTAGTGCAATGAATTATTGGGGGGGTGTGTGTTATCAGTTATCTAATGTAAAGGATCATATTTATCCTTGAACAGATCCTTGCGTGAGAGTTTTAGAAAGACTGACAGTCAGCCTTGTGTGACACCAGTGTATTGGAAACGAGGTTTTGAAGTTCAGATGACCTGTAATGTTTTGGCTCTGGCTGTTAAATATGGGTCAGATCTTTGAGAGCTGTGGGAAGGTCTGAGTTCTGGACAACAATTACTGATGAAATAATTGTGGTGCCTGATTTTGGTTTCTGTTTGTTTGCTGAGGATCATAATGGGCACATGTTCTTTCAGCCTTGTACACTCTTCCACTATGGGTATGTGGTGCTTTTAAATTGTTTTCTTTCCTGGCTCACTTAACAGTGACTTCCTGAGAAGTCTCATGCTCATCACTAGCAACTGAATACTATGGCTCCGTTATAGGATTAAAACTTTGATTCAGAAGTCATTAGCTTCATCCTCTTTGACCACTAAGTACTGAAATAAATGTTTTCCATTTTATGTTTTGTGAGCTTCTACAAGATACAGCTTGACTTCTAACGTGTGTTAGTATCTAATCATAATTTAAAAAAGGGTAGGTCACTTACCTGAATACTTAGATAAGGACTTCTTTCTTGTCTGTGTAGTGTCTGCTTTCTGATTAGTCACTTTAAAATGCAAAACACTGAGGTATGGGAACAAATGTCTGCAGTGATTCTGGATTCAGTTTCATGATAATATTTTCCCTTCTTTTTAACATAGTTGCATGTCTATTCCTGCCTTCACTGATCTTATAAAGCTATTCTTTATTCCTTCCTATTCTTGTTTGCCAAAAGGTCTTAGGCTAAATTAGTTGATGAAAATGTCTCTATTTTGCTGATGCTGACTCAGAAGTGTTTATTTAAAGATGATGAATTTAGTAATCATCAAACCATGTTTAAATCATCAGGAATGCTAATTATAGGTCATCCAACCTATATTTCTGAAATCCTTAATGACTTGAAGTCCAAATCCTCCTTGCTTAAGTTAATAATAAATGCATTGGTTTCAGCTGGAAATAGGTGACTGTAGTTCACAAAAGATAAAAGTAATTACGAAGATAAAAACATAAAACTTCTTTCCCATGATATGGAGGGGAGAGAAGCTGAAGTTCTCTTTTTCCATGTCCTTTAGGGTAAGAAAGGCATAAAAATATTTTGAGATTCTTTCAAGCTATATATAAAATTTTGATTCTTTTGTGTTTATGATGCTTTCCTGTGTTTTGGTATATTTTGAATATTTATTTTGCCTTTCTGATTGGTAAGCTTTTTTCTTAATTCTGGTGGCTTCTGGTAGCATTTTTATTAGGTAATATTTGAGGATCATACTGTTGATTATGGCTAGTTTGAGAGTCAATCTGAGGAAGAAAACAAGTATTCCATTAAGCCTTTACACTTTATTTAACACTGTATTTCCAGTAAGTATTTATAGTGGTAGTATCCTTTAATAGATAGGGGAACATTCCATTGAAAGCTAATTCTGGGACAAAGCTATTTTAGAAAAGAATGAGAAGCTGTCTTCTGTGCGCAGACAAGAGGACAGTTTCTGATGTAAAGTCTGAGTCTAAATTGTTATCATATAATTTTTGTTCATTATATGTGATGAGGAAGTATCCAGATTGTTGTGCCTGCCCTTCTTTTAATCTGGAAATTCCATTTTCCTAATGATTGTGAAATGTAATGACATTGCAATGGTCCTGCATGTTGTTGTGAAGCAGCGCTGTTTTGCTGAATGTAGAAGTCTCTTACATTTTCAGAGACCAAAATACTATTGTTTCTGCTTTTGCTTTTAAAATGGATGGAAACTGGGTACTTCCTAGTAAGAATCTATGATGAAAAGAAAGAATATGAAATATTTTAGTAACTGACTAATTTAGATGAAGAATGTCCATAATTGTGCCTTATCTGCTTTTAGAAACTGATCACCAGTTCTAGGGAAAAGTTTTGTTCAGTAAAATTGGCTGGAAAATTATTCAGTGCAGCTTCCTAATAGGAAATCATTTGAACTTAGTGGACCCTTACATGTTATGCTAACTGGTGTTAAATAAAATTAATCCAGAGCAGGCAGGTACAATTACTCTCACTTAAGTTACTGTTAGAGTGTCCGAATTCAGGGTGTTTGTCAGTGTTATTTCATCAAACTTTAAATAGAAATAATGAGTCTGATGGGCTCTACTGGTATAAAACAAGGCATTCAGTATTCTTTATTTTCAAAAGTGGAATGTTAAAAAAACCAAACACCTAAAAAACATGTTTCACTATAGACGAGATGACAAGATAGATGTGTTTTAGGGGCTGGGAGAATTATTGCTGCTATGACTTTATTTTTTCAGTATAAGACAGTGGCTTCAGAAGAAATGGTACAGAATGCATGTGAGATCAAATAATGCTAAATTTGCAAAATTTATATTTCCGACAAATATGGGAAATTCTATGCTGTTACTGGAGGCAGATTTAATATGGCAGTATTGCTGATGAAAGGCAGACATAATTGCCATGGATAACATTACCTGCTTTGCTTAAAACTCTCCTTTCTGCACTAGCCTATTCCTTTAAGTTTGGTTTTACAAGGATGCATATAAATGTAAGTCTACCTTAAGATGTTTCAGGTTTCTGAAAGCTTTGGGAAAGAAATGACTGTGACTCCCCTGAAAAGAATGTGTTTGATTTATCAGAGGTTTTCTTTAGATTCTACCCAAGATTCAGAGATCAAATATACACACATTTTCTGATACCAAGTGTGAGCTTCTCATTTAATGTTGGGAAGAAAATAAGATTTTTATCTTGATGATGGGAAAAACCCAAGTCCCAGCACCTATTATCCAGTTCTCCTCAGTGAGTTCCTGTTGTGTCAAATTACCCATGGTACTTTTTTTTTTTCTTCTGTGACCTGAATCTCTCAAAACTTTGTGACAGCAGGGGATTGTCACCTCATTAAACTTTTGTATGGCTTTGGAGCCAGGACAGTCACTGTTTGAGAACAAATGAGTCTGAGCATCAGAAGAATGTTTTGTGCCTGTGTAGAGTCCCAGTTCATAACTGCCAAGTTTAGGCAACTGCTTATCTTTGGGCTATTCTTAACCTCAGCAAACATGTATTGCAAACATTTCCAGCATGTCTAACCTTGCTGTTAGAGCTCAGTCTAGAGTACAACTTCTAAAAAAAAAAAAAAAAAAGGAAAATTCCATCATAACTTTGTGACCATCAAGCCTTTGGAACATTAGAAATATCAGTCTTTAACTATTAAAAGCTATAGTGTAGAAAGGTGTGTTTAGTATTGGCAGTGAGTGCATAAAAAAAGTAACTGATCTTAATAGACTTAAAAAACCACTTAATGTACTTATGTAACACAGACATGTTGAGAATAATGTTAAATGGGATGATGTAAGGTTAAGATACATCTCTAGTTCACTTAGTCTTCATGTAACCTGCTTGCTTTTTTTTCCTCTTGTACTAATAGCAATGTTGATTTCTACATCTCTAATGTTTCTCTTCTCCTTTTCTGCTGTATTTTGCTTTTGACTTGTGACTGTATAGAGCTGTACCAACTGAGTTACTAATTAAATATGTATCTTTAAACTTTAAGAAACTGCCAACAGTAGTTTAATTCAGGCAGCATTCATCTAAACACTTGAACTGAAAAAGTGGTTCAGAGTGATAAATTAGAAAGCAGTCCCAAGCTACACAGGTAATGAGCTTTGTGAAAGTGGTCATTCGAGTACTGCAGAACAGCACTAAAGCATATAAACTTGTGCAGATTCATAGGTGTGTTTTTAACTTAAGACCAAAGTATCTAATTCTTGCCTGCATTTTAAGAGTTTTTTTGTGATATATATATATGTATGTATTACAGATGTGGCATTTTTAAAATGAATTCTACTTGGCATGAATGTTTTGGATCAGTCTCTGGGGTTCTTTTTTAGATAGCATCTCTCTTGTCAGTTTGGATATGGCCTTCTTTCAATGGTGTCTGCACCCTGGATCATGATATCATACCTAATTACAACATAATTGTTTGTGACCGTTGTTTTTAAATATGTAATTGGATCTAATTAGCACAATCTACTGATACAGTTAGTGTTGAATTCTTGAGGTTTCAGGGTGCTTTGGAGCTAGGACCTAGTCCTATTTACATTTGGAAGGCAAGAGAGCAGGGTTTCATCGGGGAGTACTACAAAACCTGTTGCCTTCTGTATGACTGATGTATTTGGTGGTGTTTTCACTGTCATTTCTCCCTTTGATACCCCTCCTGCCCTAGTTCAAATGCAATTTGGGCATTTATGAAAAGGTTTTGTGCACTGAGTTTCTTGCTGTCTTTGACTGTTGCCTTGATCACCTTTACCAGTAGAAGTCTGAGGCCATGAGACCTTCCTCCTTATTAAAAACATCCATGAGGGAGGAGAGTTATACTTTTTGTTTTTCAAGCTAGTGTGGTCTCTTACCTTAAACTGGCACAAGAAAATGAATATGACATACTAAAGGTTACTGCTTGTGGAGAGCTGAGATTCTGGTTTGCTCTCCAACCAGAAGTGCAGAAACCAAATAGCTGAAGTAATTTTTCAAACACAGCTTAATATAAGGTATGTTCTGATAAGTTGCCTGCTGTACTTTTGTAACTGTACTTTTGATGAGCCGTACAGTTTTTCCTGGTTCTCATATCCTAGAGCTGTAATATTTTGGGAATTGATTGCTGCTTCTTTGGATACTCTATTCTATTTTCCTTTCTGTTGTTCCAGAAAATAACTTGTACTGTTTTAGTTGAGGGTGGGGGATCACAAATGTGTGGCTTTCACAAGGTCCGTATGAAGTGTGCACCGTCTTTGTTCACTGCTCTTCAGCATTCCTAAAGCTGAGTCTTTTGGATGGCACCTTCCAACTTGCTGTGATCTGTCAGGG
Source organism: Illadopsis cleaveri (assembly GCA_013399915.1). Classification (NCBI taxonomy): domain Eukaryota; kingdom Metazoa; phylum Chordata; class Aves; order Passeriformes; family Timaliidae; genus Illadopsis; species Illadopsis cleaveri. Next base: position 316,089 of record VXBB01010184.1, on the reverse strand, counting down.
TAGTAGTGCTCATGAGGTTTGGGCTCTGTCTATTCTTGTACCACTGCTTCAGAAGGCAGCCTCATATAATTTTGAAGCTCACCTTCATTTCAGCAGGAGGCTGGACTAGATGGAAGCCAAAGGACCCTTCCAGTCCAATTTTTTTCTGTTATTTTGTAGTTGGTAACACCTGTATTACACTTAACTAAGTGGTTTTGAAGTCTTATATTTTACCTACTTCTTTTCATTCCTTTTTTCTTTTTATTGGACTTGCTGTGTTATTATTTGTTCCCATATGTTGAAGACAGACACTTTCAATTCTCTAGCTTGTAGAACCTATAGCAAGAGACATTTGGTCAATTAAGAATTGCCCATCAGTATTCTTCCCTGTACATCCTGGCAAAGGTCCATTTTCAGAGATTTTTCTCATGAAGAAAACGCTTCACTTTTTTGTAAAGTAGAGAGTAGAAAGAACTTCACTACTTCAGGAAAGCTAAGATGATTCAGTGAAATTATTGAATAAGGCATTGCTTTGATAATTTAAAAGTATACATTTGGATTTGATCAGATAACTTGTGGAGTCTACGTGTTGTATTGAAACTACCATAGTAGGCAAAACTCCAGGTTGGCACAGTAACAAAAGATTCAGACTCTTGTATTAAATCCTGTTATGACAGTTGATTCAATACTAAATGTGGAAGAGTAGGTTGCATAAAGTACCTGGTTTTCATTGAGTTCACAATCTTGCAGGCACATCTTTTTCTGTGAAATACTATGTTCCAGTGCAGGTGTAGGTAAGTCAGTGAGGGGGAAGGTGAGGTGAAAGAGAGCAAAAAAATTTCAAGGCTTGATCCCCCTTTTTTTGTGATTACCTTTGCCATTTCTTCAGTCACTTGAATTTCTGAACATATGGATCTTCATGTGATTTGGAGTGATTGTTTGAGGTGAATCTAGATATTTTTTGATGATGTTTTGTCTTACAAGCTTTCATGCTGCCAGGCTAAAAAAACTAACAATAGTTTCCATTAATGCTTGACCTGGCAATGTGTATGTTCTGCCTGTTCAGAGGGAAGGCCAGTGTTACTAACAAAACAGTGCTGACATCACTTTTATACTAGTGATGCTTTTGGCAGTTGAAGAACAAGTTTGTGCCATGTTGGCTGATGCTCTGTTAAAACAAACAAACAGAAAAAAACAAGGAAGAAAAAACCAAACAACAATACCTTCAAGTGTTTGTGTATTCATAAAAAGGAAAAACACGAAGCTGCATGTTCACCAACACTGAAAATGGTTGCATAGGGGAGTACACTCTCTTTAAGCTTCACATTTTTCATATAGAAATGCTAAAAAACAGCGTAAAACCCGATTTTTAAAAGTGTATCCTAGCAGTAAAAAATCTTGAAAATTAAGACTCTAAAATCGGTGTCCTGACATAAAACCTCACTTGTGTGCACTGTGTACATACCCACACTTACGTGTATTTTCTTAAGCTAGGTTCAGCAAGGGCTTGTTTCTGGTGGTATTCCTGGGAACAGTGGCAGGATTTGAGTGCACAGCATTTCACTGATTTAGTATTTGCTCACAGGTAACCGCCAAAGCTACCGAAGTTGGACTGGGTTGGAGGTGAGAGTGCGATGAGCCCTTGGCAGCTTCTGCTAAAACAACTCTTTGGGTTGGTTTTGTTTCCTGTCATATGCTGTGAGGCTGGCCCAAAGAATAAGAGTCCTCTCTCAGTAAAGCTGTAATGTTGTGGGCATGCATTTGTTGTGGACTGGCTAATGACCTCCTAGCTATAGAAAGGACTAAATTGAGCGGAGTTTTCAGGAAAACATAAGAGGGAGTCTGGTAATCCAATTGATAGAAGGATTGCTTCAGTCTGAGAAATGACAATGGCTTTACAGTGGGGGAATAGAGGTGGTTTCTTAAATATATTGTCAATTCAGTGTTTGGAAAGGAAAACAACAACAAAAGATCTCTTACATATTATGCCTCCATAAATTGAAAGTATCTTTTTTCCCCTTTCTCATGAAGTGTGGATTTTCTGGTGTGACACCAGTATCTTGCTACCCTTGCCTGTGGCTTTTTTGCTGATGAGGACTGAGGGGAGGGGAGCGCATTGCTTTAGCTTGACTTGAATTGGCAAGCGTGGTGTACTGCAGCCTGTCTGCTGTGGCGTTCTGCGGGTTACTCTCCCAAGGAAAACATGGTGTGCTCAGTCTGATTCAGATCACTGTCTCTTTCTCCATTCACTAGCAGGCTCCAGCAATCAAAGCTGTGCTGGCTTCCTGTATGTGCAGCACCAGGGAGATTTTTCTGGGCTTCTCCTCCATGCACACAGCCTTAAATACTTGGTTAAAGGGAAAAACCAACAGAGGTTTTGGCCCTAAGGTATTTTTGGACCTGAAAGTGTAGTGAGTGACTGGTGCATGCCCTGGGGAAGAGGCTGGAAGTGGTAGTGGGCTTGGTACGGCATCCTGGAGGCACCCTGTCTCAGGGCAGTCAGTGAAATGAATTCCTGGTGGGAACATGACCCAGGGCAAAGGTTCCATCTCTCAGAATTTTGCTAGGACTCTGTCCCTGTGAGCTTTCCCTTGGCACTGTCTTTATGCAGTGGGACTGTAGTAACAGAAGGCTGCTAGGTGGGGATGTATAAACCGGTGGGAGGTGTGTGTCCCAGGCCTAGGGTGATGCACAGGTGGGGGGGACAGATGTGCCCAGCAGGCCGTGGTTTCCCATATCCAGCTGTGCTCCACCGGCATCCACAAAACCGCCTTTCACTGTCAGTCGGGTTTTGTTTGCTCTGATGCTCTTATTTATGTACCCAGTCTCTGTGTAAACCCGAGATATTCCTGTGCCAGCGCGCTTAGCCGTTATCGCTGTGGGTGAAGGCCAGATAGCCGCATCGTTGTGCCTCCGTTCTCAGGCTGTTTTCAGGGAGATAAAGCCGTTTTCTGTAGGGAGGAAGGAGGGGGAGCCTGGACCGCTGCGCGCCGCTCTGTGTGCGTATCTCACGGTTTATGTGCGCAGTAATTTATNCGGCTGAGCCACCGCCGCCTCCTCTCCATCCCTGCCCAGCGCGGGCCGCAGTGTCCTGAAATGACCGATCCCAGCGGCGCGGGCAGCTGCGGGGAGCGGGCTCTGCTGCTCCCAACTGTGTCCAGTTAATGTGCACAGGGAAAACGACTCGTGTCCGCCAGTCGGAAGTGAAGCTAAATCCACACCTGGCATAAGTAAAACTAAAACTAACGGTGGTTAAGATTAGCGGGGAGTGGGTCAGGCTAAGGGACAAGATGCCCCACCAGAATGCAGCTTCTGTTTGTACATAACAGTTGTGAAAGACACTCAGTAAGCTAGGCAGAACTTTCCACTGACCTTATATATGGGTTTCTTGGGAGGACTGGGTTGATGAAAGTAGTTGCTTTTTGCATTTATGTATCATGGTGACTATTCCACTTTCTTACAGATTGATTCTGCAGAGACCTTGTCTGGTATTTCCTCTTTAAATTTCACCTCGATTCAGCTTTTAGCTTAAAATATGTTTAGAGCTAGATTTCTGGGGCAAAGCTGTCAGTAGGGGATTGCCTGACCTCTGCAAGATAGCTGTGTATCTGACCAAAGAAGTGTCTGCCTTTCCAAGCCCACAGACCCCAAAGGGAGGGAAGCATCGAGGGAAGGAAAGGCAGAAAAAGCTTTAAAGTTGGGGTGGTGTTCAGCTGAGTCTGCAGTGTCAGCAGTGTGGTGTATTTGAATAAATTTGGCTCAGGTATGGTATTCTCAAGGTATCCTTAATTATTGCAGTAGTTGAATAACTTCCAAACTGGATGAAGCTTATGAGAAAAATAATGAATGGTCTAGACCTGTATTTATATTTTATATCTTTCTTGTTTGAGCTCCCAGTAATAAACAAGGGAGGCTATTCTGTCTTAGCATGACTGTTACAGATAATCCCACATATAAGAAGCCCTCTGGGGACGAGGTTGGTGGTGATAACATTGAACCTTTCTGCACTGAGAGTGAGGAAATTCTGGTTATGCAAGCAAGCATTATGCACTTTTAATTCCTCTTTTTGGGCATAGTGTGCTGTATGGGAAGTTTAAGAATCCATGTGACTTCTTTGCTTTTCTCTAAGCATTACATTATGCACATGGTCACAGGATGGCTTCTAGTTTTGGGGGATTTCATTTGGGGGTTTGTTTGTTTGTTTGTTTGTTTGTTTTCCTTAATCTGCATCTGTATTTTAGATACCTACTTGCAGCGCTGATATTAGTGGCAGCTTCATCTTGCCCTAAGTTGTGCAAAATTAAAATAAAACAGAGGACTTTGTTGTAAAAATCTATTATTTGTCTTTTATGCTTGTTGTATGGAAATGAGTGTTTTATAAGCAGTTGAATTATGATACAGTAGGGGCTTTGAAGAACTAAGTAGGCACCTAACTGGTGAAGGGAGTTTCAAATCAGCCTGAGTAACCACTTGCTTTAAAAACAAAATCTGGAATACCTTTTAATCCTAGTAAAACTTTCTTTTATGCACAAGTGGAAATTTGAGACTGAAAATTGTCTAATAGTCTCTTAATTCAGGGTGGCAAGAAAACAATTGTGATAAATGCTAAAACAGCAATAAGATTATAATGTTCCTATTTCTTAAGGTATCTTTTGCTGTGTAATTGAGCAAAGTTTCAAATCTTAAAAAAATATATTTTTTTTCATCTTCAATGGGAGTTGCTAGATACTGAGCACTCTTTTTGAGTTGTTGAAATGTAAATGTAAAAAAATCTGAAGCTAAAATTATTTTAAGGTCAGTCTCTGCAGCTTAGGATAATATATAATGATTTTTCCTTGTTTGTTTGTTTGGGGTTTATTTCCTAATTTATCTCTGGCTTTCTTAGAGGTGCCAGATTGACCTTTTTGTGTGTGCTGTAGATCTCAGCTTTCCTTACAGTATGGGGTGTTACAAGACTTTTTCTGCATTCTCTGCCGAGACATCTGCAGTTTAGATTAATTATGTATGCTTGGTATCCATTGCTTTCACCTTCCACCCATCTTCTTACACTTCCCTCATGCTTGGAACTTCATTGGCGACTGTGTCTTCTGGGAAAAGGGGAAAGGAGAACACCTGGAAGGTTTACTATGTGCCAGTTTGGTAAGCCGAAGGGGAAAGTACCTGAAAGAATAGAGAAAAGAATACAGGAGAGGTGGGAAGGGAGAAGTGGATGGGTTCAGAAGGCAGCACAAAGCACAGGAACACAAAAGATGCTCCTAAAATCCTTTCCAGTAAGGGTCTCAGTTTGAACAGCCTTGTAAAATCATAGTACCAGTAGTTGCTGTGCACAGTAGATTTTAGCTACCAGAATTCTTTTATGATTTTAGGGGTTTTGTGTACTTGTGCTTTGGGGGTTTTTTTAATGAGCTTTCCTTCTGGCTTATGCTGGCCACTGAAAAGTCTGCTTTATAGGAGAGAAAGATATTTATAAATGCTTACCTTAGTTCAGGATATTCATTCTGCTGGTTCTGTGATTAGTGGAGAAAAAGCAGTGACCTTGGGTGCTATCCTCTAGACATCTAACCTTGTCTATGGTAAAGTGAGCTTTAGAAACACCACTTGATATCCAATATGTGAATTACTTTTACTAAGCTTGTGAGCAGACCTTTTTTAAACCATGCACTTACCTTGCAGGGTGCCTTTGAGTGGTCCACACACAGTCACACGTGGCAAATCCATGACTCTAATAATACTTTTGAATAAAATAATTGGATAATGTTGTATCTGTGTCAATACCTCTCTCTTCCTAGGCAAAAGTGATTCAGTCACTTCTTGAGTGACCCTGAAATAACAGGTTCAATGTTAATTTTACCTGTGTGTCTCTTAATATGATAACTTGGATTATAACTGAGATTTTTTTTCTCTTTTCTGCTGTCATTTCTGCCTGCCTGCTTATCTTCATTGGAATGTGGTTCTTCAATTGTTCTGATAAACTTCTGACACAGGTAAATACCAGTCTGTATCTTTATGTACTGGGCATGCTGTTTGCTTGGCAGTGGGCAATGAATCTTGAATCAGACATGCCACACAGCTGTAGACTGAGAAAGGGAAATGCTGCCATGATGTGCATCTTTAGAAAACATAATTACCCTGGAATATTTGTTTCCTCATCTGCTCTTTCTTATTCCTCCCCCACCTTTAAAAACAGTAAAATATCCAGGTAGACAATAACAAAATTCCATATTTGCATTTTGGTGGTAGTATATCTTACCTGGTGTTTTCTGGGAGCCTTATGCTCGTAATGGAGTTGGCGTGTGTGTAAGGAGGGGGAAAGCAGCCTAGAAAAAAGAATGTTTATACAGTCTCTCTCTTCCCACTCTGCCAGTCACTCATTTCTGCTTTCACTTTTATACCGTTCACATGGAGTAGCAGGTGGTAATTTTTGGTTTCCCTTCGAATCCAGTGAAAAGGAGAAGGCAAAAACACGTGGGCAGGATGAAGTAGGTGAACCTTTCATGGCAGTTAGCTGGAGCCCGTTGTGAAATACAATAGTGGAATATGTGTAATGGAATGAGAGTAAAGGAATGTTATTCAACTTGTCTTATTAGCTGCATTTGTTTTATTAAAACACATAAAGTTCAGCCTTTGTCAATGGAAGGCCTGTTGCCATGAATGCTGAGCAGGTTACATCTTTGGGCTCAGCTCAGTATGTATGTACTGATAAGGATCACTGCAAAGGTTTAATGGGATATTGAACTGTTCACCAAAGGGGAAAGTAATAACCTTTGATTGGTTGGGGTTTTTTTTTCCTCCCCCCAGCTGCCTTGGAAACAAAACTCTTGCTTCTTTTAACTTGATAAATTGATATTCAGAAGCCAGAAGTACAGAGAGTTTTTGGAATACATTTAGAATCCATCATCCTTGCCACTTCTGGTGCATTTTTCAGTAAACAATATGAAGTGTTAGCCATTATTAACTACAGCTGAAATGCACATAGGTCAATAAACTGGTGTTGCATCCATCCATCTGTCCTTCCCACTCAAAATGGCTGTGCTCTGAAGAGGAGTGAAAATAGCATATTGTTCGGAGCTCATATGGGAATGCTGCTCTCCTAAAAAAAATGCTCACACGTGCAGTGACCAAATGAGTTGTGATTGTGGAAAGATAGATGGAGGCTGAGTTTTTGCTTTGAATGGTGTTTAACCAACCTGCACTGAAGGGCAGCTGCTGTGCTGGCTACACCAGGGGCTGCTGGTATGTCGCTGAGCTATAGTGCCCCTGGCAGGACATCCTGCGTGCTGGAGGCAGCATAAGAATCATCAGGGCTGGGTGCATCATTTTAGAAGGAGCTACCCTAGCATTGTCACCTCAGCCCTTTCCAGATGGGTAAGATGAGCCATGTAGGGGTCTTGGCTAATGTAACTGGTTTATTTCTGGTACTTTAGGTTAAAGTATTTCTCTAGTACACTGTATTTGGAGCATGAACTAAGGAGAGCATTGTTACAGTCTGGATGCTTTTGCTTATGTATGTGGAAAAGGGAGCTTGAGAGTCTGAAACTTCTAATTTTTCTTTCCCTTTTTCTTCCTCTTTTCTAAAAGTCATCTTCATAAGACAGTGATCCCATGGCATTGGTTTATCAGAGGAAGTGCTGTTCTTCCAAGAGAAACTGCAGAGCTTTGGCAGCTGCTTGCTGTAGATTTAATTTATTGATTCTTCCCTTCCTATATTACTTTCTTTTTTCCTTGAAAAATACTGCATTTCCAGAAATGCTCTTTCTGTTTTTCAGATGTTGTATTAAGTGTACCAAAAAAAACCCCAAACAAACCCATCTGCTGTTACCTTTCTTTTGGGTATTTTTAGCCAATAATTCCTTTATCCTCTTCACTCCCTCATGCAGTTCCTGACCCTTCTCTCTTTAATGCTTTGCTCTCCTCTTTGGCTTGCCCTGATTACTTTTTCTCCCTTTTTCTTCCCTGTCTCCACTTGCCTTTTTATTTCTAATCCTTGCTTCTTATAGTTACATCTCTCTTTAGTTCACTGACATATTTTTCTAGTTTTCAAATCTGTAGTTTGATGGTTTTCCTGTGGTTCTGTTATTTAATATTTAATTTCATTATAAATACATTTTCCAGTCTCAATTGTAGTGTATATGAAAATAATCTCTCTTCCTCTGAGATGCAATGATACTCTTCCAAGTGCTTCTTTTGGTCTCCCAAATAACCTTCATAGCTTTTTGCTCACCTGATTACAGCAATTCAGTTCAAGAAAATCACTGGTAATTACTGGCTATGGAACTGAAGTCCCAGTTTCTGGCTTGAGGGGCATTTCAGCGCATCTGAAATGTTGTCTCATACTGTGCTTCTGACTGATAAGGGAAGAAATGAAAATATTGTCGGAAGGTCTCTGAAGAAAATGCTTTGTCAGAAGCAGCTAATTTCAGAATTGCTGGCTGTTGTTACATAGCCAGATAAGAAAACTGAAGGTGATGACTTTCAGTCTTTTCTGAAATAAACATTGGCAAAGGCAGTCAGTTTAGAAGTTTACCGAAGTAGACACTGGGTAAGAGTTAAATGTTCACAGTAAACATAATGAAGTATAGGACTAATGCTGTCTTCCAATGCCTGCTAAAGGAGCTAATGCTTAATGTTAGGGTGTTGTTGACACTTGAACTAATGTAGCTTAATCATTCCTGGTGCTCACTGATGGGATTCATTACAGGAAAAGAACTGTATGGTATCAGTGTCTCAGACTGGCAAGGTATTTAGTTTGCCACTTGTGGTGTTCCTTCATTGATGCTGTTTTCCTGTCAAATCGCTTTCAGCATTTCAGTAGGTTTCACAGCATGATGGAAGTCATTTGCACAAGAACAGGTAACACACAACACTTGTCAGACCCTGAAGTTTCAGTGTCAGCAGCAAGCTACACCCTTCTTTCTTCTGCACGCACAGCACTTGCCTTGTGAGAGGTCTCCTGGGGTGGTCCAGGAGCCAAATGTTTGGGCCTGATGGAGTGGCCTTCTCTTGGGAAGCGATGTGTTAATGGAGGGCTTTATTCTGGTTTAAACATCAGAGAATCAGTTTTTAGCTGGATCTTGCCTTGCAGAATTTCTGGCCTAATTGAAGAAGAGAGGGAGGATAACAAAGCGTTGTTCCTTCCATGGGAAAATACTTGGCATAGCAGAGAGAACACCAGTCCGTCTGGTCTCTGCAGCTTGCTTAGAGCAGTGAGGGTCATGGTAAAACTGCTGTGCTTATGATACCAAAAGGGCTTGGTTACTCTTTATGAATTGGTGCTTTTGTAGTGTCTCAGAGGTGATGCTCTACTCTCCTCCTTTTTTAAATAGGCTGACTTGTTAAAAATAAGATGGTAGCCTTATGGCTCCCAAAGCTTATTGGGCCTGAACTGCTGCTTGAGTACAGGCTGCTTTCTGAAATCCGAAATAAAAGAAGAATTTTGAACTCTATGTCTGTCTTCCTCCAGATTTTCCTATCTTGGTAATGGTTAGGACTACATTATTCTAAATCTTTAATTTACTCCTTTAATATGGATGTCACCAAATGCTCAAGGAATGTCTGCTGTAATTTAGCTTCATAAAGCTCCAGTATTACTGAGGAAGAGTATCATAAACATAGCTTTAACTGGTTCCTGTTAGCTCACATCTAGTAATGAGTCTCAGTTTGGTGGTTTGGGCAGGATTTAGTCTGCAATTTTCCTGTGGAGGTTTTGGATTGCCCTTCTCAATAGGAAGCTTTGAGTCTTTCTTCATGGTGCATTTGTCTGTTGAAACTGTGAGGCTCAATTTTATGGATTGTACGACTGGCAACTACAACTTCATAGCATTCTCAAGTTCTCTCTTGTATGCTTAAGTTAAATGCCAGCATGTTTTGAGGGGCAGGGTTCCTTCCCCTCAAGTCTGGCTGAATGTCTGCAATGCCTTCATTTTTAATTTTGTATTCAGCTGATGTAACATGCAAAATAAATTGTCAATCCCTTGCAGCAAAAAATGCTGAGCTGCTGTTAGGTGCTGTGCCAGTTCATGTTTATCAGGCTTCCTTTTAATCAGAGATTCTTCCGGTTTGTGTTTCACGGGTGCTACAGCAAAGGAAAGGAGCACTCACTTTAGACAAGGACAACAAAACTTAGCCAGGGTAGAGAGACGCCTTACTTGTAGAAGTGGAAGAGATACTGGGCTTGTCTGCTGTAGGCTTAATCTAATTTTACTCATCTCCACAGTACAAAAAGCAGTAACCAGTAACTATTCTAATTGCAGTGTGTGTTCAGTATTAGTGCTAACAGTTCCACAATTTGAATGTGCTTTGATGACATTTGCGCTTCTGTATGATTAAATGACAGAAGTTCAGTGACTTTCAGTTAGTGGAATGTAAAGTCCTCACTTGCAGATGGCTCACTGTGGTTCTTCGAGAAGACACATTGCTGCAGCTCCTCCTTCATGCTTGTGCTGGCTTCCAGGTGTTTCTACTGTGTATTCTTAAATCAGGACTGCTCTTGAGATTCAAAATCATATCTCTTTAGAAGCCAGGGTGATTGATGCTTCATATTTGATAATTTAAAGAATGTCTCTTCCCTGGAGAATTAACTCCAAATTAACCAGCTAGAATTTTATGATAACTTCAGAATGATGTAAGTAATTTATGGAAAGGAAAATAAATGGACCGGTTCTTGGAAAAAAATTCTCTTGCATCATTAAACACTAAGTTATTTCTTCTTGTGCAGGAACTGCTCAAGCTGCTGATTGCTGGCAGGTTGGAGGATACTGTAGGAAAGTTGCATTTATCGGCTTGCCTTTTTGGGTTCTCACCTAAACACCTGCCTCTGGCCGTGCCTAGAAGTGGCTCCCAGGCTAAATGGATGTTTCAGTCTAGTGAGATCTTCCCCTTATGTGTTTCTTGCTTTTGCACAGGGAGGATTTGCTTTTCAGGAGTATATGTAGGCGTAGCAAGAAGAAAATAAAAACTGAGTGTAAACTAACAGGCTAAATGTGTGTGATTGTATTGCCTATCTCTGTGTAACTGAAAGCCATACCTTTGGTATTGCTTGGTGATGACTATGAGGGATGTGTAAGAAAATTCCTCAGATGTTCAATGAGGATGTTAGTAGCTAAAGACTTTTATTTAATTGCTCAATGGTGGACTGAAAGCTATCTTCTCCAACTGCATTTCATTATTGTCATTCAAAATATGAAGATAGCAAAGGTGCAGCAGTGATTTTTGCTGCTAGCATTTGAGAATGAGATACTTCCCAGTTTGTTGTCCATGTTCTTGTCTTTCACTTCAGTGCTTTGGTTTTCACTACATTGCAGATGTCTTCCTAAAGGATTTTTTTTGACCCTTGCTTGTCATCAAAACTATTTCCATTGAAAATCTGGCATGCATTGCTTTACTCGTGGGTTCTAATATTTTCTGAAGTCAGTTTTAGTTCTTGTGTCCGCTGTTGCTGACTAGCAGCCTTGCAAAACCCTGTGCCAAAACACTCCATAAAGACTAATTTAAAATAGGAGGGTGCTAGGTAACAGGGCATTAAAAATCCTGTAGATTAGGATGCAAATGATGTATGGGATGTCTCCTGTAACAGTAAGCACTGTAACGTCATATAAAGGTTTCTTTGCTGTATTTGTAAGGTATTTTTAACCCCTAAATGTCTTAAGGCTTGCATGTTTGTAACTTTAAAGTTTCCAGAAGAGCTTGAATGTCTGGCATATTTTGTGCTTTAGCAAGCACTCATAGGCACGTCTGAATTTTATATTTATTCTTAGTTTGTTGCATCATGTCAAAATTGATGCTTGTTACTGTAGGGTGCTTTATGTCTATAGTCTAAAGGCTGGCTTTATCTTCTGCTTCGTCTTATCACCATAAGTCTGCATTATCCAAACAGTGTCTGAAGTCCTCTATAGAATGTAGAAAGTGAACCTACAAAATGTTTACCCTGTGAAGGTATGGCAGCTCAATGCATGACATGCTGAGGAATTTGGGCTGAAGTGCTACTCTTTGTTCAGATTGACATTAACAGTAATTTCTGCTGCATGAATGCCAGATTCACTCACGGGTTAGATTTAAACTTGGGCTGATGTATTTTTTAATTTTTTTTTTTTTTTTTAAATAAAAGTACCAAGGAGTACCACAAATCAAGAATCTTGGAAAAGACTCCCTCCTCCCCTTTGGACGTAAGAGCTATGGGTGGGAGAGAACCTAGGTACCCTGATGCTCTCATGCATGAAATCTTGTTTTTTGTTTCATTAAATGTTAAAATTTGCCTGTATCTGACATTCTCGTGTACCCAGAGTGATAATTCATCTGTGCGCAATCTGTCACTTTATATAAGACCCAGGATAGTTCAGGACAAAGGAAGGAAAGCATAGCTTGATGCTGAATTCTTGAATGTGACAGGAGAAGAGCGAAGATCCTTGCACTTCAGGCATTTTTCCGTTGCAGCTAGAGGCTATTTTTCAAAGCAATAAAAATATTCAATCTCTTAGTTAATCCAGTTGGTTTACAATTTCTTTGTGGTTTCTATTACCTGTAAGTTGTTGACTTACACATAACTGAGTAATGTTTTTAATTACTTGAATGCACTGGAACTGACTTTGTCAAATTTATGGGAAATGCTTCTAAGAAAAATTACATAGTTGTCAGAATACCTGCCTCTGAAGCAGTTGTGTTTTCACTTTAATTTGTTTTCAGTCTGTAACTGACAAAGCATATCCTTTGCTGTCTTTGTGAAGGTGAGAAATGGAATTGATAAAGATTCCTCTGGGGCACAACCACCCTCCAAATAAAAAGTTGATTAATTTGGATCAAGTGCTTTTATATCAGTGGTATAGAAACCATTTTCCTTGACGTAGCTAAAGGTTAATTTTTAAATGAAGTCTGTGGTGTTGGCTTACTGTAAAGTCATTAGCAGAACTGGGGCTGAAGCGTGAGGAAAGGTGATTGGTGTTACCAGAGATGGAGCTACCTGTAGCTTTTCTTTCTGGGCCCAGCAGTGAACTTGCTGCTTTGCAGAATGAAGCAGCTGCATATATGCTGTAGTCCCACATCATACATGCTTGGGTGTGTATATATTTGCTTTTCACTTTCAAACTGACTCTCATGTGGCTTCTTCTAATAAGCAGAGCAAATTACAAGAATTTTAGCAGAAATTCATGAGAAGGATGCTGCAAAGATAACTATTTGCCGTATCTTTTTATTTGTGTGTGGATGTGAGTTGATTATACAGTTTTTAATATTTCATAAATTTTATTCAGTGCTTAGACTTGTGTCTCTTAAGAAATTCCTTTCCCCTCATGTAATCCAACATTTGGTGATCTTTCTGGCTATATGGGAAATCCAGATTTGAGTCAGAACAGTTTTGGAGCTAAGCGGTGTATTAGTCAGATATGCACAACTTACTGGACCCTGTTTCAACTCTCACGACACGGCTGCTAGTGTGATTGAGCTCCTGTTCAGAGGGCATCTCAGAATAGGAAAGGAGAAAGTAAAGACTGGAAAGGTTAATGTTACTGCTTTCATCCCTTTCCCACTCCAACAAATGTCAGTGTGCATTCACAGTTTCAGGCATCCTGGAAAACACCTGTGAACAGTGCACAGTCCTGTATGCACAGTAGGTATGGAGAAAGATTGTTCTCCTACCTGGTGTCGACTGTGCAGCTTTACAAGCCACAGAGATGCCAAGATGGATGTTTAACATCGTTAGGGGAACGGCAGCTTAAAATCTATCAGCTCTCTTGGTGCAGTTCTGTGGGACACAGACTTAGCTGAGCCTGACTTGCCACGGCTTAGCCGTGCAGAATGTCCAACTGAGGTTGTAGCATATCTGATATATGAGATTGTGTAACCAGCAGGATTCATTAGGAATTATTGCTGTACCAAGTCTCCAGCTCTGGAAGGATATATAAGGATGCCAAAGTAAAATTTCTAGTTTGGATCAGCTTTTTGGAATTGGTTTTGAGCATTCTTCTAGTCAGCTTGATGCTTCAGCTCTTTAAAATAAGTGAGATTCCATGCTATAAGTAATATTTCATTTTGAATACTGAAGTTACTCAAATAATACTGGGTCAGACTTTCTCAGCAGTTGTTTATTGGCGTGATTGCTGTTTCCTTTGTTCCTTGTTTATTTTCCATTGAAGCCTGTTGACTTTGATTCACCTCCCCCTTAAATGTGGTTGTATCCACTTGGAGCTTTCAAGAGTAGCTCTGCTTTCAGAATAAACATCCCTCTTTTAAGGCTGTTACATCAGTCTGCCTCCTCTCCAAGGACCAAGATCCAGGAATACAACTGCTCCACCATCTGAGTGGTCCCACCTCTGTGCCGTTTTAGTGAGAGTGGGAGCAGGATGCTAAGATGAGCCTTGACTCTTACCCATTCCCATGCTGTGCTGAGAGAGATGGACTTGATGTAATAAGAGAAACATTTATTATAAAGTGTAACTTGTCAGCTTCAACTCCTTGGTCTGCCTTAAAAGGAACATTATGCTCTGTCCTTGTAAGACAGGCGTACAAGGATCTGGGAAGACTGTTTAGAGATAATTCTGCCCTCCTTCACAGTACATCTGAAGCTCCATTTAAATTATCTGAATTCCCTCTAGGCTTTGGGAATGGGGAACTAATTCCACTGCACCCCTCATTTCGAAGGGAAAACAATTTGCATTTTTTTCTTTGCTTCCTCACTACCTCCTAAAGAAAAAAATCCTTGTGTGTGATGGTAGACTTCTTGGTTCTAAGTAGAGTTGGTTTGAACTCTCCCTTCCTTACCCAAGCCAGACCCCTTTCTTTTTTACTGTGTAATACCTACTTCTCTTGCCGTCAATCACCTCTTCACCTTCTTGGCAAGGTACAACAGAAGTGTGGGTAAATAATATATGGCCATGCTCTGAGCCAGCTGACAGAGGGCAGGTTTAGATTAGATAACAGGAAGAAATTCTTTACTGTGAGGATGGTGAGACACTGGCACAGGAGGTGCAGAGAAGCTGTGGATGCCCCATCCCTGGCAGTGTTCAAGGCCAGGTTGGATGGGGCTCTGAGCAGCCTAGTCTACTGGAAGGTGTCCCTGGCCATGGCAGGGGATTGGAACCAGATGATCTTTAAGGTGTCTTCCAACCCAAATCATTCTGTTATTCTAAGAACTTATTCAACCCTTCCATTTGGTTTCTTTCCAATGTATTCTTGCAAGGCAAATCTACTTGAGGAGACACATCTGCTTTGACTTTAGCAGTCAGCAGTAAGCCCAAGTAACACTTCCTAGGTTGGGTTTCTGGTTTTGTCTCTGCATTTGTGTGGTCTTGGTCTGATGGAAGGGTGTAACCATTATAATCAATGCCCATGCTTTCTGGTGTGATGGGAGTTCCTGCACGCATACTGGCTGTTTCCGTGGTGAGGGGTTCTCTCTCACTCTGCCACTTGCTTGTTGAGTAAGGAAATGAATCTTCTTTGCTTCTCTACAATGTACTGTGGGCAGTCAACTTCTCTTCCCACTGAAAAGCATTCAACGGGGTCAGGGAAGGAACATGCTTATGTTGAAGCAATGTTGCATAATGGTATCTGTGCATATGGGGTCATAGTTACATGGCAGGGAGTTACTACAATGCACCAGAACCTCCTTATGGCAGTCTGTGGTTCTGTGAGGAAGAATATGCAGTATTTGATTGATTGAATTTTGGCTTGATACATGATGAGTTGCTATCTTTATCTGACTAACTAGATACATGTCTCCAGCTCTCATCACTGGCTCTTTTTAAAGTAGCAGTGACGGACAGGATTTGTCTGTGTAAAATATTTTCTGGCAAACAGGCTACTGTCACTTTTGTGTCTAATTAGAATTGCCATTAAGCCTTAGAACTTTGATTTGAGAAACAGTACAACTTGAGCTGCCTTTCTCTAAGCAGAATTAGACACCTGTAGTGATTAACACGTGCTTCACAAAAAGTGGGAGCAGGCTGAATCAGCTTCAGAGTTGGCGCATTTGGCACTGCTGAGGGAAGATGCATTTGTTTGATATTTGAAAACGTAATTGTGAAGATTTAAATCTCTTTTGATGCTTTATGTAACAGAACACCATGTGACCTGAGGATCTGTAGTGTCACTGTTCGCCCTGCTTGTTTTTCTTGATCGTGACCAACCAGTATTAAACTCAGCAAACTTTGAATTGAAGCAAGTAGATAATCTTTAACGGGCAAGACTTAGCGATTCTTTAAAGTGCTGAAGAATTCAGGACCCGTAGTTAATAGTGGAATACTAATGCTAGTCTTACAGCCACCAAGGACTGAGAGGTATTTCTTCCAACCCTCCATCTAGGGGAAATTGATCAGCAGGTACTAAATAGATACATCAATGAAAGTGGCACTTCTCCAGAAACAAGTGCCTGACCAAATAATCATGAAAGTGTTATTCTTGGAACTGGAACAGCATCTGAAGAGGTATTTGTAAAATTTTTAATATGTAGATGCTTGATTTATTTGTTTTACTTTTTGGGGGAGGTTCCTTTATTTTGTTTGAGCAAGTATTTAGTATTTCTAAATCAAGGTGCTTGGCACTTGTTAAAACTGTTTCAAGCTGGTTGAGAGTACTGTCATGCAGAATTGATTACTTATTCAGTGAAAATCTACATGCCTTGAAATATCTTTACTGCAGTATTTAAAATAATCCATATTATAAAACATTTGCTTTTACAATGCTTCTATTTCTTCTTTTCAAAAAATGTTATTCTAGTTATTACAAATCTTAAGTAATGTAATATTAAACCAAAAAAGAAAATTTGAAAAAACAGGATTTGAATCTCATTGTCAAATCGGTTTGTATTCATTAAATACTTTTCATATATAATGTGCACTATCTTCTGTACTGTCACATGATTAAAGAAAAGTTTAGTTAATCAGTTCTTGTTAAATGTTTGGAGAGCACTGAAATACAGCTTAGTCTTCTGCAACCTCCTTTTCCATATTAACAGTGAAATATGAAGTGCATGTTTTTGATGTGGCTCTTTTTAGTGTTTAAAATAAATACCAAGTAACTTAGTGAAGTGGAGGAATTATTTTACTGAGTTAAAAATACATGTCAGGGAAAATGCCCTGACTCTTCATGTTGCAGAGTTGTTTTTCTGTGTGCAGAAGGAAAATACTCATCAGTGGGAGGGAGCATGGAATTTGTTCTTAACTTCTGATCTCTGAACTGGTGCTTTTGTTATGCCACACCCGTAAAATCTAAACCCCTTGATCTTATATAAATGTTTACATATATAAACTAATACATTTAACTTCATATTTTTGTCACGTTATGTTTGTGGTATTGACTGTGGAGAAGAGCTTTCCACTGTGAATGGTGTCACTTTAAAGAATATAAATTTGTACATTGAAAGACTTTCTTGTAAAAGCTCAATTTTAATTTTTTTTCAATAATTGACAGTTTCTGAAAACATGCTGAACTTCCAACTGAACAGTAAAATTGTAGTAAATTAATATGAATGCTTAAGGATCAGTATAATGGAAATATTCTATAATAGCAATTGATATATAATGGCAACAGGTATGTTATGTGTGAGCAGCACATGTCTAAAGCAGTAACTGGTATCATATATTACTGAAGAAGAGTGGTAGTATCTGAGGAGGTTGTTTCCTACCTTCAACCAAGCCATTCCACAGAATATGTAATGAAAAAGGTGTGCTGGAGTAGACATGGATTTTTCTTTAACCTTTCTGCATCTGCAAAAACAAAAGGTTTTGTTGTGACTGACTTTTACTGATACACACAGGAGCACCTCTAGTCACCAACCAGTCTGCATCTGTTAGCTTTATACAGAAAACATGCACAGTTTCTCCTGTAGTCTTACTCTGCAAGCTACTTTCTATTTAATTTTAATTTGCCTTTGTTTCCTCTAGTTTCTCTTGCAGAGATGCTGGTTTTCTTCTGGTTGTTGTTCTGTGAATTCAGGTTGGCTGGTTGTCATGTCACCATAAATAGCAAATGGTAAATGGTGATTTTAAATGGCAACCTTTCTTGGCTAATATTGCATGTGACTATATGTTTTTTCCCAAAACTGACCCTGCTGGATACATGGGTCAAATACAAAGAAGCACTTAGCTTTTCCTTGTGTAGATGCAGAATTTGAGAGTGAGTGCCATTGCATGTGGCTTTCTGGAGGAAAGAGAAGCAATTCTGGGGTCAGGCATCTCATTTAAAACTTAGAGGATATGGATGCAGTTGGTGAACCTTCCTACATACAGACAGTCTTTGGTCAAGGGCAGTTTACAGCATACTGAGAAGGACTTGTACTCCTAATAAAATTAAATACTTCATGCATGTTGCTCTCACTTTTCTAGCTCGTGAATGTTTGGACCTTAGTCCAAGTTTTCTCACGCAGCTCAACATAAACTATGTATATTTTTAAAGATGTTTTCATATTTCTCCTCTGAGAGGAGAATTGATTGATGGTGGTATCCACCATCCAAGTTAAAGAGGTGGTGACCTAAATGACCAATCTCTTGCCTTTGTAAAAACTGTATATATTAGAGTCGGATTGTTGATAAAAAAACACACACACACACAGACACACGTAAGAGAATGTAGAATAAAGTATTAGCTTTCCCTTCAACTGTTGCTGCCTGCCTCGTTCCTTCTGCGGGTCCGATCCTCCTACACATGGACCCGAGTGTGGCATCCTGCTACACATGCATATTTTTAATTTTAAGTTGGGCCAGAATGAAGTCCAAGATTTGGAATTTATGCTCTAGAGCTCCACCAAGTTGTTTTGGACAAACAATCCCTAACGTCTGTGTGCTGTTGGGGAGCTGTCTAGCACTAGACAACTGGAAATGGTGATTGGTGTGCAGCAGCTCCAGCCTCTTGTGCAGTGCAGACTGCAGACTGGTGACTGTGTCCACTTCGGATGTACACCACTATCTTTCCATATTCTTACCAAATGAATGGCAGTGTCGCATCCTTCGTGTTTCTTTTTGAAACTGGGTTGGAAGTGCAGAAGATGTGAGCGGGGAGGGTGGGGGGAAATAAACACAGGTCAGAAGATACTTCAGCCTTTGGTTATGGCATAAACTGGAAGGAGGGAGCAGTGGGTACACCTGCTAACTCTTAGGATGGGTAAAGTGGGCTGTAGTTGGTTAAAATACATGAATATTGAAGGCAGGCATAAAAACATCTGTCTTGCTGTTGTATTTAGGTCATCCCTATCAGAACATCAGTACTTAAAATTTATTTGAAGCATACCTGAGTGATGGGCATCTACTCTCTGACAGGTGGACTTGGCAATATTAGGTTTTACAGTTGACTCAATGATCTTAAAGGTCTTTTCCAATCTAAATGATCCTATGATTCTGTGACATCAAGGGATAGAAAACCCACTGTATTTATGAGCTAATGTTCTTACTCTTTTTAAAAAAGAGGCTTTAATTCATCATTAGGCAACTATTAGGCAGTTGTACTCTAATATGAGGAAATAAAACAAAAGTCTGATAGTCCCTTAAACCTAGTGTTTTCTCTGTTTAAGGGTAATTTTTCACTCAAGTCACATCTCAGTCCCAAGGATTTGAAGGATCCTTTCAAGTACCTTGACATCTTTCAGTCTATTAGTATAAGTAAATTCCCCCAGCCTTGGAATCAGTTTAATGTTTCTTTTCTACCTGCTTCAGTTTATTGACAGCTTGTTTTAAAATGCAGAGGTCTTCAGAAATGGGGCTGAAAAACAGGTTTGGGCCAACTAATTCAAGTCAGGAGCCTATCTGAGTGGCAGCAGTGCTACCCTGTGACTCAAACATTCACTTACAAATATTGTTGTTTATAATTGTCATGATTGCTTGTACCTGAGCTGCTGATTGATGTTACTGTCCACCTGGTGAGGGCCTCTATCAATTAACTGGGAAGAGTCAGAGAGGAATTCCCCTGTTCTGTAACTTGTGTGGGAGGAGGCATGCCTCCCTGGATGGGAAGTTGCCTAGTGTGGATTTTAGAAGAGATCCTTCTGTCCTCTGTGCTTGGCAGACAGCAGTGGCTCCCTGGCTGTCAGTGGAGCTGGAAGAGGGGTTTTAAATTCTGTGTTGCAGTAGGGATTTTCTCTCCTTCCTGTATATGGAGAGCAGTGTGGCCGCTCATTGTGTTGATGCTGTAGAAGAGTGCCTACTGGGCTAACACCCTGTGTAAGAATGAGGAAACATTCCTGGGAGCTGTTTTGGACTCCTATGCATTGCTAAGTGGGTTACTCAGACTTCTGATACTGCAGTTGCTTCGGTTTTGTTTTTGTGTGGACTGGGTTTTGTTTTGAATTGTTTTAAGCCACAGAGGTTCAGGGTGTCATTATAATGATAGTGGTTTCTGGAGGATGAAGTAATTGTTTTTCAGAAATGTTAGGTGCCTGATACAGTATATACACGAGCCTTGGACCTCGTTTATACAAAAGACCCTTGGACATCTAATTAAATGGTTTAGGTGGATATCCACCAAAAAATGTGCATCAGCAGTTTTAAGGAGAGGACAGGAATGTGTCATAAACAGGATGCCACTTGTAAATTTAGCCATCACTGCATAAAGACGATTACCCAGATACTGATTAGGTATGAAATGATATGCTGTAATCTTTCCTTTGCAAGTTGTGTATTAAAAGATAAAGAGAACGTCTTCTGCTGTTTGCAGAACGTCTGGCTCAAGGGCAGCTAAATGTCAGTGGTGTGTGCCCTGCATGGCCACCACGGATCCAACAGTCTCAAGGTGCTTGCTGCTGTTATCTGGAAGATGCTGTCCTGTGGAAAATTAGAGCTTCTTACTGCCTGAGGTTCCTTTACAGGATCAGTAGGGTATTGAGGAAGGCTGGATCCCATTTGAAGGAGAACCAGGACTTCAAGATATACAGCCTTTTGTAGATGACCTGGACCCTTGCCAGCTGTTTGCAGTCTCTGACCTAGAAGATGCTCCAGGGACATGTTCAAAATATGCTGAGCCAGCACATCTGTGTTCTGTTCTCTTTGGTTTGCAGTGTGGCAGGGTTTCAAGAACGAAGTGTTGTGCTAAAGTAGGTAATACATCCCTAAAGCCACAAGGCAGTCAGGTCAAATTAAAATTTCAATCAATCCGTTCTTTAGGTAATCTTCAAGTTTTGAAGCACACCTCATTTCATAGTCTTACATACTTTCCCAGGTATCTTGTTTCAAATCAGTATTGCTTTACAATTTATTCCTTCAGCAAGGAGAATGTAAATGGGGATACTCCGTTGGGATTTCTGCAATTGTGAGTCAGCAGGATTTGTGTCTCTTAAATCATTGAAGCTGTGCCTGGATTAAGAAGCCTGGGAGTGCTTTCCCACTCCAGAGTTGAGCTGTGTGTGTTTCTCAGTGCTGTACTGAACTGAAGCATGGGCATTCATCAAATTCCTCTCATGTACTTGTTTTCACAGATGGGAGAAGGTCACAGGGGGAAGGTACAGGTTAGGCAGGAAATTATTCCACAAATGCCCAACTCAGTGGCTGTTAAAGGAAAGTAAGATTTTGGGGTACATTGCATTGTGCAGTAGTAAATAAGGTCACAGTCTTATTTGTGTGTGGAAATTCTCCCTATGCTTCCTGACTGGTTGGAGGTACATGGGGTTTGATTGCTATAAATGAAAGTCTCCATTCATGTAGAAAAATACCTTTAAATAGGCTACAGCAAATTCAGCCTGTTAAGGTACAGTATTCTTGCATGGTACAGGAGGTCTTGAATTTTCCCTATATTTTCTTAGGTAGTCACCAAATTATAATAAACTGTGGATTGTGGCATTACTAGAGTAGAGTATTTTGACAACTCAGAGATTAGGAAATATGGTATTTCAAATCTGTGTTATATGCATGCATTGGAGCCAGGGGAGTTAATCTGAAAGTCATTTACCTAATTGTTCCTTGATACTGCTGATACATGTGAAGCCATTTGCTAGTGATTGCAGAGACTGAAACTGGAGGTGTAAATGGGCAGCTGGATAGAGGTCTGTTGTCTTAACATACTTGCTGAGGAGGAAAAGTGGTGTTGAGCTCTGAGCTTTATTGTCTTTATTCTTCTATACGTGTAAACAAGTTGCAGTGTTGGGAGTTTATTATTATTTAACAGAATGACCTTAAAATGGTTCTGCACAGCAGGGTGGTAACGAGGGATCTGCCACCACAAAAGCTGAGAAGTGGCCGATTTTCATCCTCGTTCACGCCAGATCATATTCGGATTCGGCATCCCGGTGCTCATTTCCCGCACTGAGGACTTTACATATTGTTTCTGTACTTTTCATCCGCTGTTCTTAAAAATTTTTGTAAAAGCTGGGGTAGGGAACTTCATTCCCAGCTGCCTGAAGACCATAGGACAACTCTAGTTAATTGCAGAGATTTTGGCTTTGATCCTAGCAACCCTGAGCTGGGTTCTAATGTGATATGCTTCTGTGGGAAACACAGGCTTAATTTCAAGTGTTGCACCAAAAAATGGCCATCAAAGGGCATATGATATTCAGTGGAAGTGTAGACCAGCTGTTATGCTATATAAGTGCTTTTTAAATAAACATGACTAAAGTATTGGCTGATCCAAGATTTTCAATATAGTTTCAAGGGTAACAATTAGAAACAGGGGAGAAGGTGGGAAAAGAGGAAGGAATGGATTAAGGAGTTTAAAAAAAAGGCATAATGGGTGTCAACTTTACAAGGGGCTGAGGACAGGGGAAATGAAGGGCCTTCAGATCTTCCATCTTCTCCTTACACAATTAGCAGTACTCAGTAAGATAGTTTTCCCATTTCATGGGACCTGGTGTGGCTTTTCTGCACCCTTAAGGAAACAGAAAATAGTACAAGTTCAAAAATAATAGAAGATGACCCTTCTTAGTTACAGGTTAATTTGATTGGTTTTTAATTTGATTACTAAACCCACTGTGTGCTATTGAAGGTAACCTGGTGTGGGTGGGTGTCAGCCATTGTCCCTCCTGGGCTGTTTGTCCCCTGGGTCAGAGATGCCTTTTAATACAGAGAATTTCATCTTTCCAAATGCTTGTCATGTCAGTGTACCAAAACACTCCCTATACTTGCCATGTTTGTTATGTTAAGTGTAACTTAAAATGCTGCAGTGACTCTTTCCTTCCCTCTTCATTTAATTTTGGAGTATGTGGAGGAAAAATCTGTTGTACAGTTAGAATAAGTGGGATTAAATATTTGTGTAAGTGTTTTTGACTTTGGGGTGTTCTTGCCTTTGAGAAAAGTATTTACACATGAAAGGTACACAGAAGACCAGGGAATTGAACACTCTTTCTGTGCATCAAATCTAAAATTATTGAAGCCAAATTTCACATGAAGGAAAAATAAATTTGGGTAGTGAAACTTAAAGGTTGCAGCATTTTATCACTCTTCTATATATGCTGTTCTATGACACTAAACTTCTTTCCCACATCCATCCCGGAGACAATGTCAGTATGCAGTGTAATGTTCTGTGCATCTTTCTGGAGGAAAGGAAATCAATTCCTGGCTCAGATGTCTCACTTAAAACTTTCAGGATGCTAATATGTTGGTGGATTCTTTCCTTTGCAGTCCTTGGTCAAGGGCACCTTATGGGATGCTGAGGAGGAGGGCTTTCACCTGTAGTAAAGTTAAATAATTCACAAGTACTCATTTAAAGGTTTCTGAAATCAGGAAAGCCTGTGATTCCCAAGCTGCATGTTATTGCAAGTGTATAACCTCTTTAAAGTGGAGTAGCATCTGGATGTAATTTCAGGGTTTGCGTTTTGGACCTCAGCTGGCTCTCTGAGGGGACTTTGAAACTCATTGGGTATGTACAGAACACAGACCTTCATCTGCATTGCTAGATGGTTATCTATGGATGATCTCGGGAAAGGGGATGCCATACATCCCTCTCCAAGCATCAAAATGGCTTTAAGATGGCTCATATTTCCCTGCAGAGTTTTCTCTGATGGGTAACAAGTGGGTCATCTCCCTGTTTGGCTACATGCAGGTACTTGATTATAGACAGTATGTTTTGTTTTGTCAGCATTAAAATTGGTACAATCGTTATAATCCTCATTAAAAATAACTGGGATTGACTTGGCAATTAGTTGCCTGTCAAAGAGAAAGAGGATATCCTCAGAGGAACCAGTGAGAACCTCTCCTTGTTTTTCTTTTTGATCTTATATGGTTATCTTCTTGCTTTAAATGCAGCCTTCTGTCTCTTGTGCAGAGCTCACAGCATGATACTTCTGTGTATGCACTGTGATCAGAGATACTGGTTATTTCCAGAGCCCCAGTAGGGTGTGTATATTCTTTGCACTAAATATTTATTTAGTTCTGCTTGCACATCTGGAAAAAAGAAAAAAATATTTACAAATATAGCACTTCATTTCACTAGCATCTTGCATAGCTTTCTCTTTTATCTGTTTTTCATGGACTAAACCCCAATTTCTAGCAAACCAATAAACTAAATTATAGATGCACATAACATTACCGTGGATGAGGGAAAGCTCACATTTAGGAAAACTGAAAGAGTACTGTCTTGTAGGAAGTGCTTTTTCAATTTAGCAGAAGTACATAAATTGAAATAGCAGAATTCAATCTAGAAATAAAATATATGTCTTTTGGAGCTGAGCAGTAAGTTCTTAGTGGCTTGGTTTCTTTAAATCAAGATTGTATCTAAAGATTTTGAGCTGGAAAAGGAAGTTGGATGAGATTTTGTGATCTTTATTTAGGCTATCTGAAGATGGGGCTTGTGTGGGTGGGTTTATTTTGTTTGGTTTTTTGGTCCTTAGTCTGCTAAAAATATTTGTGATTTACTGTGGGAAAGTTAGTTCATTGGACAGCTTCTCCAGTTATATACCTTTACTGAGATGAAGAAAAAAAATGATGGCCTATTTAAATAAATAAACCTTTAGTCTTGATGTCAAGTACAGCCAGAGCTTTCTCTCTCAGATATTAGCTTGGTGGAGTTTTGCAGGAGTTGTATGCTGGGGGTGTTGCTGTCAGTACACAAAGAATTTTGAATCCATGAATTTTAAGGCAGAATAGTACTCTGCCATTTATTCACCATTTTCAGATGCCAAGTGGAATGCACAGTCAGATGTCAGGTAGAATCTAATTACTGTAGCCTTTTCTTGAGTAAGTAGCAGATTTTATTTTTAACCTCTTCAGTACTTGCATGCTGCAGTTCAAAACCGTAGTTGAAGTTCACAAGATCTGTGCCTGTCTGAGCGTAAGATGAGAGTGTGCTGTGACAGCAATTGCTGTTTTTCTTATGTGGTTTCTGGTGTGGTATCTTTGTAATATCATCAAAAGATGAGTTTATTTTATGTTCAGAAGAGGCTTGTAGAGGCCTTTTAATGTTGTCGTCTGAAGAGAGCATACGCTGACAAGGTACTTAAAAGGTAAATGTTTTAAGTTTAAAGAACTTTTTAACACACATGGAGAAATATGACAAACCAGACTTGCATAGAGACAAAATGATTCTGTGCTGTAGTTTACCTCATTATGTGCATAAGATGAAAGGCACTTTCTTCAAGTGCATAGCATGAATAAATTGAGACAAGAGGAAATTGTTTGATGGGAAGCAACAGTGTTTAAAAGCTGAAATATTACAAAAGGTGACACATGCTAAAAAGTCTTTGACTACTGTATATATGTTCAATTTAAGAAATCAGTTTATTTGAGGATCAAAGATGCTGGTGAGCTACTTGTTGCTGTATTGTACTCTACGCTGCTGATTTCTCAGGAGCCTATCTTGAGTCTTATTCTGTTACTTTATGCAGTTTGTGAACGCCTGGGGTACTCTGTAGATACCCAGGCTTCCAAAGCGTGTGCTAACAGGAGCATGACTTTGTCCAACCCAGTGAAGACCTAGAGTGCCTTAACCAAACTGAGGGATTCTGCAGCCTTTCTCACCTCTACTCCCAGGAATTTCAGCTTTTTCAGGAGCCAGAATATCGTGTATTGTCTTATCTGTTAATGAGGTGTTTAAAGAGGTGGTTATAAGATTTTGAGTAGTAATCTTGACGCCCTTCTAGTGGAAAACTGAGTTTGGAGAACTATC
This sequence comes from Illadopsis cleaveri, assembly GCA_013399915.1. NCBI lineage: Eukaryota > Metazoa > Chordata > Aves > Passeriformes > Timaliidae > Illadopsis > Illadopsis cleaveri. The sequence continues at coordinate 290,109 of VXBB01010184.1, read as the reverse complement.
TTCCTTTTCATAAATGAGATATTTGTTTAAAGCAACAGCAAAACCCCAGTCCATAGAGCTCAGTGTCTGTCCTTGTCAGGCAGATGATGGGGTGTTGAAATGAGAACATTGGAGATACGGTGCTGTCCCCCACCTCCCAAAAAATTTCACCCCAATTTTGGAGATTAAAGTAATTTATATAATGCTTTTTTAAATTATTTCCTAGATGATCCGCTTTCTCAGCCATAAAGGGACACTTATGGTTTGCTTTTTTATAGACTGGGCAAAGCAGAACATGCATATTAATATGCAGTCCTCCTTACACAGCTGACAGCTTTCTGTTGAATCACAACTCTGCTTGTAGGCATCTAAAAATAAATGACAGATTTTGTTAAAAGCCCACTGAAGTTAATAGAAGATGGTTAATGAGTTTAGTGGGAATTTGATTTAGGATCATATGTGTTACCTCTTCCCTGTGAAGATTAATATAGATTAATGATGGAAGTGTTGTTAATTTAGTTTGAGAATGTTAGAATGCTATAATTTTCTGTTGTAAATGGAATAATGGCATTTGATAATTATCAGTCGTTATGGCAGAACCAATAACCATCTTGGAATGCATCCATTACTTTATTTCTACATGTATAAATGAAACTTTATACAGTTGTCTGCTGCCTGTCCTACAACAGCAAAACAGGAGTTTTGAGGATATGTCTGTCCAGGCCTGTGAGTTTGCTATCTTCAAGTTCTTTTACACGAGCCTGATTAGCAGCGATAGGATTTACCTGTTTTTACACCTACTCCGCCCTTTTTCTGATGAAGAACTACAAGGGGGGCAGAGCTTTTGTCCAACTGCAGTTTTGTTAATTGTGCTGAGTAACTGTCATGGGGAGGAGTCATTTGAGATATTACTGATTTTGAAGCCCAAGCTGTCATAAAACATTACTTTAGATCAAGTCAAGGACAGGAGCTGATACAGATTCTAGTAGAGCTGATGTGCTGCTGGCACTGTCTATTAAAGGGCTCCCTTGATCACTGAAGGCGATGAGCACCAGCGTGTGCAGGGAGTAACCTCTGCAGAGAAAGCGCAGCGGGAAGTGTACCGACGGCACGTGGTTCCCGGTGCTTGTCCCTCAGGAGGGGGAAGCTGGAGCCCGATGCACATGTTCCAATGCGTTGCTTCAGTTTACTTGCTGTCACGCGTTTGCAAGTACAGGGAAGGGTTTTTCTAAAACACTTCCTTTAATTTTCAGCCTGTTAGGTGCTATCCCGTGCAAATTCCCCACATATCCAAAGGGTGAGATGAGAGCTGTGCCCTTGTGAGATGTGGACCCTCTCTGGTAGCGGGAAAGTGGCTGTGAAGAATTCTTATTCTTAAATGTGACCTCTCTGTGAACAGGATTAGTTTGTACTACTCTGCTGGCATTATTGAATGAAAGACTAGTAGTCTAGGACAATATAAATAAACTAAGAAGGATGATGCAGATACGCAAATGCTAAATTTAGCTTTAAGGTGATTATTCCGTGCCTCCTGGCTTTCCTGCTTCTCTGAGAGCTGCACCTGTGATGTATGTGTAGCTCTTGGAGAAGTTTGGTGTTGAGAATGGAAGAAGTTTTTGACTTTATTTTTTTGCACCTTTAAGTGATGTAATCCCTGCTGAAAGTGCAAGTCTAGAAAAGACTGGTTGTAGAAGGAGGCTGTTTCTTGTGACTGTTTCATGGTGGTCTAGTTCAGCCTCGGCTCTTTCGAAGCTGTTACTGGTAGAGAAGATCACTTGGACAGGCACTGAATGTAGTTGCTGTGTTTCATGACGCATGAGAGCATAACATTTGTTTAGAAAAACACCACAGTTAGGTGGGAGAATGATCTTTTCCTAAATAATTAATGCATGTGCTGCAACTTTTAAGACTAAGTGCCTTATGGAGCAACCTAAAAATAAGTGAATAGGCATTTCCCTGTCACTGTAGAATAGTATCAGCCGGCTTGCTAGAAATCCACAGGTTTGTGCCATATGTGCCTTTGTAGAGGATCGGTGGCTGAATATTTTTTTCATAAATGGCTTTATAGGCTTGTAAAGGTATGTGTAAGCAATAAAGGGGGATCGTAGGTGTCTGAAAGAGTTTTATCTGCAGTGTATGGGTATCCTACTTTTCCTGCTTGGCATGGGCGAAGCGAGCAGAGCTGCCGGGTACAGGCTGCGCGTTGCGAGGCTGAAACGTGCGGATTTTGGGCCGAGACGGAGGTGCGGCTCNCCCCGCCTCGCCCGGCGGATCGGCCCCGCACGCACACACGCCTCCGGGAGGAGCGAGACCTGATTTTTTATTTTTTTCCGGGGAGCGTTTCTGGCCGCGGTTGCATGAATGCCCAATGTTGTAGACCGGTGGCAATGGATCTAGGAGTTTATCAACTAAGACACTTCTCGATTTCGTTCTTATCGTCCTTGCTGGGCACGGACAACTCGTCTCTGAGGCTCGACAGTAGGTAAATAAGTGTTGTGTCCGAGCGGCTGTGCTGGCGCGGCGGTAGCAGGGCAGGTGAGCGCCGGGCTGGCTCCTTTGTCCGGGGGAGCCGCAGCGGCGGCACCGGCGCCCGCCTCTCCCCCCGGAGGTGCTGCCCTCCCCGGCACCCAGCGCTTCTGCCGCAGCCTGCGACTGAGCTCCATCTTTGTGGTCCGTCGGGGGGCAAAATGTCGGGATATTTCGTCGGGCTGCGGGTGGGGGGCTCGCCAGGGCTTTACAGGTTGCTTTGCTGCATTAGAGCATCCTGGTGAGGCGGCGGCAGGGCAGCGTGAGGATGACTTTCTCAGCCAACTGGCTACCAATGCTCGCGTCTCTTGTCTCTTAAATAATTCAGCCGCTGCTAATGTATGTTTTTCTTCTCTTTCTTTTCCTCTTGCAGCTCTTCTGGTGCAAGCGTAGTAGCTATCGACAACAAAATCGAGCAAGCGATGGTACGTACCGATGGGGCATAAAACCTTGTTCGTGTTTGAAGCAGTAAACAATATGGGGATGCGGCGACGATGGTTAACCCGTGCGGGGACGCGTCTCGGTAGCGGAGCCGGGGACGGAAGGGGAGGCACGGGCGTCGGTTTCGGGAGCTTTTTTTATTTTTTTTAATTGATCAAAGGCTTCCCGTGGGAAGGAATGCGCACGTTTGTGTATTGATGCCGGGGAGGGAATGACGGCATTGCTCTTGGCTCCTGCCTCCCCAAACGATTGATCCCGGCTCCATGCGGCGGCGGAGGGGCGCTGCTGGGCAGAAAGCGGAGCGCATTTGTGGGGTTTTACAGTCCCAGAGAGGGGGCGTTTTAGGGTACTTTGCATTTTATTTTTTTAACTCTCGACCAAGCGCAGGCGAGCGGGCTGCAGCCGGGGC
>VXBB01010184.1:270457-286713 GCA_013399915.1 Illadopsis cleaveri | reverse complement strand
CCCGGGGCTCGGGGCCACACTGGGCCTCTGCATAGCGGGGACTGCCGCCTCTTGCCCGGGGCAGACTGGCAGCCCCGGCCGGCGGCTGCGCTGCTTTCCTAACACACGCGCTCTCTTATGCTTTTCAGGATCTGGTAAAGAGTCACTTGATGTACGCAGTGAGGGAGGAAGTGGAGGTCCTCAAAGAGCAAATCAAAGAGCTGATAGAGAAGAACTCGCAGCTGGAGCAAGAAAACACTCTGCTAAAAACACTTGCCAGCCCAGAGCAGCTTGCCCAATTCCAAGCACAGTTGCAGACTGGTTCTCCACCTTCCTCTTCCCAGTCACAAGGGACAACACAGCAGCCTGCTCAGCCGGCATCACAGGGCTCAGGGCCTTCAGCATAGCTCAAGATGTCATCGCCATCATGATTGCTGGCTTCTGGACTGCCCAGAGTGAGGAGGACTAGCGGGAATCCGCCACAGCCACCCTTCATCCATTTCAATGCACATTGCAACCCAGACTGAGGACTCTATGCCTTGCACACATCAGGAGAGTCTTCTCCCCCTTGTATTACACACTCATCTGTCTCTCTCTTACCTCCCTTACCCTTTTGGCTTGAAGGAGTCTATGTTCTTAGGTTGGTTGAATAAAATAAACTTCTTCCAGAGAATTAGCACAAGTACACTGGGGACTCGAGCAGCTTCTGCAAATGGCTGAGAATCGAAGCTGCATGCCTGAATTCTTTTGATTTGTTTTTAGATCTTCCACTCATCCAGTGCTACAGCTGATACAAGTGCTTTTCAAGCTTGGAAACATGAAGAAATAGACTGGAGTGAAAAGTGATGGCTCAACCCCCTGTAGTGCATTGGGGTTCCAAAGTGTGGGATGTTGCATAGGATCTAAGAGGAAGAGGGAGAAAGGTAATCTCAGTGTTTAACACTTAATTGTCACCTGAAACCTTAAGTGCAAATATTTGCACCGTTTTCTGAAGCAGTGGACAGATGCATAAAGCTGTATTATATATAGAAAACAGGTAGGTGACAATACAGTTGTTGGCTCATAGGATAATTACAATGAAGGTTATTTGCCTACTGTATATTTGTGTATTTAGTGTAATTACTTTGTAAAATAGAAAACTGTAACTATTTAGGTTGTACAGATTGAAGTTTAGTTGTTTCATTGGCTGATCTGAAGAAGTTTGAAAAGTTTTTTTTTTATGCTACATAAATAAGAATGCACCTACGCAACTGTTCAGAATTTGGCAAATTAATGCTGTTTGTGTAACTTCTGAAGTTCCCTGGCTGCTGATTATCTTGAAGTAAATCATTGTTCATTGTAGTTTGGTTCAAGATGGGAAAAACCACTCCAAAAATTACCAAGCCCTGCTAGCGAAGAATTAAAGAAAAAGAATTGGATTTCCCAGTATGGATTTTTTGCATATGATCTGTATAGTAGTATGCATATGTTTTCGTGCATGTTCTCTACAGTTGTAACACGTCAATGTATTTAACTGTTGCACTTGTCAACTTTCAATAAAGCATACAATGTTGATAAATCACTGTTGGTATATTGTACTGGTGTTAACCACAGCTGCTTTTAGGATGTTGCAATGCAGTTCTACATGGGTGGTGAGGTCAGGAAGCCTAAGTCTTGGTGCAAGATGCTGCCTGTCGGCTTTAGATCTTTAGTTTCAGCTGAAAATGCAGCTCCTGCTTTCCACAGCTCTTTAAAACAGGCAGATACTGAAGTTAAAGCAGCAGGGAGTAGGGTGCCTGACTAAACAAAATGCTAGGTTTAGTGCAGTCCTATATGGTCAGGACTGTAAGGCCACGGATCTGTTTATATGAAAATATAAGTTGTTTTCTAGTGGCAAACTGTGCCCTTGCCTGTGCACTGGTCATCCCATGCTGGCACAGTTCCCACCCTTAACACGGGGTGACAAAGGCAGTAAGCACTTCAACCATCCCACCAGGTCAGCCTGTGTTACAGTATTAATTCTGCCTTCTGAAAAATGTTGAGAATAATTTCCACTTCTGTGTGTGTAAGTTTGGAAAAAACGCTTCTTTAATAATACTGCTTAAAACTGAGTCCAAGCTTACGAATTTCTAGGCGAACGAGTAGTGAAGGTGTGATTGATACACTGCAACCAGGGGAGCAAAGGAATTTGCAGTTTTACAGCAATTACTTAAAATGTGAATACAAGAAATTAATTTGACTTTAAAATACAAGGGTTAATTACAAAGAGTTTTTTATAGGGTCATATGACTGCTTACTCCATGTAATGAAAATCAGGAGATACTATTTTTGTGGAGCATCTTGTTACTGAGTGTAATCAAGTGTAGCAGAGGAAACTATAAAGCTGAGGGTTCAAAGGTAGGACAGATCACTCTTGTGTAATTCATAGCTAAATTCTGGCTTTTGGTAGATACTTACCATGTAGCAGTTCAGGCACTACTTAGCTGAATCACAAGTAGTTGAATTGCCTTTACTGGGATTGCCATATTAAAGTGCTTGCGTGAGTGCCTTCATGGGACTGTGAACTTGAACTCATAGCTGGTGTTCTTGAGATTTCAGTGTACAATTTAGGAGTGTTCTTAACGAGGAAACACCAGAGAGAAATGCAGGATTTTTCTTTTTAATGGATTACGCTAAAATTAGAAATTGTTGATGCCGTTTGTGGCAGAACAACACTTGGATTATTTGGATCCGACAAAAGGAATGCTAATTTTGGTGCTTTTTAAAGGGCTTAATTGTCTCCAGTTGCATTTATATTCTGACTGTCTCTAGTGCTTCCAGGCCATAACATTGAGAAAATTGACTCTTATATACTTACACAGGTCAGCTTTTTCACCCACTTCAGTTATCAAAATTCGCAAAGAATTTTTGGGGGTTTTCTTGTTTAAAAATGAAATTGACCTCTGGGTTTATTTCTTGGACGAACAGTGTCAACATATTCTAAATTCAAGTTTGGGGTTTTTTAGATTGTTTTTTAATAAAGGATTTGGAAGGCTTCAGGATTTTGTTAGGTAATGCATTAATAATTTTAGTACACTGCACTAAACAGTGGCAAATCAATGCTGGCAAATCTGATCATTTATGTACTGATTAGTTCTAAACTGTGGAGCTGGTTCTTGGAGCTGTTTATTAATTGCTAAAATGAGGCCAAGCAATGTTTTGTTGCTGAGATGATTTTAGTGATAGCTCTGTCAAAGCTGCAGCCTTTTCATGAAACGGATTCAAACTGGCTAAAATTATGCTTGAAATCCAGACAAAGAGTAGATGTTTGTCAGTTATGTTGTAATACCTCTGGAATGAATCGTTTCGATTTTTGCTTTTGTTCTAGAACAAATAATTTTTTAGAGAACTTTAAATCAAATGTTATCAGTGGTCAAGAGTGTTGTGTCTTTCCACCAAAATTTTTCTTTTTACAAACTCTGAGATGCTCATGTTTTCATCCACACTGAAAGTCATATTAAATGTAACCTATCTTCTATATTTCAAGTTTTTTATTCTCTGCATATCTCCAATTCAGTAACTCTTCAGGCTATATTCAAGCTGTTTGTCACTTAATTTCTTGTTGTCAATTAGCTGCACAATGTCTTTATTTTTAACAGCAATATGATAAACTGATCAAAGCAAATTATCACTGAGATCAGGTTGCTGGTCTTTTTTTTTTTCTTATAACTTTTTTTTTTTTTAACCAATACTTTTTTGGCATATAATTCTGAGGCAAGTGTAGGCAGTTCAGATTCTGAGGCATAAATTCTTGAGAGTGCTGGCTGTAGCTGGGGTAGAGCTAATTTTCCTCAGAGTAGCTGGTCATGGGTTGGATTTGTGACCAAAACAGTGTTGGTAACAAAGGGATGTGCTTGTTACAGCTGAGCAGGGCTGACACAGAGTCAGGGCCCTTTCTGCCTCTCACCCCACTTCACCAGAGAGGGCTGGAGGTGCAGAAGGAGCTGGGAGGGGACACAGCCACGACAGCTGACCCCAACTGACCAAAGGGATATCCCATAGTATGCGGTCTTGTGCTCAGTGTATAGAGCTGGGCTAAGAAGGGGAGGAAGTTCAGAATGATGGTGTTTGTCTTCCCCAGTCACTGTTACATGTGGTGTGGCCCTGCTTTCCTGGAGATGATTGAACACCTGTCTGCCCACAGGGAATGGTGAATGGATTCCTTGTTTTACTTCTCTGTTAAACTGTCTTTATCTCAACACTTTATCAAAACACAAGTGAGTTTTCTCACTTTTGTGATTCTCTCCCCTGTCCCACTGTGAGGGAGTNGATTCCTTGTTTTACTTCTCTGTTAAACTGTCTTTATCTCAACACACGAGTTTTCTCACTTTTGTGATTCTCTCCCCTGTCCCACTGTGAGGGAGTAAGGAAGTGACTGTTGTGGAAGGAAAGAGAAATAAGAGCAAGTGGCTGTTGTGGCATTTAGCAGCTGCCTGGTTAAACCACAACAGTCCTTTCTGTCGCCTGCTGTGGGGCTTGAAGTACCACCAGATGTGATTGGAGTATGCTTGATCGATTTTATAGCTATTGTTGCTGTTTTGCTATTAATTGACAGGCTCCTGTTTGCCATAGGGCTTGCTTGCCTGAGTCTAGTGCTCATTAGCAGCTGCTCGCTGCACTGCTGTGTTGCTTATCACCTTACTCTGTGGTGCCTGGGAACGCTTTGATAACAGCCATGGCAATGTGTCCTGGCAGATGGCCAGAGCTGCTGCTGTGCTGCTGTTCTGGGCAGACTGGAGCTCCAGTGTGAACTCGAGTGGAAGGGCCTGTCATCTGTGGGTGAGTCCATGTGGGAGCTGGACACACTGAGGCATCTGTGGCCCTGGATGAGGCCATGCCAGAGCAGGTACATCTCACAGCAACTGTGCCTGTGGTTGTGTCTGTGCCACAGCAGCTGGACCTCTGAAGGGACTGTGGCCCAAGGGTAAGTCCATGCTGGAGAAGGCACACCTGGAAACATCAATGGCTGTGCTTGAGGTCATGTAAAAGTACTCCGAAGTGTGTGGCTGTGGATAAGCCCAGGAGAGAGCAAGTACACCCCTGGAGGGACTGCAATCATGGGTAAGGCCGTGCTGGAGCAGGTTTACTTTCAAAGGAACTGGCTGTGGGTGAGGCCATGCTGGAGCAGGAATATCTCTGAAGACGCTGTGGCCCATAGAAAAGACCATGCTGAAACTGGTCTACCTCGAAGCAACTGTGGCTGTGGGTAAGTCCATGCCACAGCAGGTAGACCCCTGAAGAGTCTGTGGTTCTTAGATAAGGCTTCACTTGGAGCAGGTACACTCCTAAGGGACTGCAGTCTGTGGAAAAGTCCAAGCGAGAGCAGGGCAAGCAGAAGAGTTAACTGCAATTTTAAGCCCCGTGGTCTGCTCCAAATGAACCAGAGGTGGAGACTGTAGTGGAAACATCTTGAAATTATTACATGGAATTTGAGTTGTGTGTTATAGGAATTACTACAGCAGGAATCACCCAAACCAGTGGAGGACAAACCTTACAGGAAGCAGTCCAAGTGCAGCAGTGGCCTGACCTGACCTGCCTTTGGTGCCCAGTAACTCCACACAGCACACCAGGTCTCCTGTCCTAACCAAAGTCATGGACTAAATGAACTCAGAGGACATTTTATGGATGTTTGTGGATGCTTGACAGACATTTCACAAGGGTGATCCACAGACTGAGGAAATGATACCTGCCTATTATATCAAAGGATGGTGACAGTGGGGTGGATAACGACAATATACTGTATAGTGTGGGACCTGATGTAAATGGTATGGAATCAAGAATGGAGAATATCCTGGTTTGGGCTGGGATAGAGCTAGGATTCATTATAGGAGCTAGTGTGGGGCTATAGTTTGGTTTTGTGCAGAGAACAGTGTTGGCAACACAGGGATGTGTTTGTTACAGCTGACCAGTGCTGACGCAGTCAGAGCCCTTTCTGCCTCTCACCCCACCCCAACAGTGGGAGGGCTGGGAGTGTGCAAGGAGCTGGGAGGAGACACAGCTGGAACAGCTGACCCCAAAGGGATATCCCAGACCATATGGCATCATACTCAGCATATAAATCTGGGGGAAGAAGAAGGAAAGGATGTTTGGAATTATGGAATTCATCTTCCTGAGTCACCATTACACGTGATGGAGCCCTGCTTTTGTGGGGATGGCTGAACACCTGCCTGCCCATGGGAAGTGATGAATGGATTCCCTGTTATGCTTTGCTTGTGTGCACGGCTTTTGCTTTACCTGTTAAACCGTCTTGATATCAACCTGTAAGTCTTCTCACTTCTCCAAATCTCCACCCCATCCCAGTGGGGGAAGTGAGCAAGTGACTGTTGTGGAAGGAAAGAGAAATACTCTTCTATAACGTGCCTGGAAACTGTCCAGAGAGCACCCGGACAAAACTTCCCAGCAGCAGGGGAGTAAATGCAGTGCCTTAGAGATGCCTCTCCCTAATTCTTATGGAATAAATCAATGCCTGGGAGGCAGTTTCCTGTGGTTCAGCTGCAGAAAGAGCCCCACAAGGCTATTTGGGAATTACCACCCATGATTTTTTTGTAGCTACAAATCTCAGTACAAAGAATTTTAATTATTATTTATTCCTTGCAGAGAGAAATAGCAGCTTGCTGGCTGAAGACATGCTTGTTTATTGAATATGTACCATTTGCAAAACCTCTTGTTAAGCATCCTGAGCACGTTAGTAACAGGTCACATCTTACCGATGATGCATTATTTGTCACTTTTCTCCCCTCTCTTTAGGATTACGTTTTTTAACTTCCTGGTGAATTTTCTGCTGAAGTAAACCTGAAAGAAGTGAGAAATTCAAGGAAATCAGCCCAATTCCAACCTTTGCTGTTCAGTGTTACTTCAGATGTACAAAATTAAATGGAAGATGGTTGCTGGAGGGACCTCCTGAGAAGTCTGGAGTGAAGCTAGGCATTTGAAATGTTTGGGAATATTCTGAAAAACTCCTGCCACTGGGCCAGTCCTTTTCCTGCGATGAGTAAGCAGACTCTTCTGACTGCATTTATTTAGTATGTGCTGAGCTAGGTCAACAAAGGGCCTGCTTGAAAATCCCAGGCAAGGAGTTTCCAGCAGACACTGGCAGCTGCCCTCCTCAACTGGGGTCCAATTTCCAACAGGAGCAAAGCCAAGCTCAACAACGAAGCTAAAAGCCAAACCATGAATAAACTGACTTCCTTACATTGTAAATATATCGGAAAAGGGCAGCAGTTCAAAAGGGAAAATGAGCAAAACTCTGATTATTTTCCTTGAACCTGAATCCCAGGGGGTGATTGTCCATTGAGATGCCCCCGGGAGAGTTGTGCTGCGCCAAGAAGAAAGAGAGTTTGGGTAGGACATGGCCAAGAGGCCTCCAAACTGTTGCACAACAGGAATTTGGGTACAGTGTAACAATCGGCTGAGGAAAGGGAAAACAGATCTCAAAAACCTTTTTCCTGAGCTGAACCAGATTCTCAGGCCATCTTGAAGCTTAATTTTGATTCTTCAGCTGCGTTGGGTGGGGGTGATTTTTCAGCAATATGTATGTGGTAATACACACTGGATGTGGTTCAAGTCATCATGAGAAAGTAGCTACAGGCAAAAATAAAAATAAAGGTCATAACACTCCAATTGATGGTCGTGTAGTTTGGGTGCACTGAGAGCTCTGTTAAAGTTCTCCCTCTTTGGAGCTCTAAAGGCACTGTAAAATGATGAGAGGTTTTGATCTGGCAAGTGCAAGCTCAGGGCAAATCCACCTTAATCCTGGAAGTAACAAAATGACAGTGAAGAAAACTTCCCAGCCTTTAAAATCAAAGTGAAGAAGATCAATATCAGTGGCCTTCAGAACGGAAAGCAGATGAAGTTGTTCATCAGGGAGTACTGGAAGCAACAGCGATGAGCTTATTTGTGTATTATTTAAATTACTCTTAGCTGCTTTTCAGTCCAATATACACTCAGGATCTCTAGGATTTGGAAGCTGAGTGTCTATGCTGAGGTTTCAGATCTCTCCCTCAACACCCTCAAAAAAAAATCTTGCCAAAAGAATCTACCTGCATTGTGCTCTCTGTGGAGGTTGCTGTAAATGGCCACTCTTCTTTCCATTAGTTTTATTACTGAGAACCTCCCCGTTCTGCCTCTTTGCTCCTGCTTTAATTGAAGCTTTGCTAGCAGATAGCCATCAGAAAAGACATCTGCAATTCAATTAGGTCTGTGCTTAAACTCATGATCTCTGTGAAACCAGCCGCTGCCAGAACAGAGTGCCCTCCATGGGCTCACGGGGGCTGCAGCCTGCGGTGCTTTGCACTTCATCCCCCTCCTGCCCTGCTGGCCCTGCTTACAGGTGCTTGAAATGAGGACTCATTCCCCACAGGAGGCTTGTAGGAGCTCATTTCCTCTTCTTGCGAAGCCGGAGAGAAGCTGGGAACTTGGCACTATTGAGGAGCCATGAAACCTGCTTTATAATGTACTGAAGGTGGTTGCTGCAGAATAGAATCATTCTGCCATGGGAGGTAGGATATTAATGAGTTCCAAAGGTGCTCCAGGGGTAATTATTGCATCTTTTGCCTAGACATGAAAGTATGATGAATTTATAGGAATATCCCTACCAAAAGAAGTTGGACCTTTTCACTGACTTAATTCAGTCTCTGGTGCTGTAATTGGCGTGTTCCCTGGTGCCAGCTGCTCCTGGGCCACCATTCCTCCTTGCAGTGACCTTATGAGGTGACTGAGGTGAGAACCAAACATCTGGGCAGGCCAGACCACTGAACTCCTGCAAGGAACATCTCCTTGGAAACACTTCCATGACCCTAGAGGTAAATGTTGGTCTCTAAGTGATGTCAGGCTAGTCCCTGACACGAACCACAGCCTTGGTTATAAGTGCTCCAGAAGGATGTTACAAAGGGCTTCAGTGGTCTTGCTTAAAGCATTTGTAAGAACTGATTATGAAGACTTGCAAAATCACAAGTGAAAGAAGCCAGGAGGGCTTTGTAGAAAAGATATAGTTGATGAAAACCCCAGATCTGAGGAGAAATGCAAAGTGAAGGTAAGCATGAAGAGTGAATTTGGTTTGCAGCTCACTGCAAGTTCCCCTGCCTTCGGGGGGAAGTGGCCCCCAGTTGACAGAGGGGAAAACTGAATATTTAACTGGGATGGGAGAAAATTGAATGGGGTTCAGAACAATGCAGCTGAGTGTAGCAGATGGGTTGGAGTGCTGTACCTGTCTGTCCCCTGATTATAGGGCTTAGCAAAGCCTTGGTGAGAAGCCTGAAGCCATGGGCTTTCTCCATCTGCTTTTTACAATATTGTTCTTAGTTTATTTTTAATAAATCAAGTGAAATCTTACAGGGGAAGGAATTAGTCTAGCAGGGGTCCCTTTCTGTTTTAAAGAGTTGACAGTGAGGAGGTTTGGGGCTGCTTTTCTACTGGAGCATCCTCAAAGCCTGCAGTGTTTTAACTTGCTCCTGGACAATCTGGATTTTGGCAGAACACATGCATGTACCTGGACGCCCCAGGCCATCCATGCTAAGTCTGTTGGATCAGGAGGTGGAAGGCCTGTAAGATAGGTGACACAGGAGCTTTCAGCTGGCCACTGCCCACCCACCCTTCCCTCAAGGAGCTCCTCGTGAGGGTTATGCCCCCAGCCACTGGTGAGGCATGTTTGGCAAGGAGAGAGCTGCACCTCTGCACCCTGTAGCCCAGGGGAAAACACGTGCGCTTTCCATGGATTTTCTAATTTCATCTCAGCATGGCTGCTCATAGGCAATCTAGAGGTAAAATTAACTTGTACCACAATTTTCTTTGCATTTCACCACACTGCTTCTGTGGCAAGCACCCCTGTATTTTAAAAAGATTCCTTTTGGGGATGTGAAAGTTACAGGTATCAGTTGTTAGTAATTTAGAGAGGAAAAAATTCTTTTATCAATGTTAAAAAACTAATGAAAATATAAAACACTCCGTAGAAGGCTACAGCAGTTCTGCAGACAGGGATGTACATCCCAGGGGGAAAAAATAATCCTTCCAGGAAAGCCTGGCAGTTCATGGCTGTTTCACCTCCTGGAAGACCAACCAATCTGGGGAAAGGTTGAAATGAAAACACACCCTTTTGAGATGTTGTGTATGAAAACTCTCAGACATTAATTTTCTTTTCAGAAAAAGAGAAAAGAAAAGCAAACTTTATTTTTGGTCTAAGTTTTCACAAAACTCCATTTCTATATATACTTCAAAGTTTGCCAATGAAGCTACTGGGCAACATCAGTACAGAGAAAAGATACATCACCTATCATCTATGTTAGAAGCTAACCCAGGATAAACCTTCGGTACTGCTAATTTCTGATGATCTTATCACAATGCCAGATAGATTTGGTGTTCCCATTAAAATGTGAGTTCCTGAAATAATGCAGCTCCTGTGAGGCTTGTACCTTCTATTAAGAATGAGTCAGCTTCTAGCCTTGGGTTTCTGGGTAAAAGAGCTGAAAATATCAACGAGCTGCAATACACCAAGCTAGAAATCAGAAAAGAAATAAGAGAAAAAAATTTCCAAAATTGTTTTTTAAATTAAATGACATTTTTGGCCTGAAATTTGGTATAGTTTGACAACTCTGAAATCATGTTGGACTAAACTTGTTCTTGTGCTGTGACAGTGACACAATCTGCCTTTAGTGTCATGGTGCCCTGATCCTGTAACAAATTAATTAAGAAACAGTTCGGAGTTAATCAAACACAGAATTAATCTTTCTGTTTCACATAGTGGGACTGATTTTCTTTTTCCTTGATATGTGACAGTTTTGTGATATTTAAGCATATGCTGGATTTTTAACCTTAAATACCACTTATCTCCTTCCCTCTCAAGGAGCATTTTGTATTCACTGTGTTTTATCTGGTGACTCATATTATCTGCAAATAATCAAGCTGAAATACTAATTGCTTTTGAAGAGGGAATAAAGGATGACATTGTTCTGGATCATCAAGAGCAATTCAATCTGTTCCTCAAGGCAGGGGTAAGGGTTGCAGCCTTGTTTACAAAAATGGGGAAGGCAAGGGGCCACTCTCTTTCAGCTGTGCAGATGGGTGAGGAGAAGCAGCGTTCAGCTTGGGGTTATAGACTGCTACAGCTCTACTGAGCCTTTTCAAAGTAGCATTTAGTTCAGAGACAGTGGTGTTCACTCTACCCAAAAGAATCTGGAGGGCTTTTATTATAGCTCTACAACCTGGGCAGTGTTTGGCACCAACTGCTTTGTAGAAGATTGCTCCCCTGGAGCTCTTGCAGGCTAATACCCTTCAGTGCCCAGGGGCACGGCCACCCTACAGCCAGAGGTGCTTTCTCAGTGCCGCAACAGTGGGGACAGGCCTGTGGATCCAGAACTCTCCAACAACAGATTTCCTAAAGCTTAGGTGGTGTTTTGAAGGGTCAAGAGAAAGCATTGACCTTTCTATTTTCCAGAAACTGCTGGGTAAGTCAACGAGACTGAAGAATAGAAACAGCCATTTCCAGCAAAAATAACCAGCAGCAGTAATGATCCCGTCTCCAGTCAGTAGACATGTCATCCTTTCAGAACTTCATCAGGGGCATAGCAAAGGACAGGAGAGTTTGAAAAACTAGAATCACAGAACAATAGCATTGCTTCTGGTAGGTTTGCAATGCCCAACCCAAACCTCTAGCCTCCCGGCCTCTGGATTTAAGGGCCTGGAGAAGAAGCCATATGAGAAGCAGCTGAAGGCACTTGGTCTCTTCCCCCTGGAGGAGACTGAGGGGAGACCTTGCAGTCTTCAAATTCTTTGTGAGGGGAAGAGGAGGGGCAGGCACTGATCTCTTCTCTGTGGTGCCCAGTGACAGGACTCGAGGGAATGGCCTGAAGTTCTGTCAGGGGAGGTTTAGGTTAGATACCAGGAAAAGGTTCTTCACCCAGAGGGTGGTTGGGCAGTGGGACAGGCTCCCCAGGGAAGTGGTCACAGCAGCAGCCTGACAGAGCTCAAGAAGCTTTGGATGCTCATTTTTGGACAATGCTCTCAGGCACATGGTGTGACTCTTGGGGATGGTGCTGTGCAGGGCCAGGAGTTGGACTTGATGATCCTTAGGGGTCCCTTCCAACTCAGCATATTCTGTGATTCTGTGAATAATGATTTATTGCACATTAAAACACTTACTGCTGGGTTGAAATGACAAATGTACACAATCCTATGGCTTTTGGTTTTAAACAACTCGCTTTTAAAAGATGAGAGGCTGATCTAAGGCTTAATTGTTTCTTGAGCAGCCCTTGTTCCACTGATGCTGGAAAGTCATTTCCCAGGCTGTGACACCTGCTGACCCGCAGCATCAGGGGATGAAAGCAGACCCAAACATGAAGTGACCTGTGCTTGGTGCCTGTTTGTGCTGCACAGAACCCCTGTGTGCAGTGCCTGGGCTGTGCTCAGACATGCTCCATGTGTTGACGCCGCACCAGCGTGTGGTTGTGTTGGACAAACAACTCACTGTGCCAAAATGCCCCCAGACTGGTGCTGCCTTGGGTCTCTGCCTGACCATGGGTGGTGTGATAAGAGTCCTTCAACCCCAGACTGGTTCAAATGCAGGCTTGAAATGCAGTTATTTGGGAAGCCAAGGACTTTCTCCTAGCAGGCTTGGTGCTGTCCCTCTGATGGCACATGTCTGGAATGAGAGATGATGACCTGCACCACCAGAACAGCAAATGCCATTGCTGCTGTGGGTAAGGATAAAAGATCACACTTGGGCAAACCTGAGACTTGTTATCTCTTGCCCTGGGATTCATCACATGATTGCAGGGACATAGTAGCATAGATGTAGAATAAATTAACCTTTAAGGGACCTGGGAAGGCCAGGTGCTCCAACTTCTCACTTAAAGTAGGGCTAATTTCAGCATGAGGGCAGATCACTTAGGACTGTGTCCATCTGAGTTTTGGAAATCTCCAAGGTCAAAAAACCCACAGCCCTTCTGGGGACACTCTTCCAATGTTGTTTGGGTTTTTTTCCGAATACCCAATCAGATTTTTTCTTTGATGCAACTTTTGTCTTGGCCCATGAAGTTTCTCACCTCATTTGGGGTGAAATAATTTGCAAGTTGCAGATGAGAAGGAGTGCCCATCTTTTACCACTGGTGAGACTTTGTGCATGCTGCTTCCCTTCTACTACCTGTTATCCTGGATTGCCAACACCTCCTCCAGCTGCCATGTCCATCAGAGATAACCAACACTTCCTCAGCTGTGACTGTCCACATGGAAAGCTGGAATAGCTTCTGCTGACAAAGCAGGAAAAAAACCCTGCCTTTAGGGAGAGGAAGAGAGGCTGGTTGACTTTACCTGCTCCACCTGCAGCTCCTGTGTTCAGGGACCCAGCCTGTCTGTGGTGTCCATGTGCTTGGCATAGGTTATTATGGAAGAACTCATCTTCTTTTCAGAATGCAAATAAAGACAGAAATTACAATATGCATGGTTTTGTTTGTTTGTTTTTCCACAGTGTGTAGCTGCAGTATTTATGTTCTTGGAAAGCCATGGGCTCTCTGTGGAGTCATCCTGCATCCCAGGATAAACGGCAAACATGTATGGGGGGGCTGGTCAGAGCAGTGCATTTGAGAAACATGCATGAAATAATCCTCAAGCAATTCATTTATTTAGGAATGACAAAAGAGCTGACAGGGGATTCCTTCATTCTCTGTCAGGGACGATAATATCTTGTCTATAAAAAGGCTTTTTTAAAAAGCTTTAAAAGTTGAATCCATCAGAATTTTTTCAATGAAGTGTTTTTGACAGAAGATACTGATCAAAATTAAAATAATTACAAAAAAAAAAGCCAAAAATGCTACAAAATGGTCATAAATCTGTAGAGGAAAAATATAATAGGAATGCTTTCAATTCATAAGTTGTTCATTTTGAAAAAAAATAGAATTTCACAATGATATTTTTAAAGTTATATGTTCTGTAGGGTTTTTTTAACGTCATGGCTGACATGTCATGAAATCATCACGGCGCATAATAACATCATTTCTAGCTCAGAGTGTTGCCTGTTTGTTGTAGTGAAACAGTTTGGCACCTGATCAAAGTCTCTCCTGCCTGTCTTGTAAAAAAAATAATGTTAAACTTCCATTACAACACAGACAGGAGACACTTTGATCTAGAAAAGAAAGTATGTTAGTATTTACTAAGTGGCAGATGGTTTTAATAGTTTTAAAATGAAACAGAATAAAAAAATAATAAGGTTTTGCTATATAATACTCAGGACAAATGAAATGCCACAAAATAATATGAAAAAAAAACTTAACCACAGATGAAAACCAGGAAAGTGCATTTCTTAAGAGAAAGTGACTTTTTTTTGGTAAGGGTATTTTCCTTTGTCACTTGCTTTTGACCAGGCTGGGTTTGCCAGGCACTGAGTCTGCCCTGCACTCTGCTGCTGGGATGGGGGAATGGAGCTGGCGGGGCTGCAAGGCTGGAGATGCCTCATTTGTTTAAAAAGAGAGATGAGGTTGACCCATGTGACAAGGATGACTGCTGCGTTGTTGCCATTGGCTCCTTTAATGTCCAAGAAAAAAATCCAGATCAGCAAATATGCCTATTCTTGGCAAATGTGTTTCTTAAACAAAAATAAAACCTGAAAGAGCTGCCTGATCTGGAGCATAAACTTGAGGCAGTTGTCTGTGGTACCTGGGGATCTGTTCCAGGAAACAGTGTGCATCTGACTCCAGCTCTTTGGGAACTGGGTGCCAGCATTACACTATACATGTGAGCATATAACCATAACCACTACTACTACTACTACTATTATTATTATTATTATTATTTTCAGAGTTGAACACAGCAGAAACAGCNTATTATTATTATTATTATTATTATTATTATTATTTATTCCTGCAGCATCACACAGAATCATATCAGTGTGCATACAGTGAACAGCATCCAGAAATAAACACACACAGTCATCACACAAATGCTCCCTGGCAAGAGCAGACTAAAATCACACCAGCTTCGGGCTGGCATACCAATATGGTTAAAATCAGTATAAAGCAAAAATGTTCTTTTGTGTTGCAGGTCCTTGGTTAGGGAGGCTGGTAGAAGCCCAGTGAGGGTTCCCATTCCCATCTAATAACTCATCCTGCCCTGCTTTAACTGTTATCCAATAATGTGAACATCACTGCTGATCGTAGGATCATTTAGGTTGGAAAAGATCATCTTGTCCAACCGTAGAGCAACAGCTGAGCTTGCAGCTGCCAGCAGCATGGCTGGCTGCTGGTGGGACATCCATGGTGTTTTCCAGCTGCACAGGCATCTGCCAAATGGAAGAGCAGCTGACTGCTGGCCTTCCTGCATCAGACTGTGACAAGTCCCCAGAAGACACGAGATGGGCAGAAATGTGTTTGCGTTTGTGCCATCAAAACTGGGGGTGTCCAAGCCCGAGGCACAGCTGTGCTGTCAGGAGAGGCAGCTATGACACGGAGTGTCTCTGCTTCCTGACTGTCCCTGAGGGCCTGCCTGAGCCTGCAGTCCTCCTGTGTGCTAAGATGCTGGGCATCTACCTACCTTACCTGTCTACAGGATGGAGCCAGCACAGCTTGCAGTGTGTCCTGAAAACTTTTCACTGTGAGATTCCTTATATGTGGCTCTGTTAGGTGCCAGCAGCTTTCCACTCTGGTATTCACACCAGACCTCCACATGCCTGTGGAAAGCAAGGCCATGGCACATGAGAGGTTACTGCAGGAGGAAGCACAGGGAAGAGGAAAGACAGATTTCAAGCCTCGAGTCAGCCAAAAAGCTGAAATTGTAGGAAGCGGCACTGAAAAGATGAAAAAAATAAAGAAAAGAAAGGGAGATTTGAATGGATCCAAGCCTGCTGAGTGGTATAAAGGAGAAAAACAGTGCTGGCATGAAACTCTTCCAGCTGCTTTCCACAGACCCGGCACAGCAAATTTGTCACAGGAAGTAAAGCAGAGAAAGGGAGTGAAATGGGTCAAGGCAAAGAGGACGTGGAGGGATGCTTTCTACCTCTAGCGAGGCCAGAGCACTGAGCTCACCTCCACATGCAGGCCTATGACCAGCACCAATTTTGGGTGCCCTTGGAGAGATACAGCAGGGATGTGGATGGAGCTAGATGGGGCAACTGGGACTGGCAAAAGCTATTGTGTCAGCTCTGCTCCCAACCACTCAGGGTGAAGCAGGGAGAAGAGTGAGCTTTGTCTGTCTCCTGCAAGACCTGTCAATCCCTCCCTTCATGCAACAGGTGAATCAGGGGCAACATACACACACACACCCCCCCCCGCCCCCACACA
>VXBB01010184.1:259147-270317 GCA_013399915.1 Illadopsis cleaveri | reverse complement strand
AAAAAAGGAAAAAAAAAGTAAAGAGAGAATCCACTCAGTGTAGGAGATGAAGTAGTTTTGAAGAAGATGCCTTTCAGGTGTGACAGGCTGTGACAGGAGTGTCCACGGGGGAAGGTTACCACTCATGTCTGGTGGGAAGACAATACCATCAAGTCCTGCCATCAACCAGCCCTTCGAGAGACTGAAATGTTAATGCTTAATGACTGAAAACAATGGCCCATTTGTGGAGGCGGCAGGGGGCTTTGCACCCCCCGAGGGGAAGGAGGGGAGGTTTTAGGTGTGTTAATGCCAAACCTGTGGTCTGCATAAAACGGAGGCTACAAGCCTGCCTTGAGGCCGACAAGAGGCAGAACCTGTGAGGTGGGATGGTGCATTTCATCCTGCCAGTTGCCCTCCCTTACATAAATCACTCCATTGTAAAACTCCCTCCCACATCTTCTCTTGGGAAGGGTCCTGGGGGTTTTCATCCCTCCTGATGGGGCATTCCTGCTCAACTGCGCTGATGTGAGAGGCAGCTGTCATGTCTTAGAAGGTGTCACAAACCATCAAAGACCCCAAAGTGCCCTCAGACTCATTCCTGGGGCCTTTCCCCAGAGGACTGAAATCTCTCCACCAGGGGAAGTACCTGGGCATTCCCACCGAGCCTGAGTGTATTTGAACCCATCGGACTTCGTGGTTTATGGGCTTTTCCCCGCACCCGCAACAGATCAAGACTGTTGATCTGATCAGTAGATCAAGATCCAATGTCCTTTCACTCTAATCCACCCTAAGATAACAAGAACCTGGGTTACCCTCACCTTTTTGGGGCTGGATGTAACAAACCCCTGCCGGGTGGGACCCTGAGGCTGTGAACCCAGCTCCAGGGGGATAGGAAGCAGTTACCGGCGAAGAGGATGTTAGGTGAAATGCTATGATGTTGTGGAAAAAGCACTGGGAAGAGAACTGATGGCTAGTCCCATAGGAAAAGAAAGCTACAAGAATGTTAGAGAGGATTTTTTTAGAAGGATATGTAGTGATAGGACAAGGGGCGAAGGCTTTAAACTGAAAGAGGGTGGATTTATTTTATGTATTAGGAAGAAATTATTTTCTGTGAGGGTGGTGAGGCACCAGCACAGAGTGCTCAGAGAAACTGTGGATACCCCATCCCTGGAAGTGTTCAAGGCCAGGTTGGATGGGACTCTGAACAGCCTGATCTAGTGAAAAGTGTCCCTGCCCATGGCAGGGGGTTCGAATGAGGTGCTCTTTACAAGTCCCTTCCAACCCAAACTGTGCTATCATTCTATGGAAAAGGGTTTATGGGTAAAAGCCATGAGGTTAATGAATCTGTAGCAGCCAGCTTGAGATGCGGTGTGTGTCTTTCACCTTTGGTATTTAGAAAAGGTCTGTAAGAACCAGCTCTAATACGTAAAAGGTACAGGCCTGTGCTACAACCTCTGGGATCCCTTAGGGTCCTCCCTGGGAAAGAGTGAGGAGGAAGAGGATGGGAAATAGCTTTCAGTGACATATACCAACAGAAACAAAAGCAAGCTGTTGCTCTGTTCTTGAAGGTGGCAGGTTAGGAGCAATGGCTTGAAGCTGAAGGAGGAGCAGGGCTCAGGTTAGACTTTGAGATAAGCGCTAAGCACTGAAAAGTCACCCACTGGGGTGAAGCCTCCTGGACTTACACGGAGCTTGACACATGATTCAGAAATGGCTTCTGCCAGCAGGAAATGTTTGTCTAAACCCAGCTCCCCCAGCCATCTTTATTCAAGAAGAAAGTTGAAGTTTCCAAGAGACAGCACTAAACCTGTGTCATTATCAGTGCTGTGTTTTCAAGATGGGTCTCTAGATAATGACACTAATTCTGTTTGTCAAGCAAAATTTCCATGTGCTTTACTGGAGGCTGTGTGCAAATAATGAATGTCCCTCAGAGTTCAATACTACAAATGTTTTTGCTCAGAAATCAATCTGTTGATTGAGGAGGTCACTTACTGCTAGAAAAATTGTGTTGTCTCCCAAATCCAGCCATGAGCTTAGGAGAGGAGGCTACCTAGTCAGACGTGTGCTGTTGATTTGGTCTCGGTCAGAGCATGCTTGAGCTGCTGTGCTCACTGCTTCCTCCACTGCCTCCTCCTCCTCCTCCTTGGCATCCCAGTGCTCCAGGTGCTCTGGGGCAGATTTTGTTTTCCTACAGGGCTGGTTCAGTGTGATGAACATGCGGGGAGAGAGCACAGGAGGCAGCTTTGTGCTGTCTGCCCAAGGATCCTTGAAGTGGGTGGGCACCTTGGTGTGACATGGGTCTATAGTTTGGAAATACTGATAACTTAAGACATATGTCTAAGAAGCTGTTTTTAACGGGGTTTTTAAAAATAATTTCCCTCATAGTTAAATGTCACAGGATCAAAAAGCCACAGCAGTCCAAGTATGGCTGTTCTTAAAGCTCAGGACTAAGCACCAATCCCAGCTTGGCCAGACTTTGCTGAACCCTTGTAAGGAGATAGCCTTACACAGTGATTTGTACCAGCACACTTGTATAGAAATGTTATGTTGGGATACATCCAGTGAGATCACTGAAATGTGTAAAACATGCCTTTGAAAGCAAATCAAGTTTTGTGGAAGCTTGAGTGGGTTGGGAAGGCCTCTAGGTACCAGCAGAGCACCGCACAGCTCAGGTACCAGAGGCTCCAGCCCCCGGAACCCACATCCCTGCCTGAAAAGGTAGCCCAGTTCATCCCTGTTAGAAGTCTCTAACGAGCTTGTAACCTATAACTATAAATACAGGAGCAGATTTTGTCACTGGGGTTCACCCAAAAGTCTTCCATTGAGAGCAATTCAAGCTGTTCCAGATGGCAGCAGTGATAGTCGCTGCCCTCCCAACACCAGATAACAACCTTCAGGAGAACAGCCCACCAAACCCCCTGCACTGCTGCCCAGGATCCCAAGCACAGAGCAAAACTCCCACCAGCTTTCATGTCCCAGCATGTTTTCTATCAAGACTTAGTAACCATTAAATATTGAACACTGAAAGTTTGGGGAGGAAAGGTAGCAAAACAAACTTTATTGCTATTTCCAGAGCTGTTTCCTAAGGCACAAACACAAATTTCAGGGGGAACCATGCCAGGCTGGTTACACTTTTCCACTGTCCTGCTTTCCCTTGCTGCCCACCCTTCAGAAGCATATTCATACCTTGGTCTGCAGACAAAAACTCAAAGGGAGCCAGCAGCTGGATCCTAGAGGGGACTTCTCTCGTGGCTTCAAAAAATATGGGTGGGGAGAGGGGAAAAAGGAGTTTTCGGTTGTTACTGCTTTACTCTTTTGCTCTGCTAGCTCATGTAAAAACAGATGCAGAAAGACAAGATAAGGAACTCTGTGGTTTCATCTTGTAACCTCAAACAGCAAACACTCCTCAAAAACAGTTTACTATGTGGTCACATTGCTTCGAAGAAAGGATAAGAAGCTCAACTGAAAAAAATAATATAGTAATTGAAAAATAATATTAAGTCACAGAGGAGCTATAAATAAAATAGACGATGCCCTGAGATCTGAAAGCCTCAAAAACTGAATAGCATCTCTCATTCAGGAGGTTTCTTCTTTTTTTTTCTCTTGTAGAGATGCTTCAGTTGCTACTGACACAGGCACCTCCTCCCAACAACCGGCTAAATGGTCTACCCACCCCCCTCAAGTCCCATTAAAATAGATGCTTTTCAGCATGTGCCAGGAATAGCCTTATGTGAAATGTGCTAAGATGTTGCAACTTCTATTGGGTTTATTTTGAGTGAGTATAATGAAGCAGCATGAGGCAGGGCTCTGCGGCTGGGGAAAAACGTGGAAAGGAGAAGTTCAATAATTTATAGTAAATTTGAACTGCTAAGTTTCATTTTCATGTGTACTGCTAGCATGGCACTACAGAACAGGTTGAAGATTTAAAAAAAACCAAAAAAACCCAACAAATCAAAAACATTAAATACCAATATGTTAATTATAGCACTTGCAGCTTCACAGAAAAACAGATGTTCTCTAAATGCAGATGTTGCCAGGACTGAAATAACAGCTGGCATATACTGATAATTACTAACTGGACTCGTTCAGTGGGCAGAGCTTAACAGCGGCAGAGTAAAGGCTGAGTAACAGACTGACTCCTTCTCCCAGCTCCAGAGAGTATCTGAATTTCTATTTGGCTTCCTTTTCTTCTTCCTTTTCCTTGCCATTTTTAATTTCAGCCTCATTGGTGCCTTCCAAGAGCCTCTGTTTCCTCTCCCCTCGCCCTGGTTACCCACCCCACGGAGGCAAGTCCTGGGGCAGGTCCCTGCTGGCAGCTGCCAAAGCCACCCCCTCCCCAAGGCAGCCTCTGAGCAGGGAAGGAGGTTCAGAGCAATCAACCTGAGGGGTGTCACCCACACTGGTCCCCCTCCCACCGAGGACAATGTGTCTGCTTGAAGCCAAGCATAGAAATTGAGCTTCAAACACAATTTTGGTGCAGGGAGTGCAAAATCCCACTGATCAGCACAAGGCAACTCAGCAGGAACACCACCTCAAGCCCAGGGGGTGAGACCTGGAGCTTCGAGGAACTGTGGCCAGAGGAGAGGTGGGGGCAGCAAGGGAGAATCCCAGGTTGTTTATGCTGTAAGTGGTAACTCCTGCTGTGAGTCACGGGCACTTCGAGCAAAAACGGTGCCTCACACATCAACAAGCAACAGAAGCGAAAGAGAAAAACAGACTGACTTGATTTAAAGTAAACACGAGAAAAACAAATCCACCCAAACCCTCACGCCGCGTTATCAGAAAGGTACCAGGCTGTAGGAATGCTGTGGGTTAAATTGGCTTGTAATAGGTGATTTTGAGTTGCATTTTTTTTTGTAAGAAAAGCAAATCAACAAGTTTTTCCTAAGGACTGGAAAACTGTAAGGACTGTAATATACTTCTTTTAAAGTTTATCTTCAGAGATGTGAGGATGATCCAACAGTAAAGCTGGATTGTGGCCAAACATATCTGAGGAAGAGTCCCACTCACCATGGTGTAGTGGGTCATTCTGCCTGGCCACACAAAAATTCTGGCTGTGTGTCTCCCTTCACCCCCTTGGGACACCAGAAAATCTCCTTTCCTCCCTTCCTGGGCAAAACTTCACTGCTGGGATGGAGGGAAGGGAAAGCAGTACATCCGTTCACTTTCCACCTATCTCCTTTTCTTGGTGGATTTAGAGCAAGACCTGCAAATGAGTTTTGAGGCAAGGCACACTAGGCTGGAATTAAAAGCCCTTCATAAGCCAGCTTTTGGCTATTGGCAGCTTTGGCAGCCCAGGTGCTGGTGAGCCGGGGGGCCTTTGTGGCTGGATGGGCTCTCAGCCCAGGGAGCAGGCCAGAGCCAGAGCCTGGGCACAACTGCCATGGCCACAGGGGAGATTTTGGATCCCTTCAGCCACAAAGCCTCCATTCCCCCTGAGCCATCTGTCTGTGGATACACATGTACACATTCACAGGGGTTTGTTTTTTTTTTGCAGGGTGTGTTTTGACGCTTCCTCTACTGGTTTCACTGGGTAAGAGATATACTTTGCAATGAGCAGGCGGGAGGTTTTCCTCTCTTTTGAAGAGGATGTCTGGGAAAAAGAAGCCCTGCCTTCTCCAGGCTGCAGGGGAGCATATTGAGTGACCCTCAGAGAGCCCCCTAATGCCCCCACCATCCCCCCCACCACCTCAGCATCACCTTGCCAGGGCTGGGCTATCTTTCCTCTCTGGTGGCGGGGAGGGGTCGCTGTGCTTCACACTTGCCTTCCAGATCCACTGTTTGGCCATAATTTCTTTCTTATTTCATATATATTAATTAATTGTAAGTATGTACACACAAATAATGATATATATATATATGTTTTATCTATGTGTTTTGGGTATAATTCTATCACACCCACCTTTTCTGTGGAGGGCTGGTGCAGAAGGGGCTGCTGGTGCTTGTTCTTCTGGCCCTCAAAGTGTGCACATCCCCCTGACTACCCTTTCTTGCCACAGGCTGTGGCAGTGGGACACATGGGGCACCCCATGGGAGGTGAGGACACTTGCCTAGAGAAGCCTTGTGAGACCCTCCATCCCCAGTGTGTCCCCAGTCTGTCCCCAGTCTGTGACCCCAATTCCTCCTGCCACCTGTGTCATGCCTGGCCCCCAAACCCCTTCATCTCCCCCATGTTTCCACATGCTCTCCCATGCGCCCCCATCTCTCACAACTTCTCCACATGTGTCCTGCTGTTCTCCCACACCTATCCTTCCATGTTTTTCTACATGTCTTGACATGCTCCCATGTGCCCCACCACATGCACCTCCCCTGTATCCCACCTCTCCCTCTGCACCTTCTTAAGTGTCACTGTGTGTCATGCATGCTTCCCACACCCTTCACACATCCCACCAAACTCCCTGCATGTGTCCAATGCTTGTCCCACTATGGCTCCATGCCTGTCCCTTGCACCTTCCTTGTGTGTTCCCCACCAGCTCTCCCAGCTGCCCCATTCCTTATGATCCCTGTGCAGTAGAGTCTGCTGACAGCTTGGTGCAATGTGCTACCAAACCCTGAGGTGTCACTTTCTGATTTTGGGAGAAGAAGCACGGTTGCCATCTAAGATGAAAGCAAAAACTCCCTTCCTCTTGTGACAAGCCCTACTTATTTCAAGCCCATGTGAGCACAATCTTGAGTGTTTTGGTGTAAATTGCCTGCTTGTGACACACAAACCGGTTCCTGAAATGAGAGTGCAGCCGGTTCACTGGCTGCTTTGGTCTGGGGCTGTCTCAGCTTTCAGGATATAACACATCCCAGAATTATTTCAAGCTGTAGCAAGAAAACACATCGCAAATTGTCCAGCTGCTTGCAGTAGCCTTGCAACAAGATCTGTATTGTGAAAGTATGACTAAAGATGGCAGGAGAGAGAGGGTGCCCCATGGCACGGTTCCATGATCAGGTGACTTCTACTGTAACTAATGTAGATTGTTATTGACAACCAAAAAGCAATAAACCTATTGTTACATGCTTTTTAGGACAACTTTTGGCTGGCAAACAAGGAATGTGATGGACCTTCCCAAGGCTGGTATTCTGGTGTTTGCTTTGGGTATTGACATTTCATACCCCATTGTTAAGGGCTGGGAAAAAAAAAATCAGTTATTGATTGGGACAGAGCTATCTTTGTAGAAAGGTGTAGGGGCCTCCTTTTCATATTATTTGCACACTTTCTCATTTTACTGGGTGTGGAGAGAGAAAGGCTGTGTCTGTGACACTGTGTGGTGCAGAGACCTCCCACCCTGGCTGTGCTCTGAGGTGACAGTGTGGCTGATGGAGAAGGCCAGATTGTGTTGGTTAGATCAGTTTCGCATCCAGCCCAGCATCCCTCTCCAGATGCGGACAGCTGTTTTGGGAGGAGGGAGGACAGGGTTTGTAATGCTTCCCCTGCCAGGCTCTGAGACCTTTGTTCACTTCCTGCAGATTCTTAATGCTTGACCTGCTTTCTTGATTGCTGCTGAGGGCTGAGCTCGTGCTTTGGTGGACACTAAACATAGGACCCAGGTCTGGACCAGCAGTGGTCTGTGCTGAGCCCATGGGAGCCCAGGACTCCTTTTTCCTCCTCAAAACATCTAGTTTTGCAGTTGTATGTGTTGAATTTCATCTGCCCTTTGACCCCTCACTGTCTGCAGTTCTCACAGCCTGTCCTTGTCCTCAGATAGCTCCTTATCAGTGGCCAACTCTCTCCCCTCCCTCCTCACTCCTTTTCCAGGCGAAGGTCTGAGCAGCCGAGGTCACTGCACAGACCCAGACCCCGATGGAAGGTCACTGCTATCACGCTGCCATATGAGAACTGGCTGTCTTCTCCTGACCTCTGTTTCCTGTTTTTCAGCCCATTATTTGTAGACAGCAGGACCCGCTTTCTTATGCCTGAGTGGCTGCATTTCCTGAGGAGCTTTCTCTGCAGCCTCATTTAATCCCGAGCAGTTTCCTGGGCTAATGGAGCTGTTGTGGCCACAGGAGTGGTGCAGTGGTCCCAGCTTGCCTGAGCCTTGGGATGGTGGTATCTCTGCCAGCAGGTCCAGAGCCACCCCACCACCCTGGCGTCTTTGGTAGAAAAGTACGTGTTTTGGGTCCCCCCTGCAGTCAGTGCAGGGCAACAACTCCAGACCCTCCAAGGGGCTGGTCTCTGTCCATCATCCAGGGCAGATCTGGGGGTCCTGCAGCCACAAATACAGGGCTGAACAGCAAATAGCAACAGTCTCAGCTGAGCAGAAATCTGTAAAATCATGTAGCTAATTTCGTGTATGCACACATGCTACCAGGACCAGTGTGGTTTCTGAACAAGCCCAGGTGATTTTGCAGCTGGGACAGGGCTCAGAGCACATGTTTTTAACACTCTTGTTTATCTCCTGTGGTGGTGAGTCAGGTCTAAGACTTTTGTTAACTCTGCTCTCTCCATTTCTCCTTGTTGCCATCAAGCACTCAAAGATTATCACCAGCAGTCACATTGGGATGTCCTTCACCAGCAGTGCCTGAGGAGTCTGTGCAGCAGCTGTAGCAGCACCAGGGTGGTACACACTGGATAGGCATGGCTTGTTTCTCTTCCCACAGCTCCAGATGACAAAAATAACACAAAATTATGACAATTCTCCTATTGATTTATTCCACGATAATTTTCTTCTCCCGCCTTTCTCTGCCCCACTGAGGGACGTTTTGGCAGTTTGCAAACATCCCCCTGTTCACATTCACTGAATGTTACTACAGGCATTTCTTTCATGTGAGAGCTTGAAAAAGGGATGTGAAAGCTTTCCTTCTTGTCTTCCTGGCCTTTCCCTCCATCATCTGACCCTCATGAATGCTCTCCAGCAAACAGTTTGCCTTTCTTGCATGGTAGAATCTGGAAATAATTGCCTGCCACAGCACTTACTTCTATCAGTGAATAAGCTTGTGTAATTGCGCTGTGGTCTTTGCTCCACAGTTCATTTTCTCAGCTCAGAAATGTGCTTTTATTTTTTTTTAACCATTGCATATATTCTGTTTATCCCCACAATTCACTGTTGCTAGTAAAGTAGGAAAATAAGGGATAATCACCACTTAAATGCTTTAAAACCAATGCCATGTGTGGGAAACAAACCCAATCAAACAAGGAAAAAGTCCTGCCGTCCTCAAAGGAATTTGCATCAAATGTGCTCTAGTCAAAATACTGGCTTTTTCTGATGGATCATATGAAAACTCAAGGTCCTGATAATCTGACAAGCCACAGTTTGATTCTTTGAATCCCCAGCCACAGCTCAAAAGTTGGCTGACTTGTATCAGAGGGTCTGTAGTTCTGGTTGTTGCTGATCACTTGTTTGTAATTGGTGTAGTGAGCTCTGGGAGCAGCGAATGTCATAATCCTGTGTCACTGTACAGCTCCAAGGAGATTGCTGATAAATAACAATAATATACACACACATAATGGTTACAGGCAGCAGCCAAACAGCAACAATAATTGCTGTCTTGGTGAAGCTTATTAATTTAAATCAGGCAGAAAGATTTTGTGAATGGATGCCACCTTTGTAATTTCCTGGGGAAAAAAAATTTTAAAAAAAGGCCAATATACAGCTTTCAAAATATGTGCCCTGAGAGATGTGCTTCATGTGACCAGGGAGGAGCTATAGATATATGTGTCCTTTTTTATTTTTTGATGGTGTCTAGTATTTGCCCCAGGACTGGCCACAGAGACTAAACTGGCCCTGTTTGATCTGATTGTCACTGTGACCCAGCCTCCATCAGAGCATGTTTCCTCACCTAGCATTGGCCCTGCACTCACCCCGCTGAAGTGACCCAAACCCAGCTGACCTGAAAGTCCTCCCTAAATCTGAGTGATATTTCAGTGTCTTGGGATGGGTCCCCCATTTTCAAAGCCCAGGAGTGTCTGCTCTGCATGCCCTGGTGCAGCTGTCTGACTTTCTGACACCTCTGAGCAGGACTGCATCAGGTTTTGCTAAAAATTAAGGATGTCCACAATACAATTCTCTAGCTCCAGTATTAGCCAAAAGCCCAGCTACTTGGTTGCCCATCCATGGTCTGTCTATATAGGAACATATATATTCCAACAGAAAATTCTGGGCAACCTTTGGACAGATTCAACTACACATCCAAGCTGCTTTTTGCATTTCATTTATGCAAAGTAGCAGGAAGCATAAGTAATGTAGCTAACTAATAATAATAAATGTGTTGTTTAACACATTTATCTCTATTTCACAGCTTGGGATTGATCTAAAGCAGTAGCATAGCATACCTATCCTGAATACATACATTTTTAAGACATAAAGGGGCAGTCTTGGTTACAGTGAAATTTATGAGCGTTTGCATTCACTACCCCGTCTGAGATTCACCATCAAGCCAACATCTTTAGGTTCATCTCTACAGCTGAACCTCACAGCTGAAGTTCATCAAGCTGACAACTCCCAAGGAGGAGTCCCCACAACTCCCCACTGAGGATTTTCATCTCTGTTGGCTGGCATTAGTGTGAAGTCAGAGGAATTATCCTCAGTACATATTGGTTTAATTAAAATTAGTCGTATGCTCAGTCAGTGGAAATTATCAAAGAGGGAAATGTTAGGGAATTCTCTGCTGCTGAACTGTGGAGAGATGTATGCAGAAATAGGATTCCCAGGTCCCTCTCTCAGCTAATGAGGTGCACGGCATGGGCTGGGTCCCCTTGGTGCAAATGTGGGATAATCAGTGCAGTCTGGAATTGCACTCTCGGGAGAACCAGTCCATCACGCTCCCGCGGCTCGAGTCTTCTTCCATTCTCAGTTAATAATAAACACAACCCAGCTAAGTGATATACGTGACACGTTTATTACCATGTCCTTTAGAAACAATTTCCTTTCTGCTCTATTTTCTCACAGACAGTGTAATTACCAAGTCAAAGAGAACAGAGGAAAAAAAAAGAAGTTTCCAGACTTGATCTTTCCCAGATGAAAAGACAAAATTACTGAAGCAGTGCATACTCTTCAGTTCTGTAAGGAGATATACCTTAGGGTTAACAGCTGCATTTCAGCAAGTCTTCAAGCAAAGGGACACAGTGAAATCAACTCCATATAGGTACAGCTTAGCAGCAGGAGACTTTTACATGATTATACTGAAGCTGTTTGTGCCTACATGGAAGGTAGGTATTGTGAATTCCCTAGCTATGTTTTCCAGAACAAACACAGCCACCATTCCT
>VXBB01010184.1:238061-252371 GCA_013399915.1 Illadopsis cleaveri | reverse complement strand
CCCCAGATCTATGTATCTCTCATGCTACCTGATTAGAGATCATATTTTTGTTTAGAAAGCAAAGTGAATCTTGGGAGTGCTTCAAAGTCTGAAAGGAAGAAGTCCAAGGAATGGTTGTTCTAAGTGGAGAGATTATGTCATTTTTAAAAAATTTCAAGATACATTTCCCATGTATATATGAAAAAGGGAAGCTATTTAATGTTGCAGTGAGGGTGTTATAACACGCTGCAGAAGACAAGGGTAACCAGGTTCTTGTTAATAGATTGCTTGGGGTGCATTAGAGTGAAACAACACTGGATGATCAGTGTTAGTAAATACACACATGTAGGGGTTATTACAGAACACTTTGGTTGCAAAAGAAAAGAGGTTTGTAGCCATCTTGGTTATTATTGTCTATAGCAATACAAAAACATGAAATCATTGCAACATGAATGTGCAACAACATCATCCAAGGCCATGCAAGAGGGAAAAGAGAGAAAGAGAAAGGACAAGAGTGTGAAGATCTCACCACCTGTAGGCCCTGTGATGAGAGTGGGTTGCCATGCAGTCTTGATTGAAGTGGTGTTCTCAGACCTGATCCATCAGGTGCTGGGGGATATCCAAAAGTGTGGTGGGGAAAAGCCTTGAAAAAAGCCTTGGAAAAGCCTTGGGGAAACTCCACAGAACACAACATCTAATGGTTTTCTATTCACTCAGGTTCAGGTGGGAAGGCCACATACCTCCCGTGGAGCAGGAGCTTCACACATTCACACAATGATTATGTACTGTTGTGGATCATGAGGCACTTAGGGGGTTCTTGACACCTCCTTAATCAAGACAGTTGCCCATCACACCAGTGCAGTTGAGTCCATTATGGCTCATTATGGCTCATTATGGCTCATCAGCAGAGATGAAAGCCCAACCCACAGGCCAATGTCCCGGTATGTTCCCGGTGGAGGAGGGGAAGCCCCACAACCCGAGGTTTGTGCGAGGGAGGGCAACTCAGAGTGAGGAGAGGCACCACAACATCTCCACATGATCTTCCTCCTGTCTCACTCACAGCCCATCATTCACCCTCTGAAATACCAGAGCAGAGATTGGCCATTACACACCCAAAAGCTCACCTCCACCCTTTCAACAAAGCACCCCAGGCATCTCCACAAAAGGGGGGATATTATGAGTCATTATCCCTTAACAGATCGGTCTCTCACACTGGGAGCAAAGGACACAGACAAACCCATCCACACGAATCTAAGGGCAGTGAATTTCTCAGCTGAAACTAAGAAGGAGCTTGTGAGCATGTCGTTCTTGTTGACAGCAGGACACTGCCATGCCTCTTCTGCGGCTGAAAACACACTCTGGAGAGGGTTTTGGTTCTGGTTGAGCTGGTGGTCTACGCCAGGAGGAACTCTTGAGGCAGGAGGAGATTGATGCGTTAGGCAGTGTTGGATACCCTAGACTCGTGACAGTGGAGGGCCTGTAGAAGAGGCTGGGATAGGACATCAATCACAGACCTACCTCTGCTATCTGAGACCCATCACAGCCATCCAAACGTGGGCAAAGTACTGGGCTACTATTACTAAGCCAGCCTCTGCCTGTGCCGTGTCAGCCATAGGTGAGTTCTCAAGGCACAGGACGAAAACACTGAATAGCAGCTGCGTTATGGAGAGGGCAAAGAATGGAAAGTTCTCACCCTTACACCCACATCACAGTCACCCGTGTTAATAATTACCTGCAAGGAGGGAATTAGAAAGTACAGAGGTAAGGGATCTCTGGGGTCTTGACAGCTCTTGGAAAAGCAGAGCTAAGAAGCCCTGAACCTCCTTCTCAGGGCAGTGTCAGATATTTCTCTCCTTTTTTAAAAATTTCCATGTCAGCTTCTCAGCTGTACTTGCATATGGGGTACATATGGAGGAGAGAAAAAAAAGCAGTGGCTGGCGCCAAACGGGGCCTGCTGCAGCATTTAACAGTCCTCTCCTCTTACTATTAAAATGCAGCTTTGCCCAGTGAAAATGCTGCTTTATTGCTGCAAAAATGCTTCCCAAAGATACAGCTCTTGGAGCATAGCAGGGAAATGTGAAGCAGGCGGCTTCAGAAGGGCAGGCACGGGGGCTGAGTGCTGCAGCCAGGTGAAGGCTGTCCCAGAGACTCCCAGCCCTGCTGACATGGCTGGCAGGGGCTCAACAGCATGGGAGCTGCTTGTGGGTGGGCTGAGCGGTACATGGGCTGGGTTTATGGGGAAAAGCAGCAATGATGCATGGTCCAGGCTGCCTTGAATCACAGCTCCTGGATCACAACAGGAGGATGGGACCATGCTGAGTTTTCATCCACCCATCATGTTTTGCCCACTAGATGGGCAACTCTCCTCCATCTTGCCTGGATACTAGTGGGAACATTTCTCCAGCTCCAACAGATTGATTTCATGTGGGAAATGGCTTTCTCCTCTTCACATCCCCACAGTCCTGCCCTCATTTCCACGCTCCCCAGTCTGTGTGCATCAAAGAGCAATTGTACATAGGAGGATGCCTTCCTTCTGCATCCCACCACCAGTCTGGGGCCAGCTGGTTCTTCTGCTGTCCTGTATTTTGCATGACACTGCCCAGAGGAATGAGCCCTGGTGGGGGCTCTTCTTCCCATCTGCCCTGGTGGGGGACAGGAAGAGAAGTGGACCTGGAGGAGGACATGCCAATGAGGCCAGGAAAGCCCATTGGTTTTTGACGGTTGTGGTGGGCTGTGGCTGTGTTGCTGTACCTGGGAAGTGGCTGGCAGCTTCTTTGTAGCCTCCTGCCCTGTCTGCCTGCCAGCTGCTGTCCATGCTGTGCTGCCCACAAAGGCACCATGGGCAAGAGGTGGAATGGGAGCAATGCTGAGGCTCAGGTCTGGTGGGATGGTGAGCTGCCCACAGTGGGGATGGGTGATGTGCCACCCATGCAGCATTGGAGGGCAGATTTTGGGAGCCGTGGCTGTGAGCTATGGTTCTTGGGGTCTTCCTCCCCTCTTCCACAGCACCTGGTAGTCTCTGAGCAGCAAGTCAAAATTTATTTCTGATCAAGACAAGTAGCACTTCAGTGGGATGCCAAATACTTTTGCAGGCATTTGGCTTGAAGCTGTAGGAGGACAGTGCTGTTTACAGTATGAACCTACATCAGGACAGTGCTGGTGACTGCATAAACCTAAGTCACTGTTTAAGAGATGCCCAAAAGAGGGAAGAAAATACGGGTTTACTGAGGTCAGTGGGGTCTTAACCCTTTCTGCTGGTTCTTGCCAAAGCCCCTAGGAAAAAGAGCTTGTTTGTCAAGAGTTGTTTTCTTGCCTCCACTATCTGTGCCTGTTCTCATGCACTGTATGCATCTCACCCACCGGGCTGCATCCTCAGCAAACTGTGAGGGCTGCACACCCTCCTTAAATGCAACAGCAGGCTGTGAAATACTTGGTTATCAAAGCTCTGTCTTTTGACTGTACTGCACCTGTCATCTGTACCCATTTGAAGGCTTCTTGCATGACACTGTAGAGTTTTCTTCACCAAACAGGGTGCAGAGTAGATGCAGAGTAGATGGGAAATTGGTGCATTGTTTTGGTTTGTTTTATCCTTGTCTTGTCTTTCCTTTAGTTCCAGTGTGTATAGCTGAAAGATGTGGTTAGGGACATGGCTTAGTGGTGGATCTGGCAGTGCTGGGTTAATGATGAACTTGATGATCTTGGAGGTCTTTTCCAAGGTGAATGAGTCTATTATTCTCTATTTTTGCTTTCACTGTTTCACAAATACACACCCACACTTATGCACTACCCCTGATACCCACTCACATTATCTCTTCATGATTCATATTCATCTCTTCCTGTAGCAGCCCATTGGTGAAGAGCTGAACATTTTAGCAGTTATAATCAGCTAAGACCAATTTTAATGGGTTACTTCAGAAAGGGAAAATGAAACTAGAAGTTAGATTTCATTGTGAATGAACTGGCTGCATTAAGAGGTGGTGGAATTAGTAAAGAAATATGGAATAAAAACAAAAAATAATAAAAAACAAGGAACTTCAGGAAAACATTTGGTTGTTGTTGTGGTAGTGGTGGTGGTTTTTTGTGGGTTTTTTTGTGTTTTTGGCTTTTTCCCCAAGTATTGATAAGTTTTCAGAATACTTTGCCCACACCTAAAGTTACCCTTCTGTGAAAAAGAAAAGGATCCCATTTTTTCAGAATAGTCTCTGGGAAGCTGTGATAAATCACGTATATTGCTGTCACCTCACCTCAAACACTCTGAAATTTCTGTGGCGACCACAGCCAGAGACAGAGGTGAAAAATATTGGGTTGCATTGGAAAGGAATGAGTGGCTGCTCTTGGGCTAAAAGAAAAAACACAGGTGTTAAAGTGTCCTCCAGTGCCAACACAAACAAAGGGTGGTCTGTGCTTAATTTTCCTTGGAGTGACAAGGGTGTAATTTCCAAATACAATGAGATTTCTTTCCATAAATTTTAGTTGATTAATCAAGATTATGTTTTCAAATGGAGAAATTAACAAATCTACGGATTTCTGGATTCATGTGCTTTGACAAATGAGGTCGATTTTAATGGCATTAGCACTGAGTGGACAAATGGGACTAATTTGCAGGATAGTGGATTCCAGATATAAAAAAACTTGTTGGTGATAAAGATTTATGAATACCATGTTCATGCTGATGAAGTGCTTGGTTGTTGCTACTTAAAATTTAATACTAGTTCCCCATGGGTTTTTTTCTTTTGTTTTCATCCTGTGGCCTTTTTGAGGGCAGGAAAAGAAGAAGACAGCAAAAGGATTTCGAGGATGTGAATGGGGTCAGGCTCCGCACGCGCTAAAGAAACAACAAATTGTCTGAGGTCATAGACACTGTTAAATTGCACTCAAAATGTCCAGTGCTTTTGTTCCAGCTGATATCCGAAAGCAGATGTTTGGTTGTTTATTCAGTGTGGAGATAAAGCTGAGCTGGCTGTGGTGGGGACTGTCGCTTGCCGCAGCCTGCCTGGGGCACTGTGCCAGCAGGAGAGGCTTCAGATCCTGGTGCTGTGCCTTCCTTCCCATCAAGAGGAATGATGCCTGCAGAAGTGCTCAGGAAAAGGTGCCTGAGACCCAGAGGGTGGTGCGAACATCCTGGCTCAGCTCCCTCCTGCTGCTTTGCAGGAAAAGAAGAGGAAAAGGTGTGGGGATTTCTAAGGCACGGCATAACTTCTGCTGCTGCATCTTTGGTGGTGTTTCCAGACTGTCCCAGGAGGGAAACAAGTGGAAATGGAACAGCCTTTGTTGCCTCCTTGAGCTATCCACACCTCTATGGGACATGTGTGTTTTCCCTCTCCCAAGCAGGAGGAGGGAGAGAAGCTCTTGGAGAGCCTTGGGCAGTGTTGAGCTCCTCATAAAGGCCACTGATTTCAGAGGCAGTTTTGCCTGAAAACATCAAAATGATTTTAAGAGCTTGGGGGTTTTTTGCATACTAAAGTGGCAGTTCTCTGGGAAAGCTTTGGTGAACTCTCAGCTCCTCTAAACACATTTCCATCAACAGCTGATGCCATGGAATAGCATCAGGCTCTGTGTTGCTTCCAGCAGCATCATAAACCTGGTGGTAGCAGAATGCTTCTCTGGGTCATTCTGCCTCCAGAACCTCTTGTCATGCACTGTTGGATGGGATGCTGAGTAGCTTAGGCAGAATTCCTGTAGCTACTGAAATATTCTGACCTTTAAAGTGACCTTGTTCCTCTATCAATGACTAATATCAGTGACTAATAATCTTTCTTTTCTGAATGATCTTTTTTAAAAATAATAATTCTTGGGGTGTGGTGTAAGGTAGCAATTGCAAATAGACAACATTTCTTTTGACTTATCAAAATACACAGACAAAAACAATCCCAAGAAACGCCAGAAGAAGGACTGAGTGGGCAAGTAAAGTTCTATTGCTCTACATAATATTCCCTTTGCAATGTGGGTTTGCAGTTTTATATCATACCATAAAGAGCAGGTAGCTCATGTGCCCTTCTGAAGGGCACCTGAGCCCTTCTAATTCACTTCTGTAACTATCTGGTATATGCCTTCTGTTCAGCTATTATTAAAAAAAATTAAAATGTGATCTGAATAATTTTCTGCCTCCTGAATTTTTTATTTTTCTTCTCACTTATTTTTGCCCTAAGATATTCTTGGCATTGCTTTTTCTTGGGGATGTTACATAAAACACTTTAACCTGTACCAGTTGTTTAAAATTAACTCTGGCAAAATGAATGTAATATCATCATATTATTCTAATAGGAGGTGATTTCCCTGCTTCAGAGACCAGAAAATCCATGTATAGCATCTGGTGAAATAAAGTTCAGGAGGGAAGAAGCTGGCAAAGAAGGCAGGGATACAGATGAAGACCCAGAAAGCCAGTATCTTTTTCCTTTTAGCACACCTCCTCCATGTCCCCAACATCTGATGAGCTGATTTGATGAATCTGTACTCTTAGGCTTGTTTTTATATTTTGAGGTTACACGTCTGAGGTCTAGGGCTGCATTCATCCTGTACCTGACGCATCAGAAGTAAACATGCAGCTGTCTGATTTCCCATGTCTTTCAAAACTGGGCTTCTCTAGAGAGCAGTTCACATGTTGGGTGGGACATATCAACATCTTTTATAAATAGATTAAGGTCAATTTTGTAAAATATTGTTCCAAAATCATGTGTCTATATTGACAATCCAGGCAGTTCAGGAAGTCTTGCCAAGGAAATGGACCTCCAAGTCACTACACCTAAAGAAACCAGGAAGAAAAAACATTTCTGCCCTTTGCCCAGCAAATAATATTAGAAGATAGTTAGAAAAGCATCTACTGATCACTTTGCAGAGTTGTTTTGTACCAATGGAGATGAGAGTGGGTGCTCAGTGCCATTGTCAGATGCCAACCAGCAATGCATTTCTGTCACGATCAATAGGAGTCGGCAAGGTAACACTTTTCACATGCTGTGAAGCAGAAGCTCCTCTTTCTAAGCTGGCCATGAAATGCTCAAGAATCTAAATCTCCCTGAAAATCTCATTCCTTGGGAGTTAAATTGCTTTTCAAAACAGTGTATTTGGGACCTCAAGCCATTTTTCAGAATGGCTTTTTGAAATGTGTCATTGTAGACCCTCTTAGATGCTGCTTGTGACCACAATATTTTGGGCTTTGAGAGCCAAGAAAATTTGATTACCTATTTGTTGAGCATGTTCTTAGGCAGAACAAGTGCAAAGAGTAATTTCATTTAGCTTGAAGTATCTGGTAAACATAAAGAGAAAAAGAGCTCTACAGTTGGACGGGTCTTATCTCAGTATCTTTATTTACATTTTCAAAGAACACTGAGGCAATCAAGCTACCAAAAGAACTGCTTTCCATCAGCCTGGTAACAGAAACAAATTAGTCTTTAATAGTGTTGTGTGAAAACTCTGGTGAATGTTATGTAAAACTGTGCAAACAGAATGTTTGTGCTCTAGTTCCAGGCCATTTAGTGGGCAAAAAGAGAGACATTTTGTGTGAAATAGCCATGAAGTGGTGTGCTATTATATACGGATAGGAACTGCTAAATCAAACTAATGGTGACATGCGAGAACCAGATGCTTCAAAGCAAAATGCAAGACATCCCAGTGTGGATAATTATGAAATAGTCTGACCATAGGGGAAATTTCTGCATAAATGACTTTAGTCCTAAAAGGCTACATGTTTGTATTGCTTCTGAAAAGGTTTTAGTCTGATTTCCCACAGACACAGGGCTTATGCAACCAGTGTGCTGCCTGGCTGTGCAAATCTCTGACTCCCTCCCTCTCTGTCTACTCCCCTGTCTCCAGCAACCTCTGAACATGTCCAAACTCTCCCACATGGAGCAGAGAGGAGCAGGTCTCACAAATAGTTAATTTCCTAAAGGTTTCATGAATATAAGCTGCTCCCTAGTGAGCAGAGACAGGTAATCATGCCAGCTCAAGGTGAGCTTACACCTCATTAGAAACCAGAGAAAGCACACAGGAGAGCATCTTATAAGTGTTCCATCTGTGGGAAAAGCTTCAATCATGGCTCTCCATCAACATGAGATGCAAATCCTAGGCAGCCACTGGCACTAATGGTGCTACCTCTTCCTCCTTTTGATTATAACTGTGGATATCCCCAGGATTTAATATAAATGCTTAACTCTTTGTGACTGAATGTGTTCTCAGCTTTTACAACCTCCAGGAGCAATGAGTGCTAGTTGAATAAACTGCAGATAGGACATTTCCTTTAGGTATCTGAAATCTACAGATTTCCTTGTAGCTCTTCCCATAAAGCAGCTGAGCTTAATTAGTGCATGATGCTCTTTATGGGCCAGCAGGCTAATTTGTAAATTAATTAGAAGTAAGTTGAAGGCAGTCTCTTGCCCCTCGGGAATGTGACAATTAATTGCTTCAAGGTGTTGAAATCTTGTCTCTGCCACACTGGGCTGGTTGACCCTTTTCTGGAGTCAAAACCATGTTAGAAAATTTATGTTCTCTCTCTACTCAGACCAGGACAAGGCCACTCCGTGGCATCAATCCTTTTCCCGGTGGGATTCTGTGGAGTCTCCAGGATAAAGATACAGTGTCTTCAAAGCTTGGCCATCTTCTCAAGGACCTGGGCCACAGTGAGCTGCCCCATGCCAATCTTGCAGTGCCCCTTGCACTGTCAAATGCCACATCTTGCACCTCTTCTTCATCACCTCAACAGCAGCATGAACTAAATGAAACTTCCTAGGAGAAGATCTGTGGTCCTTGCCATCGTGCTCACACTGGCCCTGGTTGTGTTTAACATTGAACAAAAGTCACAATAGGAAGTTCTAAGATGGTAAAGTGGGTCCTCTAAACTAGGACATATGTATATGTGTTTTCCACAAAATTCAGCAGCTGGTATAACATTGCTAATGGGGCGTGATGTATTCATAGATACTTTGACAACTTCTCAAGGCAGTCTGATTTCAATTGCAATTGCACAACTCACCTTTTACTTTCCACTCATGTTTGTGCAAGGACTTTATTGTTCCTAGGAGCAGTATTGTGAAGAAACTCTGACACATCCACGTCTGGGCTGCTTGCTTCTAAAATGAAGTAAGTAAAATAAAATCAATCTATATTTCATTTGGAAGCCCCACATGATTTGTAAGATGAACCAACTTGTCAGGGATAGTGAGAACTGGCAAGTAATATGTCATGTCTGAGACGGTGGATTACATGATTCAGCTGCTTGACTGAAACCCTCAAATATGCAGGAAAACACAGCTCTGGAGCCTGTTTAGGCAAGACATTAATTGAATAAGTCCAGAAATTCACACTGTATATACATCTGTCCCCACAGTGAGCAGAGCCATGTGTTCATTCAGTTTTCTTGGAGATGGGGCTTTGATTCATACAAAAGCGCTGAAAAAACCCAGCAGCCTGAGAGAGGAGCAGCAAAGCCCTGCAGGTCAGGAGGGACACAGACCCTGCTAAGTCCAAAGGACTGATGGCAGTTCTTGTCAGTTGCTTTCTGAAACAAGGCTCTGAAGAATTTTGCTTGGTCTTTTTGTGAAGTAGCTGAGTGTCATGTGTTTTTGACAAGGTGACCTATTTGATGTAACACTGTGCTTCTCTGGGAAGCCATATCAGGATGTTATTTTCCATACCTTTTCTTTGGCCCTTGTACATTTGCATCCATGCATACAATATACTTTATGTTCCAGTCTTCTCTTGCATGTCTACCACACATCCTTGTTTCTACACTCTCACATAATCTATTTAAAGGGTGATATTTTTGGCTTTTAAGAGCAGTGTTAACAGGGATCAAATGCTGCCATCACTTAGGAAAGAGCTGGGTTTCCTTTGCCAGTTGTACTGTGCATCAGTAAAAAAAAAAATAAAAAATCCATCAGTGTGGACATTACAGTGAAGTTCTTGTATTCTAGCAGGTGAAAAGCCAGGACTCGACCTGTAGTGGGATTTGCTCATGGAAAACCCCTGGAAGCTGTTTTTAGCAGCAAGGCATTAGTCACCCTTGGAAGGCTGCTGGCAGCTGCGTGCCTCTGGCTCGCGCTGAGCCACACCACGCCACGTGCGAGGAGCGCTTTGGATGCTGCACAGCGCTAACAGCCACTCCCGCCTTGCCCCAGGTGTTGAGTTTAAGTGCACGGCTCCTGCTTATTTTAGGAAAACATGAGCTCACGTTCCAGACAGCCTTCTTGCCAGCCAGAAGGTGTGGACTGTGGTCCTGTGGTTCTTCCCTGTTCTGGGGGGCCAGGAGGGGTAAGGCTCCACATATGCAAGGAGCGCGTGGTGGGATTTCTGTCAAACAGGTCTGGGGCCATGGGGTGGTCAGGAGACAAGGCAAGGGTGAGGAAGGGCTGAGAAAGGGATGTTTTCCATATCAGATGGAGACCAGGCAAAGAGGAGACAGCAGAGCAGTGAAATCACAGAGAGAAGTCTGAGGATTGGAATCTATTAAATCATCAGAAGTGGTGGATTAAGTCATGCTGCACAAAGGCTAAGGCAGCTCCTGAAAAAGCTTAGGGAAAATACAGGTGATGAAGGAAGTAGTCAGTTTAACAGACTGGAAATCTGGCCTGCCTGCAGGGATGCCACCTCAGAGCAATGACTCTTCCTGGGAAAAAGAAAGGCAGCTGCTGCCTGCTTGATGGTTACTTGTCCTCTCCGTTCTCCAATTCTCGTCTCCGCCCCAGCCCCTCCATCCCGATCTCCAGCACAGCTGGGCCAGCCAGGGAGGGGACTCTGGCTCAGTGCCCCGAGGGCAGTGCCAGATTTGTCTGGCCAGTGGAGGAGAGGGAGGAATGCCCCAGTGAGAATGGCACTGCGCTGGCTGTGCAGGCATGAGGATGTGCTTTGGCACGAGCTAGCAGAGACTCAGCCAGGTCCCTTCTCCCGGACCAGCTAGCCCTTTCCTTCCTCTGCAGCTGAGACAGGGATTTGCAGAGAATAAAGGCTGCTAATACACAGTGTCATTGCTTTATAAGGAAATGTCTTGAAATAATACAGCTTTTGTTGATATCTTTATTTTATGACAGCCTAAGAGTGTGTTGACCTTGAACTGGGTAAACAGTGTTGGGAACACTTTTTCTGATGGAGGGTATTAAACAAATATGAAAGTGTTAGAAAAGATACAGCATTTCATTTAGACATGTTGAAACACTGTGATGTTTTGTTTGGTGAATTTTCAGGGCCTGCATACCCTTTATTCAAAATACCTAGAAAGTAAAACATGAAAAGTATAGCAGAAAAAAGGGTTGAACAGAGGGTCTTGTTTGATACAAGGTTGTTGGGAGAGGAACACTGGCTGTCTCAGCTGCTAAATTATCCCTTCAGTTTTTCTGCTAAGGCTCTCCTGGAGCAATGGAAGAGTGGGGTCTTAAATCTTGAGAGGGGATCCTCCTGGTGCAGGGAAAGCTCCTGGGTGGCCCCGAGATGAGCAAGTTGCTTAAGAGAGGTTTCAGTTGTATTTTAACCAGGCAAGTCTCTCTGTGTAGGGCCGAAAGCACCTGGGAAGGCACAACGCAGCTGAGAAACTCTCTCCTCTGTTTCCATTTTGTGGCTTCTGCAATAACATTTCCAAGGAACCTTATAAACCTCTAAGTAGTGGGGTTTTTAAAACACTGCTGTAAGGGTAATAGTTTAGTTCTGCCTCCTTTGTTATGTGTTAATGGTACCCTTCTTTTAGGTCTACTAATAAAAGAAACTTAAACCTCAGTGTGAAAGTCCTTATAAAATTACAAATGAAACACATTTGTGCTGGTTCTCCCCTATACACAGGACACCGGGTGGCTGCTGCATCGGGGGTGAGTGTCAGACCTTAGGCAGGGAGCTTGCCAGGTCAGCTGCAAGGCCTGTCGCTCTGCATTGGGGATCACTGCCTCTACCTACAGGGCAGAGCTGGAAAGGAGTGTTTTACACAGCAAAAGGTCTCTTAAATTAGAGGGGAAGTGGTGGAGAAACTTCAGACAAATTAGAGATAATGAAGAATATGATATCTGGAATCTGAAAAGAATGATTCATAACTTTGATCATCTCTTTAATATAACTTTTGAATAAACCTAGTGGAATAAATTCATGTAGAATTTATCTCCCTGCAAGTGAATTATGCAGGCTTTTTCACAGGTCTATGGAAAAATCTCAGTTACAGTCTTTAATTCTCTATATTGCCATTTTAAAAAGTAGGAAAAGAGGGATGTATCTGATTTTCCCAAACTGTCCAGGGTGTCACCTACATACTGTGCAGACAGCCCAGTCCTCGAGGCACTAGAGTTCTGTTATCTTTGTATGGAGGTGATGAGTGCATGTAGATTGGTAGAGTCTGGCCATTTTTGGAGAAAGCTACGGTTCACATGACATTTTGAGAAGTCTCCTAGCTTTATATTTCCTATAGTTTCTGTGAGCAATTGCCTACTGGGAAAATTAATGAAAGAAAAATCTATAGGTGAGTGGGAAGTGTGGGCTGATTTCTGGAGAAAAGTACAGTGGAAAAAACAGTAAGGCTGAATTTAGACAGATCTAGAAAATATAAAAATGATGCCAACTCTTTCTTTCCTATTGCCAAGACAGTGTGATTTTATAAATAGAAAGAGTGAGGGTTTCTGTAAGCCGTTAAGAGGTGGTAGTTTGTCTAATCTTGTCTTTATGTGCTTTTGTGCAAAAGCAAGGACAGTTCCCTGTGAACACCATGAAGGCAACTCTGCTTGTCACTAAGTGCCCTCAGAAAAGATGAAGTCTCAAGACAACTTTTTCTGGCAGACAGGATCTTGCTGTGGAAATCCTTGGAGCTTCTGAGAGCTGACAGTTTTCCATATTGTGTCCCCTTGGGAGCAGATAAAATAGGGGTGGTCTCAGTTTTTGTATTCATGGATGGGAGATCAGTTTTGACCCCTGATGATGTTCCAAATCTTCAGGAAACATTAAAGTAGAGGTGCTCATGCTGTTGTTCATGCTGAGATGATGGGGCTTGAGTCTGGTATCAAGCCCTTCTTTGTGCATCACACAATGTGGCAGCCCTGGGGACCTGTTGT
Source organism: Illadopsis cleaveri (assembly GCA_013399915.1). Lineage (NCBI taxonomy): Eukaryota > Metazoa > Chordata > Aves > Passeriformes > Timaliidae > Illadopsis > Illadopsis cleaveri. The sequence goes on along the minus strand of VXBB01010184.1, from coordinate 239,382 downwards.
TTTATGTGTTTGGATATGACGAGGTATATGTTCCCAAGCCAGGCAAAAGCAGTTGGCCACTTGGAACTGGCTTTAGGGCCAAATCCAACCCATCAGTCTTCATCTGAGCCATGCTGATGAAGTTGGTGTGAGGTCATAGACCTTGTTCCTCTCTGAGATGGAAAAGATGTGCCCATCTGGACCATGAAATGCGCTGCTGGAAGAAGAACACAGTTCCCACATATGCTGTGCTTTTCTTAGGGTGGCAGAAGGAATTAAAACTTTCAAAAATGGGACAGAAAGATTAAAAAAAAAAAAGAAATTATTTTTGTAGTTGAGAAAAGGCAGAGGAAGTAAGAGAGAGACCTTGAATGGATCTTTATTTTTGCTGCAAGTGGTCCCAGGATGAAGGCAGGATCCTTATTTATACACCCATCTGGTTTCTACCACAGGATACAGCAGTTGACAGGTTTCCACCAGGAGGGTTAGATTCTGTTAAAGCAGCATTTTCTCATGGAAAATATTTTCCGCCAGAACACTTCTGGCTAACTTTCGGCACTAACGTGAAAGGCTCTGACAGCCGTGCTACAGTTACTATCCATTAACAGCACAGAGGCTCTGGAGGGGCATGAGGGGGCTGGAGGCACAGCCCCTACCTCTCTGTGGTGGTGCTGAACATGGGCTGCCCTGTCTGCAGCTCTGGCCACGTCAAATCTCTGTGCTGGTGCAGGCCTCAGGCACTTGCAGGCAGCACGGGCCTGGCTGAGTGGCCATGGCTGCACCTGCCCAGGCAGGGCCTGCTCCCCGGGGGCCAGCCGGCCCTGTGATGACTTTCAGCCTTACTCTAATCCGATTGATGGAGCGGCCAGAGATGCTGATGGGATTAGAGCTCAGCAGAATGACGAAGCACTTGGGATTTGCCTTCGTGCAGATCCGTGCAGCACACCAAAGGGAAATGGCTGCTTCTGATTTGCAAGAACATTGCACTGAGGTGCAGTGTTTTCTCCACAGTCTGTAGCCACAGCTTGGCCTGACATGTTTTTGATGGTGTCTAATATGTTGTGCGTAGTCTTAGGCACTGGGATGTCATTGTGGAGCCAGCGGGTGTTGGGCTCTGCTTCCCCTGTGACCTGGCAGGTGGTGGCTCTGTGGGCACCTCTCTTCTCTCCCCCAGTGTGATGAGAACTGACATAATTGCTCTTGGGGTGCCCAGCTCCGAGGGGACGATGGTCCGGGCTCCTTGGCAGGTACAAATTGCTCACTGACTGCAAGGTGGGTTTGCACCATTTAGGAATTTCATTCACTGCACTTCAAAAGACTCCTGTGAAGAAGAAAACGTGAA
>VXBB01010184.1:125963-238007 GCA_013399915.1 Illadopsis cleaveri | reverse complement strand
AAAAAAAAAAAAGGAAAATCAAAGCAAAGCATTTTTACATATCCTGATTGCCTTGTTTACATGAACTGTGTCTCTAAATGCTCCAGGCTGAAGCACCGGTGCTGCTAATAGAGTAAATTGCAAGTACATCGCAGCAATCATCCCTGCCGTTTTCACAGGAACCGAGCGCTCCCTCTTGAGTGAGCCTCCGATTTTAAGCCCTGAAAGAGCAGCTTGACACCCTGTGACCTGCCTGGTAATGTTCCTAATCCACCTCTTTATAAATACACGTTCCCGAGGGGGCGGAGGGGCAGCGGGGGAGGACGGCGAGCGCGGCAGGCAGGATCCCGCAGCCTCGCCTTGTGCTGTGCTTGCGGGAAGCTGATGAAGGTGGTCACAGGCTAAGTGGATTAAACCCGGGGAACGTCAGTCCAAAAATAGGAGCTGCTGCCTGACATAAAGATCTTGAGAAGTGAGAGGATTTGCTGGTGACCGGCGCCAGGCCCCCAGAGGAAGTGAGGGAGGGTCCGGTCTCGCCGGAATTTCCTATGTTGGCTGTGGACGTGGTCTGGAGATGCCCGGGGGATTCTTGGGGTATGGCTCTGCCTGGCTCCAAGCCCTGCAGCTTACACGCATCCCTGCAAGACGCAGCTGGTGAAGCCAAATCAGAACAAGGTCCTCCGGGGGACTGGCTGCCAGGATCGGGTGCTCCCTCCCCCTTGCCCTGCCCTGGTTTGAGCCCCCCAGGTACCTGGGCTTGGTTGGGCATGGCGATGCCTGACACCAAACCCTCTTCCAGAAGGATAACAACACCTGGAGTTAAAAGTAAGATGGAGACACATTAATTACATATATATATAAAAAAAATAAATAAAATAACCATCACAATAAGGAAGAGTTAAAAGTAGGATTTAAAGATACAAATAAAGTATTAAGAATTAGCCTTCCCTCCTTGTGACTCCCCAAACTTTTTATTCCTTCTTTTCTTCATGCAGAGAATGATGTTCTTCATGATAGTGGCCGGTTTTATCTTCTGTCTTGTGCACTGAGAGAGCATCTCCAGGCTTTGCTAATCATAGCAATACGCAAGCTAATGACAGTTCTTGCTCCTCTGTAATAGCTGACATTTTTTGACTGCTCCTTTTGCACTTCATCCCATTTATTTGCTTCACATAGAGTGGCGTTAAGCCTGTCTTTAAAAAGGAGTTGCCCTTGTAATCTAAAATGTGTGTGGATTGACTGTTGGATAACTCAAGTGCAGCTTCATGGTCTTTTGACCAAATAGAAAAAAAACATAACTCTTTAAAAAACCTCCAACTCTTTCACCCAATATAATCATATTAATGATTTTAAGTTTTAAGCTACAAGGTAGGGAAGATGGACAAATTAAAGCATGATGTGAGGGGTAGTGACTCTTTCTAGCTCAATAGTATTACGATAATAAACATATCTTGCTTTATATAATTTTCCTAGATTTAAGTATGCAAAGGAAGCCCTCTCGGGTTTCACACACATAGGTTCTGAGCTAAAAAATGGCAGCTCTGATCCCCCATCTGTCTTTCAGCCCTTTGGAAAAGTTAGTTTCTTCTTTTTGTCCTAATACTGCAGGAGTTAACAGCTTAGGGGATGAAAACATGTCTGAAAGTCTCCAGGAAGATAATACTTGGGAAGACAGGTTTAAGCTAAATAAGAAAGCAGATTTCATCGGCCTTCTTGGAAACAACCTGTCCAGAGACTTGTGATCCGTTTCTAAATTTGGCCTTTGCATTTTCCACGTACAGGAAGTGATGAAAACAGCAGCAGTAATCCCTGGTGAGTTTGGACACGCACATCAGAGGCTGAATGCCTTTGTTTGTTTGGGACTGCAGTAAGTTGGGTGTTGTAAACATGACTCATGACAAGTTTAATTAAGACAAAAAAAACATGGGAAATGTAGCAGAAGGTCACGCATCTTTCTTCGCAGTTTTGGCAGTTGAAGATTTTTCTGAGAGACTCAAATGTGCTGCACCAGCGCAAATCTAAATACAGGTTTTGTACTGATTTTCTCTTTCCCAAAATTATTTTTACCCTTGGTTTTTTGGATGGTGCTAAAACAGTCTGAATGGAAGAAACGTGACCTAATGCATAAGCACATTAACTTGGGGCAAGCCAAACTGTAGCTGATGAAAATAAAAGATGTGGTGAACATATGATAAAATTCCTAGTCAGTTTGGTCCTGCCCCAACAATGAAAAATTTACTCCTGGATGAATCTGACTAAATGTATTAGACCCTCAAATACACACTTGTCAATGCAGAACCTGCCTGTTTCTCAGATTTTCAAATACGCATTTGGTGTTCAGATGAGCACACTTGCTGATGGAGGGAGAATTTGTTCCAGACTAAGCTTCATGTTTCTGCAGATGTTGTGTGGAGTCTAGATTTTGGTTCAGGCAAGTTTCTTTCTGAAACAGCTTATAGGGAGAACAAAATAGTCCTTATGAGTTGGGAGCTACAGGCACAGTGTTCTTGAAGAGATGGTGTTGATACCCTTTTTTGCAGAGTGGGTAACAAATTCAGACGGTGGGCATTGACCTAAACTTTTGTTCATGGGGGCACTTCTGGGAACTTCTGACCTATTCAAAAACTCAGTGATGCCCAGTCACAGCATAGTGCTTAATGCCTTACAAATAACAACATATGTAGGGATGATCTGCCTTAACATTGACTGCTTGAAAGCTGAGCATCCAGTTAAGTTAGTCAGTTGGACTCTTCCTATTATTAAAGTAAGAAAAAGAGGTAGGTAGGCATATCTGAAAGGAATTGATCCTGTGTCTGCAGTAGGTGCCTGTTTTTAACCAGTGAAGCCAGACAAGGGAGCCCTGGTGATTAGCTAAGACTGCCAACCTAACTAACTTCATTAAATTAAATTAATCCCCGCCTCAGAGACAGGAGTACTTCTGCCAAAACACTTCTTCACTCACAGGACTTCTAAAAGCATGCTTCTTCAGGACTTTAGACAAGTTTATACCAAATTTCAAAAGTCTATTATCAAATAAAATTCTCTTGAGGGTTTTGAGGTCCAATAAGAGCAGGTTCATACTGGTGTGGGCAAAACCCTCTAGGCATGTGAAATAGGTTAGCTGGAAAAGATTTTAAAATGTAAGATTTTTTAGGTTGACACAGCCTTTTGATTTTCCCTGGAACGTGTGCTCTTAGATCCTCCAGAAACATTTGAAAACTCCCTGGCCAAATTAAAAAGATTAAATTTGTGAAACTGGGAAAGTGAAATTTGGATTCTGAAGAAAGTTTAAATCACAGGACTTGCAGAGTCCATGCCAGGATACAGAAGTGTTTTAAAAGGCATCTAGATGAAAATTTTGAAGTAATTACGCAAATAATGCTAATATATCTTTGAAAATGTACCCCCCAATATCTGCCTTCTCATTCTCTTTAATACAAGCAGCAAAAATCCAAGTAATTTCAGATTGTCTGCTGGCCTTTGTGATTAAAACGTCCCAATTGCATAAAGCAAATATTTACATTTGAGTGAAAGTTTTGCATAGCTTACTGTCTAAGATGTATGTTTTGGATCATTCTGGTTATGTGTATGGATGGATTTATCAAAGGTCTCTCAATTAAATCATTCCCTTCCCTTCCCTTCCCAAGTGTGTTTGCAGACCAGAAATGCATGCAGAGTGTGAATTTCTGGAGGAACTAATGCTGGGCAATTTTACCATAATTTCAAAATCCTGAGTGCTCTGTTTTCCAGGGATGAGCCTGGAAAGGCCAGTTATTTACAGGGACAGAAAAACATTGCAGACATGGAAAATGAAGCCCCACTCCATTGTGCAAAATTCCTGTAAATGCATAAAGGGTCTGAAAATCAGCGATGGGGAAAGGCTCTTCCTTCGGGAGCAACACAGGCAGCAAGAGTGAATGCTCCCAGGCATTGCAAAATGAGGGTACATGTCAGTAATGTCCTCCAGTCACCCCTGTTGCAAGCTGTTGCACTGGGAACACTGCAGTGGGATTTAACAATACTCTGGAAAGGATTAACCATGGCATGGCTGCAGCCCTGTGCAGGTCTCTCAGCTGGGTTGGTGTTCCTGCCCTTTGTGCATCACAGCTCCACAGCAGCTCTTGCCAGCCAGGCTTTGCTCCCCAGGCACAGCATTTTGGCACCAAGGAAGATTTGGGGACCTGAGTGGTTTTGTTGAAGTCCCGTGTCCCTGTCTGGCTTGGGATGTGCTGCAGGAAGCTCAGCATCCTGCAGGGTCCTGTCTGAGCAGCCTGGCTGCAGCAAGTGAGCTGACCAGCACTGACTCATTGCTCTAATCAACTGGAGTGTCCTGTGCATTCCTCTCAAAGCTCCTTCAAAACCCAGAGCTAAAGGACAGATGAGCCCTGTAATGAAAGGGGAAGTATCATATTTTACTACTAGATTGGAGAAAAATCCTATCCATAGCTCTTCTAGGACCATAATGGCTTCTGAAACATATTTTGTCTTGAAAGCTGAATCAAGGATGCAAGGCAGGATGACACGACTTCTGTGAAATCTGCATTTACAAGAGGCAGAAGGGGGAAATCTGTATAATCAAAAAAAGAAAAAAACCATTGTTTTTTCAATGTTCAACAAGGCAAGAATGCAGAAGTAGGATTTGGTTTTACTCCTGAATTTTTATTTTTTTAAGTGACTATGTTTTGGATTTGGTTTCTTTGTTTGGTTGTTTTTTGTTGGGTGGTGGGGTTTTGTTTGTTTGTTTGTTTGTGTGGTTCTTTTTTGTTTTGTTTTGTGTTTTGTTTTTTTGTTTTTTTTTTTTTTTCAGTAGGATAGGCCTTTGAAGAATAAGGAGAAGTCCTGGACGATTGAAAGCAGCAGTTCTCAGATCAGAATGGTACCACAAGTAGCTCTAGTCAGGTTGATGTGCTCTCCTGTGCATTTTATTTGAATGGAATGGTAATAACTAGTGAAGAAGGGACTCTGAGGCTCCTACTGAGTCAGCTGAGGCAAAACTCCACTTTTAGATAAGGAAATTTTACCTGAGTAAGAGCTCAACATAAAGTATAAAATCTGGTAATGAAATCCCCAGCTAAGCTGGTAAGAAACCAAAATCCTTCAGACAGACAAGTAAAATAGGATTTTCAACCTCCATAGTTATTCACATCCTACTAATGAGTTCTGGCATCTGTGGCAGAATTGTTAAAGGGGTATTGATCTCCTGCAAAATTTGGTGTGTAATAGTGATTTGCAGACACATAGAGAATATTGAATCCTCCTCCCTTGTTATTTCCCAGTGGGCTGATCAGCTGGGGAGTCCTGGAAATGCAGATGGCATTGCCATTTCTCCTTTTCATCCATCAAGTGGGTATTTGATGGTCCATCTGATCAGTATGACTGGGGTTCTTTTACTCCCTTTTCACAAAAAATGTTATTGAATGTTGGTATTTAACACAGTCATATATTATAAAGCAAAGGTTTAATGAAGGGAACTAGTTCTAAACAGGCCCTTCATCCTGAGTAGAATGAAAGCAATTTTTTTTTGGTAGTTTTAAAAATAGCCAGTGCTGTTAAACCTATTTGTATTTCAATACATATTTTTCCTTCTCTTTTAAATGTCACTGCCTCCTCTACTGAGAGTGTTACAACCTGCATCTGCAGGCAGGACTGTGTGGCAATTTTCCAAGAAGAACAGTCGTGAGCACACCTGTACCACATTTCCCTGTGGGAGTTGGATGTGATCTTATCAGCTGATGGCACATTCAGCCAGAGCAGGGAGCAAATCCCAGGGTACCATTTCAGATCCCGCATTTCTCCCTGACCCATCAGAGTCAGATCCTCCCAGGAGACTCCTTTGGGATGATCTCACACACATCTTAGGAGAAAAGTAAGTAGTGTCGTCCTCAGGGAAAACCACTGCTGTCTTTTCCTGAGGACTGCTCGTGCCATAACAATCTGGAAGGGGAACTGGATTCAGCAAGCTTGTGTCATATGCCTGACCTCTTCTCCTTCTTTGGATAAGCTACCCAAATTTGGCCAAGCAATAAATGTCTATTAAAAAAAATCCACCCCTACATGATTCATGAAGACTTCTGACTCCAGAGCAGGGGTTGAGCAGTAAAGATGAAGCACGAGACCACGTGTTGGAGAAGAAAACAAGATATTGAATAGCTGCTCATTAATCAAGTGCTGGGAGCAGAGTGAGAGAGGTACAGCGGTAAAACCTAGCAGGCAATTCTTACAATTAAAGGCTGTTTCAGGACGCAAATGTAGAGAGGGGGGTGGGGGAGTGAAGTGTTATTATGCCAGTAGACTTAATTTGCACATGCCTTACTTCTGGAGTGCTCAACTTGATAATTCTGCTTCTACTCTATGGGCACCAGAGTGGGGTTTTTTTCTATTGTATAGAGTGTTTTTCTGCCTTTCAGTTCCCTGTGCTTCTCTGGCTTTCAAAGATGTGGAATATTTGTTACTGCCTTGTGCTGTGATGATGTGATTGCAGAGCTCTTTTCAGCTCAGTGGAAGAAATGAAAGGTTGGGCTCACTGCGAGCAGTTGCTAAGCAAGCAAGCAAGCAAGCCTATTTTAAGCTGTTCCACAGAAGCACATACTGCCTTGATTGGTTATTGATTCCAGTTTCATTATGGAGAAAGCACATTTTTAGCCACAAACATGGGCAGCCACATGTTGAGCTGCAAGTATGAAAACTATAAGGCTCTGCTGCAGGCTGCACTGAGCCCAATCATCCAAAAAAGCTGAGGACCCACATTTCCCACTCTAGCAAATGGCACCAGTCTCTTGAGAAAAGTTTTCTTGGCTCCTTCAGCTGTGTTGAGCTTTGGATTGAATTCATTTAGGAGTCAGTTGTGACTTGGATCTTGCAGGCTGTCCCTAGACTGGCAGATGAAACAAAGCCTCGGACTGTTTTGAACCTTGAAGCGTGACTGTCTATTCTGCAAAACTCTTGGACTGGTCCAGGGAGTGGTGGAGGCTGCATGAATTACTGCCCTCCCCAACAGTGCAGAGACATGAGGGCCTTTAGGAAGGTGCTACAGGCCCTTCTGTGCAGGATGGCTTTGGTGTCAGACAACGTGCACAGGCATGTTCAGTGTTCTAGGAAGTGGTATGTGCACTCAGATGAAGAAAGGGCTCCGTGTGTATATATAAACGTGGGCAGCCATACTTCCCAGAAATACACAGCAAGGTAATGCCTTACAAATCTGTGTGGGTTCCAGTAGGTGTATGAAGGGAGCAAACTTGTGCATGCTGCCTCGGAGTGCGTGGAAAGAAGAGATGTTGGGGCTGCTTTTACCCCAGCTAAGCCAAAATGGAGGTTTGTGGCAATTCAGCATTAGCCAAGGGCAGGAAGAATTCAGACACAGAACAGGAACAAGCCTGCGGACACTGGGCTTTTGATATACCCTTTCTTCAGAGCTGTGCCAGTTCAGTCATTAGCTGAGAATAAATAACAACAAAGTACCTCCCTGAATCAATGTTTGTAGGAACAGAGCCCAAGGTCAAGCACATTTGAAAAGGACACTTTTTCCCCTAAAGAAAGCCAGAGTCTGTGAAAATGAAAGACTTGGAAACTGTTAGTTATTTCCTGAAGGCTTTTCTCATTCCTTCTCATGCAAGTTAACGTGTGCTTTGCCTGGATGGAAGTGGGTATTTATTTTTTTTTTCCAGAAGTATTGGAGATATCTTATTTTCCTTTTGAAGGAAGGTTCTAGACCCTGCAAACTTTGCCAGTTTCATGGCCTGAAAGTACTGAAATATGGTCACTTCTGTGGGCTGCAAAAGTCATCTGTTTGAGCCTGTTTTCAGAGGATGTTTGAGACAGACATACAACAACAATGAGAGAAGAGAAAGAAGTCCTCTCAGTGCCTGTTGGCACTGGACTGCTACTGAGACAGTTGTTTCTGAAATTTCTATGCTGACCTGTGGATCTAAACAATCATCCATCTAAATTCTGATAATCCATTTGTCATCACCAGGACTCTGGCCAAAGTCCGCAGTGACAGTTCTCTGGCCTGAAGACCCAGTTTTTCCTTTTAAGATTGGCAGGAAAAAGGGCAGGTTACTGCTAGAAATTTTTGCTATTTAGGACTGAGTTAGGGTCTAAATGCACACCTTGATTCATATTTCACCAGTGTAAACCAGCCCCATCTCTCATTAATGTTTCCTTAATATTTGATCAGTTGATCAATTTTCCTCTTTGGTTCAATGACTATTTAATCATGTATATAAAATCAAACAACTTCAAAATGAGAGATTTGGAGCCATTCTCCCCAGCCACAGCACACAGCTCTGTAATGACCAATGGAGACTTCAGAGACAGGTCAAGTCTGTGCTCTGACTCAAAAGTTTGAGTCTGGACTTCTCTCACACTCTTTGTAGGGTCTCAAGCAAAGGAAGATCTTTTCTTGGTCTAGCCTTGTGGTTTCAGTCCAACCAGCTGCATTTTGATGACTGTCTCTCTGTTTCTCAGTCAGGACTTGAACCTGGCTCCCAGATGACAGGCTGGCTTGGAGCCCTGTTGTTCAGTGCTGTTCTCCAGGCTGGTTTGGAGAGAGTTGGTTGAAGTGGCTGAAGCAGAGCTAGGAGCTGAGTATTGCGGATTCCAGGACCTCTGCTCTCTCCTAGGCCTCGGAAGGGCAAGGAATGTACCTGGCATGCTCAGCTCCCCTCAGGCTTTGTATGGGGGTAGCTTGTTTTCTGGTCTGAGGACAGAATTCTCCAGGCAGCAGTGGGATGAGGAAGAGCAGGGGATTGCAGTGCTAGCATGGACATGGGGCCTTGTTTCTTGGTGTCTGGCCTTGGTACTATGCTAGTTAATTCTACACCCAAATGCATCTGTGTTCTGGGTCCTCTTTCCCTTGAAGAAGTAAGATGATACATTTTTTTTCAGGAGTATGATGCCATTTAGTAATGAGATGGAACAACTTGCTTGCACCATGCTGATCGCTATAAGTAAAAGAATTCAGATCACTGTTTTTGTTTTAAATGTACCATAACTCTGCCTTCTAGAAGTGCTTCATTTTTTGATACACTTTGAGCAAGTGATCAAAATTTAATGTCAAAATTTAACAGGTTCAAATTTAACATCATGTTTTTCAGTACTTCTCTAGCAGAAAATAAATTTCTGAAAGTAAGCCAAGACCACATGAAAATCATATCCAACCATGTCCATTTCTGCTTAATGAGGCATCTTCGTATAGATCAGTTAGCACAAACACTTATTCATTCATCCTTTCACTAACCACTCAACCAGAAAAATATAACTGACATTTAAATGGTGCAGTAGGAGAGACGGGCAGGTTAGCCAGGCTGTAGATAGGGCCAGTAATTTCACAGTGTAAGAGGAAGGCTCTCAAACACTCTATGAATTAATTGAGGCTGAACTAGAAGACATGGGTTTTGCTAAGGTTAATAACAGCTGACAGCTTGACCTATTCCTGCAGTTTACTGTACCAGCATCAGTCCCAGGATCTGCCTGTCTTCTCTCTCTGTCTAAAGATGGTGATGAGAGAGTTGAGTGCCCATGAGTAAGAATCAGGAGGGAATGCCAACAAGGCAGGTATCCTGGTGGGAGTCTCTTACAGACCCGACAAGAGGTCGGGTGAAAGAGACAGGTGAAATAATCTGTAAGCAGGGAGGAGAAGTCTCACAATCTCTGGCCTTTGTTCTTGTGGAGGACTTCAACTTATCAGACATCTGCTGGAAATACAACACAGCAGACAGAAAACAGTCCAGGGGGTTCCTGGAGTATGTAGAAGATAACATGGTGACAGAGCTGGTGAGGGAGCCAGCAAGGAGGAGTGTCCCACTGGACCTGCTCTTTGTGAACAGAGAAGGGCTGGTGGGTGATGTGATGGTCACTGTGAGGCAGCCTTGGAAACAGTGACCATGAAATGACACAGGTTTTGGTTCTTTTAAGGAAAGTAAGGAAGGTGGTCAGCAGAACTGCAGCCCTGGACTTCTGGAGGGCTGAGTTTGGCCTTTTTAGGACACTGGTTGAGAGAGTCCCTTGGGAGGCAGTCCTGAAGGGAAAAGGGGTCCCAGAAGGCTGGACATTCTTCAAGAAGGAAATGTTACAAGTGCAGGAGCAGGTTGTCTCTGTATGCTGAAAGATGAGTCAGTGGAGAAGAAGTGGGAATGAACAAAGAGCTTTGGCTGAAACTCAGGAAAAAATAGGGAGTTTATGACTTTTGGAAGAAGGGGCAGCCAATTCAGGAGAAGTACAAGGCTGTTGTGAGGTTATGCAGGGAGAAAATTAGAAGGGCTAAAGCCAAGCTAGAACTTAATCTGGCTACTGACATAGAAGCAGTAAAAATATTTCTATCAATTTGTCAGCAACACAAAGACAGCTAAGGAGAATCTCCATCCTCATGGAGGATGGCTCATGGCTTGGATGGGTGCAGTGTTGGCTGGGTAAAAAACTGGTTGGATGACTGGACCCAGAGAGTAGTGGATAGAGTTAAGTCCAGCTGGTGGCTGGTCACAAGTGGTGTCCCCAGGGCACAGTTTTAGAGCCAGTCCTGTTTAATTTCTTTATCAACCATCTGGGTGAGGGGATTGAGTGCACGCATCCTCAGTCAATTTGCGCAGGACAGCAAGTTGTGTGAGCGTACTGATCTGCTGGAGAGTAGGAAGGCTCTTCAGAGGGATCTGGACAGGCTGGATCGATGGGCCAAGACCAATTGTATGAAGTACAGCAAGGCCAAGTGCTGGGTCCTGCCCTTGGGCCACAACAACCCCAGGCAGTGCTACAGGCTGGGGCAGAGTGGCTGGAAACCTGGCCAGTGGAAAAGGACCTGGGGGTGCTGGTCAACAGCAGCTGGACATCAGCCAGCTGTGCCCAGGGGGCCAAGAAGGCCCATGGCATCCTGGCCTGGATCAGCAATGGTGTGGCCAGCAGGATCAGGGCAGGGATTGCCCCCAGTAACTGGCACTGGTGAGGCCACACCTCAAATCCTGTGTTCAGTTCTGGGCCCCTCACTACAAGAAAGACATTGAGGGGCTGGAGTGAATCCAGAGAAGGGTTGGAGCACATGTCTTATGTGAAGTAGTTGAGGGAGCTGGGATTGTTTAGCTTGGCGAAAAGGAGGGTCATAGGGACCTTATCACTCTCTATGGCTATCTGATCACTCTCTATGACTATCTGAGATTGTAGAAAGAGAGGGATTTGGTCTCTGCCCTCAAGTAACAAGCGGTAGAAAAGGTAACATCCTCANATGGCTCATGGCTTGGATGGGTGCAGTGTTGGCTGGGTAAAAAACTGGTTGGATGACTGGACCCAGAGAGTAGTGGATAGAGTTAAGTCCAGCTGGTGGCTGGTCACAAGTGGTGTCCCCAGGGCACAGTTTTAGAGCCAGTCCTGTTTAATTTCTTTATCAACCATCTGGGTGAGGGGATTGAGTGCACGCATCCTCAGTCAATTTGCGCAGGACAGCAAGTTGTGTGAGCGTACTGATCTGCTGGAGAGTAGGAAGGCTCTTCAGAGGGATCTGGACAGGCTGGATCGATGGGCCAAGACCAATTGTATGAAGTACAGCAAGGCCAAGTGCTGGGTCCTGCCCTTGGGCCACAACAACCCCAGGCAGTGCTACAGGCTGGGGCAGAGTGGCTGGAAACCTGGCCAGTGGAAAAGGACCTGGGGGTGCTGGTCAACAGCAGCTGGACATCAGCCAGCTGTGCCCAGGGGGCCAAGAAGGCCCATGGCATCCTGGCCTGGATCAGCAATGGTGTGGCCAGCAGGATCAGGGCAGGGATTGCCCCCAGTAACTGGCACTGGTGAGGCCACACCTCAAATCCTGTGTTCAGTTCTGGGCCCCTCACTACAAGAAAGACATTGAGGGGCTGGAGTGAATCCAGAGAAGGGTTGGAGCACATGTCTTATGTGAAGTAGTTGAGGGAGCTGGGATTGTTTAGCTTGGCGAAAAGGAGGGTCATAGGGACCTTATCACTCTCTATGGCTATCTGATCACTCTCTATGACTATCTGAGATTGTAGAAAGAGAGGGATTTGGTCTCTGCCCTCAAGTAACAAGCGGTAGAAAAGGTAACATCCTCAAGATGTGTCAGGCAAGATTTAGATTGGATATTAGGAAAAATGATTCACCGAAAGGGTTATCAAATGTTGGAAAAGCTGTGCAAGGAAGTGGTGGAGTCCCCATCCCTGGATGTGTTTAAAGGATATGTAGGATGTGGCACTTAAGGACATGGTTATTGGTGGCCTTGGGAGTGTTGGGTTAATGATTGAGCTCTATNATCTGGGTGAGGGGATTGAGTGCACGCATCCTCAGTCAATTTGCGCAGGACAGCAAGTTGTGTGAGCGTACTGATCTGCTGGAGAGTAGGAAGGCTCTTCAGAGGGATCTGGACAGGCTGGATCGATGGGCCAAGACCAATTGTATGAAGTACAGCAAGGCCAAGTGCTGGGTCCTGCCCTTGGGCCACAACAACCCCAGGCAGTGCTACAGGCTGGGGCAGAGTGGCTGGAAACCTGGCCAGTGGAAAAGGACCTGGGGGTGCTGGTCAACAGCAGCTGGACATCAGCCAGCTGTGCCCAGGGGGCCAAGAAGGCCCATGGCATCCTGGCCTGGATCAGCAATGGTGTGGCCAGCAGGATCAGGGCAGGGATTGCCCCCAGTAACTGGCACTGGTGAGGCCACACCTCAAATCCTGTGTTCAGTTCTGGGCCCCTCACTACAAGAAAGACATTGAGGGGCTGGAGTGAATCCAGAGAAGGGTTGGAGCACATGTCTTATGTGAAGTAGTTGAGGGAGCTGGGATTGTTTAGCTTGGCGAAAAGGAGGGTCATAGGGACCTTATCACTCTCTATGGCTATCTGATCACTCTCTATGACTATCTGAGATTGTAGAAAGAGAGGGATTTGGTCTCTGCCCTCAAGTAACAAGCGGTAGAAAAGGTAACATCCTCAAGATGTGTCAGGCAAGATTTAGATTGGATATTAGGAAAAATGATTCACCGAAAGGGTTATCAAATGTTGGAAAAGCTGTGCAAGGAAGTGGTGGAGTCCCCATCCCTGGATGTGTTTAAAGGATATGTAGGATGTGGCACTTAAGGACATGGTTATTGGTGGCCTTGGGAGTGTTGGGTTAATGATTGAGCTCTATGGTACTTTCCAACCTAAATGATTCTATGACTCTAAATATCAAGTGCTGGTTTTAGCCTCTGTACAGAGCTGGGAAGTACCATCATTTGAATGTTGGTGCCCAGTCCTGGTCCCCACTGCTGGGTGTACCCAGGCACACAGCTGGGACATCTCCACCTGGCTCCCCAGGGTCCCTCATCCATGCTGTTGGAAGCACAGGGCTCATGCTGATGGTGGAGCTAATGGGGCATGAGTGAATATCGAGGTTTGTCATGTGGATATTATAACTTATGAATATGTTTGCCAGCTGCTTCTATGACCTGGAGTTAGGCTCTGTCTACAGGGGTCCATTAGGAGACTTTTCATGCTATATTTATTCTTGGGGAAAAGACATTGAAACAACATGACCCGAAACACACTAGCAAATCTGAAAACTATAGCGTAAATTACCGCAGGGAAAAGGCACTCTCTGCTCAGTGCCTGCCTGAGTAATGATGTTTTCTTGCTCTTGTGTTTGTTCTAACCTAGTGTTTCTTTGCAGGCAGCATAAGGCCAGTGGCAAAAGTACATCTCACAAGAAACAATTGGCTTCAGATGTGGACTTCACAGTTGTTACCACTGGCTGTTAACACTGTGCAGCTTAATGAGGCACAAGCCAGAGCAGCTTGAAGTCTCAGGTGATGTGTGTTTGAAATGCATTTTGAAGGCCATATCTTGAGCTCTGGATGAGGGTTGAAGGCACACACCAACCGTGCCAGGTGGAACCTGAAAAGTGATCCTTACGATTGCTGTCTCTATAAGAACCACCAGACTGTCAGAGTGGAGAGGAAAGGACAGGAAGGTACAGGCTGAGGGCAACACTTGTGTGGACACTGTCCCTCTTCAATGCTAGGGTTGGCCTCCTTATCTAGGACAGCAAGTGCACCAGGATAGCCATACAGAGGAGTCAGACCTCCAAAGCTGAGGCAGAAATAAGGATTTTGTTGTGAAACAGACCTAAGCATCAGCATAGTCGTGTGTGGCTGGTAATACGTGGAAGATGATGATATTGGGAATCTCGTCTATTTGGGTTGTAGTTTCCAAACCACAATTGTAGTTAAAAGGTTCAGCAGTGGTGTTGCAAAGATGTGGAAGGCTTAGGTACTATGTGTAGGATTCATCACGCCACTCATTGGCAGTGCAATGAGTCTGAGGTTCTCCTTACCATCTATGGAAAGCAAGGTTCATTTAGCTGAGCTTACCTTAGGATGTGATGGCTTTCTCTATGGAACTACCACTTCCCCCTTCTCAATTAGAAAAATATCCTGGAAATTACTTGCTCTGACCTGGACATGTTTCCTGTAAATGTCTGAGTGGGACCAGATGGTTCCTACCACCCATGTACAAAGGAGACGACCAATTTGAGCTACAAATAGGAGCAATGGATGCTGGTCCTTGGGTTATTCTGTTGATCCTGCCATGGAGCGGGTCTTGGCTTTCCAAATTGTAGCAGAAATGCAACTGGCAGCAACTCAGTGATTTTTCCTTACTACTTTACACCAGGTTGTGCTAAGCAAAAACTGCTGATGTTAAGGGATATTCTGGGTACCTTGTACAGGTATTTTTTACTCTTGAAGACTGGTAGCAGACATTTAATCTCTCGCCTATAATTACTTGCTTCCTCTGTTGTATACAAGATTAAGTTGGCTTGCTTCTGTTTGAGTCTGCACAATGTTAGAATACAAGGGCAGCAGTACAGATCTCTGTGCTTTTGCTGTCCTGCCTCCTTGCCTATTAGTTTCAGCACTATTTCAGCTTCATGCTTCTGCCTGCATGCTCACTCTGATCTGGGATCCCTGCCAGCTGCTACAGCCATGTCCTAATGCCAGCTGGGACGTGTAGGTGCTGCAGTGATAGGATGACGCTCATAGTGCTGGACATGTATTTTTGACATTTTGCAGAAGATGAAAGCGACTTCTCTATGAGCTCTCAGTCTCTTCAGGAGCATGGTGTTAATGGGCTTATTCCCAAAGGCAAAGATCTTTCCCATCTCCCATTTTCTTGGATTCTGGGATCTCATGGATTTCCGAGAGATGTGTGGGCATTTGACACTTCAGATTAACAAGCTCTGCTCCTGCCAAAGCAGATATTTGCTGGCACCCACTGTGCCTGCATGGGAAGAGCTGCTTCCAGAAATCATTCTCTTAAAAGCCTCAATCCTGTGCTGGGAGTTCCTGCAACTGGATCAGGCTTTGCAATTATTTATGGGCTAGAAGAATAGTTGATTTTGGTCAGACCCTCTACGAGCATGAAGAAAAACAAAGCTGAACATCTCCTCCCAATGCTACCCACTGGTCCTATTGTACAGTGGTTTTGTCAACAAGTTATTTAAGATCTTAATCCCTTTCAGCTATTGGGGAACTCCTGAGGTAGAGTGAGACTGGAAAGAGAAGTGACTTTCATTTGGATTTTCTTTTTTTTTTTTCCTCTAGTGCTGTAACCTGATGAAGAGGCAATGGCATTTCACAATGTGTACTCCATTCATGGCTACCTGCTTAAAATGGGGAAGGTGGAGGAGTAAGAAGAAAAGACTCCTTTAAATCTGTAGAGGGACTCTGGTGCCTGTGAGGGCTATTTAAAGAAGTAAAACCACTTTATCTTGTTAATCTATTTCTGCATTGTAACTTATGCTGCCATTCACACAGTGTCAGAAAGCTATTGTAAACCCTTGCATAAACCCAGCCTGCAGACTTGAGTGGCTGAGTCCACGGCTCTGCCAGCCCTAGAATATTGATGATAGGATAATAGCAGGTTTCACTCTTAAAAGATTTTTGGAGGGGTTAATGCACAAGAGGAAGAATGTTAATCATTGCCAACAGACCACCTACTAAGCTGCTAGTAATAGGCAATCTCTAGTGTGTGCATCATGGTAGAGGTGAGTTCTGAAATGAGATGTGAAATATAAGCTAGGAAATGATTTTTGCAAGGCACTCTATGAAATACTACATCACTGAGATATCTGAGAAGAAAACACAGGCTGGGAAATTGCTTCAGACCAGCAGCTGGAGGAAAGTTACCATTTCTTTGGGCAGTGCTGCTCATGAGAAGGGAAGCCAAGATTCAGGAGGATAACGTGCTGGGAGCAACAGGGGATTATACAGAATAATGACATAAAGGGAAGATGCTTGAGGACAGGCTTTGTCTCAGCTAACTCTAAACATTTAGTCATCTAGGCTCTCTTTGTGGTCAGCAGAGCGTGGCACTTTGAAGCCATGATTCATCTGACCTATTTTGGGCACTACCCTACCTAGGATGAGGTAAATTACACTTTATCCATGCCTGTTTCTTCCTCTTGGCAGTGAGAGAGCTTCAGGCACATAGCCTAGATACAGACATCTGTATTTCAGACACGTCAGAAGAGGTGAGACAAATCCTCCTTTGCACATAGAGTGGAACTGTGGGAGAGGACATGGATGGCCACATGGCACCCTGTGAATCTGGGACAGCATCCAGTCACTCTCTGCCCTTGTCTTCAGGAGAGATGAGAAACCAGAATGAGAGAGGATGGAAACCAAAAAAGGAAGAGAGAGGAAAGAGAATGGGGAGCTCCGTTTCACCCATGTTGTTTCAGCTCTTGTTAAAGGCTCCCGCAAGGAATATGAGAGATGTAGGCTGAGGAGAATAACACAATAAATTAGAAATGGAAAAATGTGTGTAACAAGTTTTGCTAAGATGGGAGCTTCTTCATGAACAGCCAACATTATTATAACGATCAACTGAAAAAGGAACAGTGACATTTTATTATTACAATTTTGATCTAAAATTGCATTCCAAAATCTTTATGGACTATCTTAAACTTGCTGAAATGTATATTTTGCACTGAAAAACAGGTTTTGCATGAGTGGAAAAAAAGAAAGCTTTTGTGATGACTGCAGCACAAATTTCTGTGAATGGTTCTTTAACCTGCATTGCCAGAAATGTCATGAATCTGCTCAGAACTCCAAGGAAGGGAAGTGGTTTGAAATTCCTAACACTACTCTTTCAGCCAGAATAGCCATTTTGGGTGTACTTCACATAAAGCATGGCTTCAGGGCTTGATATGTCTTCATGCTGGGCCCTGTATTGTGCCAAGGAACTTCTCAGTGTTTAACAAATAATAATAGATATAAGCTGTGTAAGCATATGTGAATCTTCATGTTATAATTTCGTGTGTAGAAAAATGATCTCATAGGCACATAGGAAATAGAGCAGATGGTAAAATGTGTGCTGGACTACACTCAGTCTGGAGAGTAAGTCTCCTAGACAATAAAAGCACAAATGCTGGATGGTTCCCTCCAGCCATGCACACCAAGTACTGCCTCGTGAACTGAGGTGGGGGAGCACAGATCAAAACAGATTAAGAGGCCACCTTTGATCTGTTGTTTTCTCCTATTACTGCAAGTTGCAGCACTGTGATCTGTCATTCCCTGTGTGAGTATTCAAAGGTGAGTGTGCATGGACAGCCCTCAGCTGCGTTACTGGGAGATGAGTACCCAGCTACATTATTCCAGTTTTGAACGTGCAATTCCACCCATTTCAGAGGTATTTCACCTGCAGTGAAACTGTCTCAGTAAGGTGGTTCTTGATGAAGTTTTATAGCTCAACCCTGCTTTTTGCCTCCAGAGATCATCCTTGGTGGAGATAGATGAATCTTAGTCCACACTCCTGTTTCAAGGCATGAGTTTCTCTCAGAGACTAGGGCCAAGCTGCAGCCCTGAGCAATAACAAGGTAAGCTGGGAAAATGGGAAATAACCATGAACTCAATGAGTTCAAAATTTCTGCTGGAAGAGGAAAACTGAGAAATGGGGCCATGCCAGATTGCAGGGAAGTTTTCCTCTGTATACTAGCAAAACATACACCAGTAGAGCACTGTAAAAGCAAACCACAGCAAACAAATCGTCTTCCTAACATATTTCTCACCAGAAAGTTTGTAGGTAAACAAAAGCTGCACATGCCAGGTCTATTGTAAGAGTAAGCTGAGCTGGAAGATTCCTTCAATTATATCAGTGTAAACATTCTGAGTGCAGATCTGGCCAGTTAGTAGCCCCAGATTGATGTACAATATTAGATTCATGCCAGCATCAGGAGAAAAATTATCTTTTGTTGTCATATCAGTTTTTATTCTCCTTTCTCTTTGCTACAGGTTGCCTGATTGGGCTGTTCTGGAGTGTTAAATACAAATCATCACAGTGCTCTATTGGATAAGCTTCTCTACACTGGGCAGATCATGTGCTCCAGAGACCAAATCAGTTCACACCTATCCACTGGCAACTTCCATTCAATGGCAGTGGCTTTGGCACAGGTATCCATGATTTCATGGCAGAATTCAGGAAAATTTTGCCACAAAATTGGAGGAAATATGATTTGAGAATGGAAGGACAGGCAGTGAAAATTTTGTATTGGGGTGCTAAGATATCAATGCTGAGATGCATTGGAGTAATAAGATCTATGATTTGGGTTTGGGGGTTTTTGTTTGTTTGTATTTGTTTGCTGGGTTTTGTTTGTTTGTGGCTTTGTTTGTAGTCTAGATCCTGTCTTTTCCATTCACCTTAGTGTATATCTTAGGGAAATGCCTTTGCACCTCTCTTTTCTCAAAAGTAATCCAGCACTAACTGTGTCTGCTTACATGACTTATTCATTCAGACCATAACCACTACCCAGAGTCCATGGAAGAGCAGTGGAGTTAGAAATTGCAACCTGGTTTGAAGTAAACCACTCAGAGGTTTTAACTGGTGGAGGTCAGTGGGAGATGAGGACAGAGGGAGGAGGCGGGAGGTGCTGTCTTGAGAAGAAACTGTGTTTGTGATCTCTATAACTTGCCTTCTTGACAACTGGAGGGGGATTTTCCTGATAGAAAACCTGTGCCTGTGAGCTATATGAGGAGGATAATCCACTTGACCCTTGCCCTCTCCTAAGCCTTTAAGTCATCATAACATTTGATTTCTTACCAGCTGCAAGACCACTTCTTGGGATTCATTTTGATTGCAATGCAAAACCAGCACTGTTTAGCCAGGAGGAAGACCAGAGTAGGGGTGTTGGAGCAGGGCACGTGAGTGGGGACAGAGCAATCATATTTGAAGAGGGTGAGAGCGGGTGGCAGTGAGGAATATAAACAGGGTGTGTTTGTGCAAGTGACCTTATTTATTTCAGCATCCTGAGGAGGGACCAAATGTACTGCATTGAAGGAAGTCAGTCCACACACATATGGGAGTAGGTCCAGCACTACGTGGCTGGCACAAGCCCAGGCGCTGCTGTGCAGGGTGACAGCTTGGGGTTCTCAGGGCAGCTGCTGTCCTCAGCGCTGGCTTTTGAGAGCTCTTTGCCTTGCAGGCTGTGCTGAAATGGGCAGAGTGGTTATTCAGAGCTGGCAGGGAGGGCGTTCTGCTCTGGCACCCCGCAGCCCTGTGGCACCAGCAACTGGGGAGGACCCACAGCCCCATGGCACTAAGCAGACCTCTATCAGTGAGCAACTGATTCAAAATCGTCATTTGTTACTGCCGCATTTGGCCACTGACTGGCTCATGGACCAGTTCTGACATTATTTCTTTTCAATACTGTATTTGTTATCCTCAGAATATTTTGGGTGGGTAATTATCCAGTGTGTACTGTGTGCTGCAGAGCCCAGGAATATTTGCTTTGGCTTTACTTCCTGGTTAGTTAGGGTGTGCGGTTGCTGGCCTAGATCTCATGGCATTGTTTCTGACTACGTAAATGAAACTTTTATACAAGAGAATAATGAATACAGACCAGAGAATAAGGCACATCCTGTGGCAATTTCACAAAGGCAATTTTTCTTCCTAAAACCCATAAGGGGCTCAGCAGTTGTGATTATTTACACATGTACTTAATGGCTGTCCACATATGACTGATACAGGATAACAGACACCTTGTAACCAGAGACAGCTGCATTTGGTGGGTGCTTTGAATCATCCCTGGCTTTGTCTGTTTTCTTTCCCTCTCCTCTTTCCTGTTTGACCATAGAGGCTCTTCTAAGGATGAGGAAGAAAACCTTCATTTAAAACCGCATGAAACCAAAGGCTGGGTGTAACCAGCTCCAAATGCAGACAAGAGTCAGCATGTAACTTCATGTGTTGCTGTTTTCACCATTCAGCATATCGCATGGATGGGGTGGCATTTTAAAACACACAGGACTAGTGCTACACATGCACACACACACACCCCCCCCTTGGTGTACACATACTTTACACTGCACCTAGTTTTGCTGTGGTGCCAGCAGCTGCCATGCTGTGGTGAAGAAAGCTCAGCCTGAATGTTCTCTCAGCTCTCTGTGCCTAGATCCACTTTGCCACAGCTGAAATGGCTATGAAAACTGGCTCTTTTAAAGAGTGTATCTGAGCTAGGTGTCAGTCAGAGCGATTGTTCTATTCCTTGCTAAAACTAAAGAGTTTGCTTTTTCCAAGTCTTTGAATACAATCTTGTGGCTATGTTAATGCACACATGACTTCAAAACATTGAAACTTCAGTATCAAGTGTCACAAATGTACGTCCAAGCCCCAAGCGTGATCAAGGTACTCAGACAGCAACTGTGGCTAAAGAGTTCAATCTATCACTTCTCATCCCTCAAACAAATGGCAAATGCTCCTGAGGTCTTTTAAAAGTAAAAGAGATCAGATATAGGAAAAAAAATTTTGAATGCGTTTAGAAAATAATGTTGGTAAAACATTGGAAACCACAAATTCCACTGACATGGGATTTTATTATTTTCAGGCGCTTTTGTTTACTGCCTGTGCAGGTCCAGACCTTGCCTTGGGTAGACAGTGGGGACTTGCTGCAAGAGGACAGAAGCGGAGATGAGGAGTAGGGATGGATGTTATTTGCAAGTTACCAAACCCACTGCTTATGAGAGAATGGAAAACCTGTGCCTGACAAAGAGGGTTCTGTGGGGTTTGAAGGCAAGACTTGGTGTCATCCACACACCAAGTGATCTCTGATAGGAGAATAACTTGTGCCATGATGCCATCTAAGCTTGGGAAGCAATACAAGCCAGCAGGGGTGATGCCTTCACTAACTGCCTTGTCAGCCACAATGCTCCCTGTGCATCACTGCACCCCATTCCTGAGATTAGGATCCATGCTGGTGTGAGCCCCCCATATCACAGGCTGCCAGTTGCTCAGAAATCCTTGCTCTGAATGGGTGAATGGATAGTTTCATGGTGGATTGAAAATACAGCCCTGTCGTCAATGTAGCCTTTAATCTTGATTAAAAAGCTTCCTGGGCCAGGCAGCCTGGGCTGCATCCTTTGTTCAGTTCTGGCAGTGGCTCTTGCATTCCCTAATCCCTGTTAATATCACTGCTTGTCAAAGAAGATTTGTGCCTTTCCTGGAAGATGGATGCCTATTTTGTACCAGCCGGGGGAGAAGGAGACGCCTCATCAGCTGGTGCTGGGAACAGCGAGTAGCAGACAAGAAAGGCATCCTGTTTTCTGGGGAGAAGGAGTGGGAGGTGGGCAAGCATCTGGCTTTGACTATTAACTCTGGCTGCTAGCACTGCTCCTGTGTTTTCAGGATGCAGCACAATCCTCTAGTTTACTCATACACAATCCGTGAACCTCTCCTGGCAGCGTTTGTGGCCAAGGTACCAACAGAGTATCCTGGCCAAATTGTAGGACAGATTATGCTCTGCTGACCTATATTCCCCTAAAGTCATTTTCAATTAGTGTAGTACTTAGTCCCCCTTTGTGCACCAATAATTTTCTCCCTGCCATAATGTTGAGCTGAGACTCCAGTAGCTATGCTCTCTTGGGGGCATTTTGCTGGCTCTTCCAAGCAGACAGAGAAAAGGTCTGGACACTCATTGCTGCTCAAGCAGCAGTCTCTGCTGCTAAGCCTGAGCCCAGACCATAGTTCTTTTCAGACTGGTCAACTCATGTCTCACCTCCCTATTAGTGGGTCCTTCCTGGGATGTGGAAGACCTTCTTTGGCTCAGTCATGGCAGGAACTTGGTACCATATCCTGGGAGAGGGTGTCAGCTCCTCTGTTATCAGGATGCCTTTGATGTGGGGTTTTTTTTCTCTCTCCTGCCATTAGCTGCTTCATTTTCTGCTGGCATGGGGAGAGGCAGGGACACTGCAGCCTGATGCCAAGTGCTGGTACAAGGAATCACACCATGGCTCTGGCTGGTTGCCTGCCAGGGTGACTGAGCTGGCACACATGGGCTCCCTGGAGGGTCAGGGTTTCTGCTGGCCCAGAGGAAGCCCTGGTCACCTGGCCTCTGTTGCTGTGTAGTGCATCCTGTGTCAGCAGGCCAGCTTCAGAATAACCACACATTGCTCTGCCCAGGCCCAGCCCCGCCAGCAAACCCCAGCAGGTCAGATGCAAAGACAGCTGTGTCTTACAATGGCACTAAGGAGAAAGATGCTCTGGGTATCCCATGGGATGTGTGTACCAAGTGCTCCCAGGGCAGTGTGTCTCTGGCTCAGCACAGGCATGCTCCTGCTGTTGGCTGGTGACAGCTCAGCAAGGTGGCTTTTGCCATCTGGAACTGGCAGCAGCTTCTGCTGCAATCTCCATTAGGTGGCTCAGGGAGTCTGGCCAGGGCTACAAAATGTGAGAAAAGGACTCCAAAGGCCACTTGGTCTGTTCCCCTTGGCAAGGCAGGATTAACATGTGTCAGTGCATTTAGAGAGTCCTCCTCAGGAATCGCTTCTGTTACTATCCCTTTCCTGGCTACTGCCCACACAACAGCTGAGAGGCTGCTAATATAATTAGCAAGACTTAATGAGGGACAGCGCTGTTGGCCAGTGCCTTCGGCAGAGCTGCTGAGCTCTGTCTGTATCAGGGCAGAACCGTTCTGTTATCAAACAGCTGCCTCGAAAACTGGATGAGATTTTATCCTTTGCTTTCAGGTTTAATACGGAAAGCTGTGATTCAGCTCTGTGCAGAAAGCTATTCATCAGGCTCCCAGAAAAGCTGACCCAGCTGGGATCTCCCCCACACAAGCAAAGTCCTGGGCATGAATGGTGCCTTGGGCAGTAGTGGGACACGAGGTTTATGATGGGAGAGTTTCTAAAGCATTACTATTGTTTATTCATAGACATGGAATATTTTTATGCTCAACAGTTTCTTTGGATCTCTGCTATTAATGAACTGTATAAAATACATACATCATCCTCCTTCCTTTTTCATTAAAATATGACATTTTCTTGCCTACAGATTTTGAGTTCTGCCTTCTTGGTTGCACAAAACAAAACAAAAAAATATGGCCTGCATAATGAAAACCAGAAACCTCATGGCTTGAGATGTTCTTCAGTATGATGAATGGATATGAAAATTAATTTGTGTTGGAGCCATGGCATTGGATGACTGGAAATGTGCCTTATTATTGGTACACAAGCAGGCCAGCTGAGGACACAGCTTAAACTACATTTCAGGTAGAAAAAAAAAGCTGAAACTGTGCCATCAAAAGTAGTTGATAGTTTAAAGCAAAACTTTCTTATCTTTACCTTTTCTCACTCAGTGTTTGCTAGGATCTTGTTGTGGTTTAACTCTAGTTGGAAACTAAGCCCCACACAGCCAGTCATTCACCCTCTCCCCAGTGGGATAGGCAAAGGGAATCAGAAGAATCAAAGTGAGAGAGGTTGTGTGTTGAAATAAAGACAGTTTAACAGGCAAAGCAAAAGCCACACACAAGCAAAGAGAAACAAGGAATTTATTCACCACTTCCCATGGTCAGGCAGGTGTTCAGGTGTAGATCCCCAGGAAAGCAGGGCTCCACCATGTGTAATGGTGACTCGGGAACACAAACACCATTAGTCCAAACATCCTTCCCCCTCTCCTTCCCCCAGCTATATATGCTGAACATGATGCCATATGGTCTAGGATATTCCTCTGGTCAGTCGGGGTCAGCTGTCCCCGCTGTGCCCTCTCACAGCTTCCTGTGCACTCCCAGCCTTCTTGTTTGTGTGGTAGGGTGGGCGGCAGAAAAGACCCTGACTCAATGTCAGCACTGCTCACCTTTAACAGACACATCTCTGTTATCAACATTATTTTGGTCACAAATCCAAACCACAGCCCCACTGCAGCTACTAGAAGAAAATTAACTCTATCCATCCAAAACCAACACAGACCTTCCTACAGGTTATTTTCCTAGAAGTACTGTTGGAAGACTTTTGCTCCTAAAGAAACAAGGCTGGAGAAAAGCAACTGCAGCCTGCTACCTCAGCATACCTTCAATGCAGCTGGTATTTCTCAAATCTCTTCCAGTACTTTTAGTTTTTCTTCAAGGTGGCTTTAAATTACCTGTTTCAAACCACATTGTTTAAATCCACTTTATGGGAGCGAAAGGCATGTCTAAGCAATCACTGTCACCTTCTTGGTGCCTAAATACATAATGCCACTTCATGAGATAAAGTCTCCAGTATCCCTGCTGACCCAAGGTGTTCCTGACACATAATACTTGTCCTTGCCCCTGTCCCCATGTGTGGCACTGCAGTTCCCCAGCTCCCTGGCACACTTTGCACAACACTGAATTGAATTGAATAACTGATCTGGCTTAAGAGACATCTGCCAAACTGTTCCTCCTCATCCTGTTTTTTAATCTGTATCAATTCTCCAGTCTGGCCCTGGTGTTAGGGCTTGGTGTTCGAACTGACAGGGGAAAAAACCCTGGAGGATGAAGGGTGAAAAGTGAGAGAGTAAGAAAAATCTTCATCTCATCCTGTTGCTGTGGTCTCTGTCCCATGAGCTGTCTGCTGTCAGACACCACACTGGGAGAGGTCACCCCAAACTTCATTGAGTCTCTGCTTCAGCAGAAGTGATCTCAGGAGAATCTCTATCAGGCCATGACTACTGGGGGGGATGTCAGGCAGTGGTAAGGAGGATGTGGTGAGTGCTTGGGAAAGAATAAAGGAAGTGTTGGAAGAAATGGTATTTTAAATGAGAAAACCCGTGGGAACCATCTAAACACCTGCTTTTTTAGAAGATGCACCTGTGTGATGGAGAAAGTGCAACCATTCAGAGGAGGGTGATCAATGCAGGCTCTGTTGTGCTGTCAGGCAGTGTCACAGGTGGATCACCTGATGGGAAGAACTCTTGCTGGTTTTTTTTTTCCATCAACAAACTGTAATTTTATGTATATACATATGCACTAATACAGGGCAAGCCAAATGAGGCCACAAACACCCTTTTCATATGTTCTCTGCCAAGAAATCTACCCTGAGCTGCACATGAAGCCTTGACCCATGGAATTCTCTCTGTACAGATAAACAGTTTATAGCCCATGACCCCAAACCATCAGCAGATGCCATTGTTATTGCCCTCAGTGTTTGTCTGCATCCCAAGGGTATATAAATTTCACTTTCCATCCCCACCCCTGTTTTAAATAGTAATAGGTCATCCCAGAAGCATATTTACTTCCTTGTCATTTTTGGACTTAAATATAGAGCAGCCCAAATTGCTTGAGACTTAAAATTTTCTAATTAACCAGTGGGAAACAGTGGAAGAACTTTACAAAGTAAAATGCACAGCCAAACTGAATGATCACTCTTGAGTTTAAGCATGGGAATGTGGATACCCAGCATTGCCACCCACAAGATNAAGAACTCCTGGTAAGTAAGATTTTTAGTAGAAGTTCAGATGTTTTCCTTTACGTAGGCATAACTTCATTGCACTGTGATGGTAGTTGTTGGGATAACTTCTAGAAGGAGAGTGAGGAGGGAGAGGGCTTTGCTTGTCTTAGGTAAAGGGAGCATCATTAAAGTCAAACAAAGAAATAGAAGGCTACTAATTAATTGGAGGAACTTATCCTACTTAGAGAAACTAGCAAAAATACAGCTCAGG
Source organism: Illadopsis cleaveri (assembly GCA_013399915.1). Lineage (NCBI taxonomy): Eukaryota > Metazoa > Chordata > Aves > Passeriformes > Timaliidae > Illadopsis > Illadopsis cleaveri. Next base: position 212,118 of record VXBB01010184.1, on the reverse strand, counting down.
GCTTTATCTCAGCCTTGGACTCTGCATTTTGTCCAAGTCTCATGTAGTCATTCATGACTCTTTGGTGATTTCAAGCTTCTTAAAAATGTTAATTTAAAATAGTTTTGTCTGTTCTGATTATCCTGGACATCATTCCTCTACAAAGATGTCACTGCATTGCTTCTGGTCAGCGGAGAGCTATGACACCTGTGGTGAGGTGAGAACAGCATCCTGTGCAAGAGCCTCCAGCTGTTGCCCTTTGAGCAGAATGGAGAGAGAGACCTCCTGGAGATGCATCCAGAACTCATGCAGTGAGAAACCACCCAGTCACTGGTGGAATCCAGTTTCTCCAGCTCACCAGCTGCTGAACAGAAGGAAAGCTTGTCTTTGTGGGCAAGAATGACAGGGTGTCCCTGAAGCCTCACCTACACCACAAAGAGCCTGCTCCTGCTGCTTCAGAGGTGGCTTGTCAGAGCCTCTGGGTCTGTCCTGAGTGCATGGCTGGGACACTGTAGGTGTTACCATGCTGCAAGAGGAGGCAGGTTTCTGACATATAACCTTTTATGTAGAGGCATCTGGAGGTTGTGACGTGCAAGGAACTGACCAGACTGAGTTCCTTGTATTACCTTGGCTGTTATATTATGTAAGGGAGGCAGAGTGGCCTCACAACATTATTATTATTATTATTATTATTATTGTTATTGTAATTAAAGAATATTGTGCTTTTAGTTTGTACAGTTCCTTCCTCAGCATTGTTTGATACGAATAGATGATAACAGACTGGTTATTGTGAGTTATTAATAACATATTGTTCACTCACCATATGCCTAGGAGACAGAGCAGTGAGTAGGCCTGCTATGTCCTAGGTGTCCCTCCCTGCACTCACAACTGAGTGGATCATCTTTGAGCTCTCTTTGCATCCCAAGATCACTCTTCAGTTTGGACTTACTGCTTACCATTCCCTTTGCCCCCACCTCCTCTCAAACCTTTGTGTTTGAGAGATTCTGGAGAAACCAAGAACAGTTTGTTCTGCCTTCTCCCATACCTCTTGCATTTGCATGGAGTGGATGTTCTGGCCTGTTTTTAATTTCCATGATTCTACAGTGCTTTTGAGTCTAAGGTGCTAAATATAGATCTAACCCATAATAGCCAGTCTCTTTTTCATTTCTGTCTTACAATGTTTTTTTCTGCTTTTATCGTTTAAGCCTAATGGATTTACATTATTAGGAACTCTCCAGTGTGTACAATGTGGTTATGACCAAGACAAATGCCTCCAAAGTTTCCAGGAACATTTGTCTGAATAAAAGCAAGAAAAAATGTGGCTTGGCTCTGCAGGGAGAAGATTGGTGCAGTCTGTCTCCCCTTGATTCTGTCTCCCCTTTATACTGCAAACCTGTGTGTGCCCTCTGGGTAGGGGAAGCACTTCCAGCACACTGCCTAGAAAAATGACTCTCCAGAGAAAAAATCAGCAGACACCATGAAAAGTGCTGGCTCAGATACCTTGTGTTGGCAGACTCCTACCAAAATTAGTTCTGGATAAGCCAGTACATCTGTAGTCAGAACAAACTATTCCTTTCTCTTCCTATTCCTAACACAGCCATGCCCCAAAAAAATACAAGTGAGGAAAACGTTTGGGGAAACTATTAAGGAGCATGAAGGGAAAAGAATATCCAGACAAATATGGAGCCATTTGAGACAAATATGAAGTCATGTGTAATAAACAGCTTGAATTTATAAGGACTAAAGCAAGCCAAATACAAGTGATGGCTTTTTGAGGCTGAGCTGCCCTAGCAAGCCAAGGACAGAATGTGGTGGGTAGGAGAGGCCAGGCCCACAGAGAGAGACATGAAGACCACTCAGGACAAATCTAGAGCCACACCTGTGCCTTTCCAAGCCTAACTGATACCAGTGGCCTAAGCCAAGTAGCTGGAGAGGAGTGGGGTATAGAGGAGAATTGGTCATTTCACTTCATCTCTGTCCAAGTATCTTCCCCACTGGCTGTACAAGAGGCATATGAGAGAGGACTTCTGTGTGATCAGGAGATCCATCCTTGATGAGTTTGGTTGGGGTTAGGGTCTCTTTGTGCAAGAGTCCAAGCAGCAGCTCTCAAGACTCACCACAACATGTATGGACATGGAAGACTGACCTCTTCAGGAGAAATAAAAGCTGGAACCTACATGAACAGCTACCCTGGGCAAAGTGAATTTCTCTTTACTTGGAGAAGCTCACTATGCTTAGCTTGAATATTAAAGTGCTATATGAAAGGGGATAAGAAGCATGTCACAGGTTTCAGTGTGTGAAAACTTTCTTGTTTTCAGGTGCTTCTCGAGGGAAACATGTACTGGTTTGGGGAAAGCTGTGTCTTCAGTACCACCCTTGCTCAGGGTCCCTACAGTCATTCACTTTGCACTACTGACAGTTCAGCTGGGGTTGCCTTTAGACAGCAAGTTGGTTGCCTTTGAAATAAACTTCAGGTACAGCTATGAGCATAGTTCAGGCTTTGCTCCTAGTAGGCACTAGGATGAGAGACCAAGCCTGGCTAAGCCCTCCAGCACTAAACCAGCACTCTGTGCATCTTGAAATGTGACATTATGTCCATAAGGCATGCTCAGCTGTGGCTGAGAAAGACTGCAAGGAATTTGGCTAGTTGGCATATTCACATTCTAGTTTGCTGCCAGAAGCATTGCTTTTCATGGTGCTGTCCAGAAGACCAGAGGAGAAATCTGTTGCTGCTGGAAATGGCAGTAGTGCTGTAGGTTTTGTTGCTGCTGGCAGAACAGATGGCCCAGGAGTGGTGCAGGGCTGACTGCTGCACCCATCCAGAAAGTGTGTTATGCAAAGCAGGACCAAGCTGGTCCCCACTGTAGCCTGGAAAAGGAAGAAAGGTATGCTGTGTAGGAAGGGAGCAGGTGTTTACTTTGAGTGTCCCAATGACCATGTACCTCAGTGGGTGGGGAAGTTCAAATATGACCATTCCAGTTAGACTTAATTTTTCCTAGCAAGAAATGCCAAAACATTGATGCACATGGCCAAAGGGTTGCTGCAGCCTGGTGAAATAGATTCTTCTACATTGCTCCATACAGTGCTGGAACCAGTTAATGGTGTCTCTCCTGCTTCTGCAGTTTTGTGCTGTTCCTAGTGTTGCAAAAATTAATCCTGAATATTCATAAAGTGATCATTTAAAATATATTAGAAGCAATGCAGTGGCTGGAAATAACCACACAAAAAAAGAAAAAAAAGAAAAAAAGAAAAAAAAAAGAGAGAGACAGAAGGTGAGGTCACAACATGGGCAAGAAACAAAAACGGTATGATGTCCTATGGGTACATGAATTCAGTCACAGAGGGCAGACTATGTCCTTCAGACCAGTGCTCCAAACTCCAGTCCCCAGAGCCTGCAGGGGCAAGCGTGCCCAAGAGCAGGGACTGAATGTTGTGTCCACCACAGGTCTTCTATGAGCCCTCCACTCAGCCAGGGCTTAAACCAGGCAGAGGCTGTGTGTGTACTGGTAAAGTGAAAATGGTCAGGGCATGACCCTGGACAGTGTTTTCCATTCATTCATACTGTGTCCATTCAATTACAGACGCAGTCCAGCTTGCATTATTCCAGGCAATGCATCACCATGGTTTGCAGATGGTTAACTCACTCCCAACACTGGTCTGGACTAGAGAGGACTCAGCTTTGAGGAATACTTGAATCTTTCCTGTATCATCTCAACCACTAAAACCTGACTGACAAAGCCCTAAATCAGATAATCTTTTCGCTCCTCTTGACTTGCCCTCCTCCTGGCTAGTAATGCCTCTTTTGAGGCCAGCTGTGAATTATCTGCCAGAGGGAAGTTCTTAAAAACTTTATGCTGAAGTAGCCTGCCTTATGTTCTCCATTAGGCAGGCTTTATTCCTCCCATGTTCAGCGTTACACCAGCAGAAGTTGGATTAGACTTGTATTTCTTGGCTAAACAATGACTAAAGGAAGCACGATAACTATCTACAAGTATTTGATGGGTGTAAACTCCAGTGAGGAAGAGGAATTGTTTAGTGTGGTTAAAGGACTTGCATGGCTAAGAGCAATTAGATTAAATTGAACAAAGCAAAACATAAACTGAATAGCCTTTGTAATGCTAGCAGGCTGCAAGGGCAGCTCCCAGAGGACGTGGTGGAAGCAGCAATGTCTGGGTCAAGGGAGCAGAGCAGCATTTACGCTGTGGACCTGGGATCACCATCCCATAAACAGCGTGTTAACTTTCCCCGCCGCGGCCACACCCGCCCTGTGGCTACGTGAGCACACGCCCAGAGGAATAAGGAGGGGAGAAGAGTGTCGGGGTGGTTCAGCCTCTGCCTGCACCTGATTTGTCCCCTTCTTTTGGTGTAATATGTTGCCCTAAGCAATGAGTTTTCATTCTGTTGACAGTGATTCTGATCTTGTGACTGTTAAGGGAGAGCTTATGCTTCCACTTTCCATATTGAGTCATGAGTGAACTTTCCTTAGTGCTTCAGCAGGACGGGGCTCCAGCTCCAGTTGTCTTAACCTTGCTAATAACCTTGGGTTATCACATACCTGCAGAGATGCTATCAGCATTCCCTTCAGGTAACACCTCTCTGCTGGCAGGACATAGTATAGGATGATCAACTTCGTACAAGCAGGGAACAAACAGGAGTGCACAGTTCCTCTGAAAATGTACTGGTAGCCCCTTATTCACTGCTGGGAAAAATGAGCTCACTCTCTTACATGTGAGAAGTGGTATGTCATAATCCCATCTTGCCCCTTTTCTCTGGAAACCAAACACAGAGCAGGCAATCCCATCCATTAGGAGTTTCTGATGGAGATCGTGAACTGATCTGAGCACTAAAAATGAATGTCAGTGACTCAGGTACTACTTTCAAAGTCCTACAGACTCTCAGGGTAAAAGAAATAAGGGGATTCTCAGGGTAAAAGAAATAAGGGGATATGTGATATTAGATAAATCAGGATGCTTTCCCCTGGCATGATTGTTTCTCTGCCTAATTACACAGACACAATAGCAAAGAAATTAGATAAGCTAGATAAGGTTTGTTGTGGATGTCCTGGTCTTCTAGGAGACAAGAACCTTATTTACCTGACATGACTTGTAAACAAATTACCCTGGTTTAAAACAGCATATTGCTTCCAAATTACAGGTTAACTGTTCTGAACCAACACCACTTAAGAGGTTATCTTCTCCTTTAATTGGGCACACTTGTTGACATATCATTAAATCCCACTTAGCACAAGTGTGAGAAGCCTGCTGTTAAAAGCTGCAAGCAGAAAGCCAAGGAGGACACACGCATCCTCCCATGGCACTTGCAAAGAAGGCCCAGATCTGTTCATAAAAGGTCAAGAAGGGAGCAAGGAATTCAAAAGCCTTAAAAAACAGCCTGGACTGGAGTCTTGAGTAGTGCGTCATTACAAGTTTTCTTCTCCCGAGGGAGTAATTCTTCAGATGTTTTACGTGCCCCTTGCTGGTGTCTCTCCATGTTTTTCTTCAGCAGCAATTTGTCTATTTCTGCATTTATTGGGCCTTCTTTTTTTAAACAGAGGCAAAGCTAACAGACATCTGTGCATATGGGAGAGACTGAAAGGGTTAACACCACCTCCCTTGTATGTCCACTGCCCAAATTCTAACACTGTCTGGTTAGGTGTGCACATTATGGACCATGCAACAGAACAGGCATGGCACTATTTCAGAGTCCCCACTGTGCTGATACATTCTTCTTCCCAAATCTGGCTGGCTGCAAAGGGCTCAGATAAGAACATATTTTCAGGGAGGTTTTTTTGCATAGGCACGGAGTACCAATCCTGGTGTCTTCATTAAAAATGGCATGCATGGGGATAGTTTCCCATCCTAGCCAAGATTTTTTTTTCATATAAGAGGCTAGCAGATGTCATGCTTGTGGTGATGTTCAGAAAAGATGAATTCTCCTTCTCATGTACCTGCTGTGTTTTCAGTTTCAAATAAAGATGTGTACATTGTATGGGAAGAGGAAGAGAGAGGAGTTGCAGGGTTTCTGTCACTTTGCATGACCATTATCAGTGAGTGATCTCAAAGCCCCTGATGAAGGCATGTTTAACCTGTTTTAACAAGAAGCTGCAATTCCTGTGCAGTCTCTGCTGGCTTGGAAACTAGCAACGCCAATTCTCCTGGGATTTGCAGCCTTGGCTTCACAAACTCAGGAGGTTCAGAGTTCATGAACTGGGTCTAAAGACAGGTGAGGATGACCCTGAACAACTCTAAGTAAGCAGTGACCCCATCAGAGGGAGCTCAATGTTCCTTCATAACCCAATGCAGGTTTCAAAAATCTCTTTAACAACAGCACTCAATTTAAATTGTATGTTACCATATCCTCTTTCCTCTGTGTTAAGGAGTACAGTCCTGGAAATCTGACATGCACTAACACATGAATTCTGAGAGAATAGCAGTGACAACAGCAGTGTAGTCTCCAGAGTCTTTTTGTGTGTGATATGGACCTTAAATGTTACACATGGTGTCCGTAGTATTGACAGCAGCTTGACAAATGCATTCTATGTAAATTACACTGTTTTCTCAAAGAGAGTCATGGCAGGTTAGTCCATGCATCAGCTTCTTCTCACAGTGACCCTCACAGGATTACCTTCTCTTTTCCTTGCTCTTGTGTCTTCCAGGAGAAAATCAGTATGCAGCCAAAGAGATAATTTTGCTAGGCTGAAGGATCCAACAGGTGATTTTAACATTTCATTAAACTTTCTTTTCAAGAGTACGTCACCTATAAGGTATCTGAGGACATGACTACCACAAATGTCACCTGGCCATTTGCCAGCTATGGAGCACATCCTATAGTGGTCACCTGGAATGATCTTTCTGGGCAGAATAGCTCATCCTTCCTGACCAAATGCCAGAAGTTCAGCAGAATCATGGAACAGATAAGGACGGAAGGGACCAGACTTTCTCTCTGGTCCATTGGGTCAGAGATTCCTGAGGGCTGGCCTTCGCAGTGAAGACTGAAGCAAAAAAGACGTGCAATATCTCAGCCTTCTCTGCGACCTGTGTTTCAAGGGTCCCTGTTCCTTTCAGCAGATGACACACATTTTCCTTACAATTCCTCTTGTTATTGATGTATTTGAAGAAGACCTTCTTATCCTGACATGCTTAGCAAGATTCAATTCCAAATGAGCCTTGTCTTCCTACTTGCATTTCTACTTACTCTTAACAACATCCTGATATTCATCCCAGGTGGGTGGTCCCTGCTTCCACCTCACACATATCCTGCTTATGTCTGGGTTTTGACAGCAGTTCCTTGCTCATCCATACAGGTCTCCCCCCGCTTTTGCTTGATTTCTTGCCACTGAGAATGTTTTGTAGGCACTTCCTGGGCCATATGCACTTAGTGGAAGTATTCCCACTTGAGCCTTGTTTTGCTACATACAAGAAAAGTACCTTGTCCCCATTTTAAGGGTAAGAGGAGGCTCACGTTCAAAAATGCCCTGCAGTGTATCCACAAAACCTGAGGCAGCGTGCTAGTGCTTGAGTCCAACCCATCCCCCTCCTTACTTTAAACACTATTTATTTGTTTTACCTAATGATGCAACATGTATGAGTCGGCTCTGGCACTCCTCTTTTCCCAGGGCAGGCACTCCCCTGCTATGGCAGCGTCACTTCCTGGCTTGTCTGCTGTCTCTCTTGGCAGCTCTGTGAGCCTTGCTTTTTCGCACAGAGGTCAGTGAGCATGTCAGAAAGACATCAGCCCCAAATTCAGACTGTGGTGCTTAGGATTGTACTGAAGACTGTGGAGATGCTCATGAGGTGATGGGGGACCAGAACCCAGTTTCCTCCACATGGGGGGCAGAGCTCATTGTGTGCCCTGTTTGAAGGAGACAGGTTGGCCATGAGGTACCTCTTTGTTGAGAGCAACCTCAAGGAAAAAGTCTTGGAGCTGAAAAGCTGGGCATGACCTGGCAATGTTGCAGCCGAACCACGGAAGGCCAACTATGTCCTGGGCTGTATCCAAAGCAGTGTGAGAGATGGGATTCTGCCCCTCTGCTCTGTTCTTGTGAAATGCCACCTGGAGTCCTGCATCCAGCTCTGGGGGGCCTAACTGATTGTGGATCTGGTGGTGTGCGTCCAGAAGAGGGCTGTGAATATGATCAGTGGGCCGGAGGACTTCTCCTGTGAAGACAAGCTGAGATGATCAGGGTTGTTCAACCTGAAGAAGCGAAGGCACCAGGGACACCTTATGGCACCTTCCACTACCTAAAGGGAGGTCCAGGAAAATGACCTTTTACCCTGGTTTGTACTGATAGGACAAGGGGGAATGGCCTTAAACTGAAAAGAGGGCAGGTTTGCATTATATATTAGGAAGCAATTCTTTACTGTGAGATGGTGAGACATTGAAACAGGCTGCACAGAAAAGCTGCAGATGCTCAATCCCAGGAAGTGTTCCAGGCCAGGCTGGATGGAGCCCTGAACAACCTGGTCTAGTGGAAGGTGTCCCTGCCCGTGGTAGGGGGCTTGGAGCCAGATGGTCTTTAAGGTCCTTTCCAACCCAAACCATTCTATTATTGTATGATGTTTTCTGGCTGTTGGAGGCTTCAGAGTGCTCAGTGCTGCACATCCTATTCTTTGGCTTTCCTTTTCCCTGCATCAGGAATTGAAAACTGTTATACTGCACAGCAACTACCTCGTTACTGGTTTTCCTTACATGGCGGTTTGACAAAGGGGTGCCTCAGTACAAAAAAGACATCACTAAACTGGAGGAGATTCAGAAAACAATAATGAAAAGCACAATGGTCTTGGAAATCCCTGTAAGGCAGCAATTTAGAGCCCAGCTACTAGCATGCTAGGACAGACCTCAAGTGAAATAAAAAGAAATTAACTTGTTAAATATCTCTATAGCAGGCATGTAAAAAGTATTATTTTCTGTATGCTGTGTGTGCTTGTGTAAACAGCCTTTTCCACTTGGGGCTATGTCTCCGTAATTATGTATTATTTGCAAGAAGAATGCAGAGCTTGAGGAGTGAATATGTTCCAAATGTGTCCGAACACTGACCAGGCGAAGGCTGTGATTTTACCTCCCTTTAGGGAGAGGGGAACAATCCCATGTCTTTTTTTTATCCTTCTTGAGCTCTTTGTAACAATTGTACTTTTCACTGGAAGTGACTCACCTGGCAAAGAAGATAAGAAACCCAGAAGAATCATTCAAGAAAAATATAGTGCTGGAAACTATCCCCAAATTTAAGGCTTACAGTCCATCTGAAACCATACTCATATTCAGGCCCTTCAGGCTTTCCTAATTACTGAGAAGAGCTATCATTCTTTTCTAAATGTGATATCAGCACTTGTTACAAGCAATCAGCACAAAATTATCCAAAAACCTTCCTGTGACCTATAAACCTGCAATTTGATATGCCTCACCCAATTTTTATTCTGTAACAAGTGAATTTTTTTGCATAGATTTTTATTGCAGACACTCTTTAATCTACCAGGCAACACATAACAAGATCCCATGGCTGGAGGCTGAAGATAGCTACGTTTCAGCTAGCAATAAGGTGCACATCTTAACAGCAATTAATTAAGCATTGAAATAAGTCCTGAGGGGGTATGACGAATTCGTCACTTCTTGAAGTCTCTGAACTTCATCTTTCCAGACATCATGCTATACCTGAAATACAAAGTGTGGTCTTGGTAGAGGAATTACAGGGAGGGGCAGTGTTACAGTATTTCTTAATGTCAGGGAGAAGATATTTTCCATGTCAAAACCTCCAGGTTTTTTTTTCTTGGTTTTTTTTTTGTTTTTTTTTTTTTTTTTTTTTTTTTTTTTTTTTTTTTTCTTTTTAACACATATAATGAAATTCATTCCTTCTTCAAGTATCAACCAGTCTACTTCAGTGGAAATCAAGAGGCCACTGCCAACTTATACCAGTAAATAAAGCCAAACTTTTAAAAACAGATATACAGCTAAATTTCAAGATGCCTACTGGGCTGTAGAGCAAAATTTTCAGACACACTGCCGCCCGCTTCTAATTTTCAGTGAAGTCTCTTTCACTGTCAAGCCTTCCATCTCTGGAACAATACATTGCTATTGAAATATTTAATGAGTCACTTTCAAATATCCCACAGGAACAACAGGGCATTTATCTCATGCTGCAGAGCTGTATTTTAAAAATAATTATCTTAAAAAGAAAGCCCCATGCAACAACTGAAATAGGCCCCAAAATTTTCCCCTTTCTACTTCACAGAACTTCCTCTCTTTCTGCCTTTCTCTTTTCATTTCTCATCCACTCTTCACCCACGGGGTTGTGCTGAGGTGACTACGAGGGCGCCCAGGCTGAGACACTCTGTTTGCATTCTTCTGTTGATTTGGGTTGGCTACTCTCCCCTGTGTAGGCTTGGCAATGTGAAAAAGTGACCTTGTGGCAAACTTGGGTGTGACCTTCTAGAACAGCAGCAGCTCCCAGCATGACTGCCTGATCTCCGAAATCTTACTCCATGGAAAATGTGAGGCAGCTTATCCCATGTGCACTGACAAACCTACATTTATCTTAGAGGAGGAGCATGCATCTGTGGAGTTATCACAGCAGGGTTAACTCACGATGTTGCCATATCCTGGCTCCCCAGCCAGGAACTTGCCACAGAGCTGTACTCTGTGCCTTCTGGCTTTGTTAATGGTGACGTGCCAGAGCCAGATTCTTGCTGTGACACTTGGTGCTTCTGCTACTGCAGGACCTCAGCAGCACCAGCCATTTCTGCTGCTGCTGTGGCTCCTGTGACACTCTTGCTCTAACTACTCCTTCAGCTTTGAAAAGGCAAAAGGAGCTTGGAGCTGTTCGTCAAAATGTCACCTTAACCTGATGCTGTGATGCTATTCAATGCATGTAAGACGTGGTTAAGAAGGTAACTACTTGATTTTGCAGCTCTGCAGCTTTTTGCACCCTGAGTGCTGCTGTCAGAAGACTCCAGGTGTGTGGATTCAAATATATCCATTTAAGGACCAAAGTAAAGCTCTGTTTTCCTAAGGATAACATGCTGTGCGAGGATTTTGACAGTAAGGTTCATAGCTGAGTCAGTGGTTCTTGCAAAAGGGTTCTGACGCACCAAAGAAAGTCACAGAGCCTGCACCACCAAACATGAGCCAGACAGAGCTGACAGAGCATCACCCTCTGTGACCCTGGCTGTTCCTCTGAACTGGGACATATTTCCAGTTCAGGATATTAGATCCCTGTATGCACCATTCCCTTAAGAGTTGGATTCAATGATCTTTTTGAGTCCCTTCCAACTCAGGGTGTTCTGTGATTCTGTGATTCTGATTTCTTGGCTCTGCCCGTGCAGGGAGTGGACCCAAAACAGCACAAACCATTGGCCTACATTGGCCTACCTTGTCAGTGAATTGTGTGCCCCAGTCTGCTCACAAGACTGGATTTACCCTCTATTTTTATCACCAACAACCAAACCACCTCAGCCTGAGCTCCACAGCCCCAACATGGTGACATTGGGGTTTTCGACTCTGCATAGACTGGGCAAGGCTGATCTTTGCAGGCATAGAGAGACCTTCCAAGCCTGGAAAGCTGGTTTGGAGGTGAGGGAGGACAGCATATATATTTCTGACAAATCAGGATGATGAGGATCTTCCATGCTGTGCTGTATTTTGGACTAGTAACTACACTGGTCCAGTTTCATCCATGATCAGAGAAGAACTTTTTCTCTGCTGAGGTGATGTTATGCACACATGCATGCCCTACTAGAGCAGAAATTGTTATGTTTTGGGTTTTTTTCAGGATCTGGTGCTTCTGACAGCCTGAGGCTGTCACGCAGGTGCAAGAGTTGACTGGCTGTCATTGGTATGTCACACAAACAGTGCTTTGACCTGCTCCTTCCCACTGCCCAACCTACCCACATACAGTGCTTTGCTCCTCACTGGAGCAAAACAACAGAGATGAAGCTGCTGTGAAATACACCTGCCCTCTGCAGCCCTGCTCGACTACACGCCTTTAACTTGGCAGTATGGACTAGTTATGCTGTAATATAAATACATTTCTTTCCTCTACCCACAGCTCTGGATCAATCAGCAGCATGAAACAACAGGAGGGAAATGAAGTAGTAACATGGGGGTAAGAAAAAAAGAGTTGATGTTGTAATGAGCCAACTAAACACCATTAGAACATGCTGTCCTGCTCAGTGGGCGTACAGCTGCACTGGGCCATGACCAAATCTATTAATAGGCCCTGCAGAGCTCTTTGTAGTTCTAAGAGCAATGCTCCTCAAACACTGAGCCTTGAGTTCCTTCTCTGTAACTTCAATAACCCCCTTGTGGTGTATAGTTACAGCAGCCGACTCTTCAGCAAGGATGAAAAGTCTGACTCTAGTCTCTTCAGACTAGAGGCAGAAATCCTGCTCTTCATTTTTTGCCCAGACCAGAAAGGGGAAATAATGCTGGCACCATAAACTTAGCCCTAATGTGGACAGGAGATTGACTATAGAATATCTGAGTTGTTCTAAGCTTGATGGCAGAAGCGAGGAGTAAAGATTGGGGTGGAGAGTACATGGTTTGGTTTGTTGTTGCTGTGGAAAGGACCTGTTGCATCCCAGGTCCAGAGAACTGGGCTGTAACATGCCTGCAGTATCTTACACCCTGTGGACTAGCACACTTGTCACGTTGCTCCACAAACTGGCTGGCATTTTAGGATCATATGCCTCCTGCCAAGAAGCATGCACACCTACACAGGAATCCCCTTAGTCCCTGTCTGTAACTTTACAGTAACAAGCAGAGACGTCCAGCTTACAAGTTATTTCATTTTAGAGATATTTAAAGTTAAGGAAAATGATTTCTACCTCACACCCAAATGACACAGGATGGGGGAACAGTGCAGATCAGACATTCAGCAGGCTTAGAGAAGGTAACTCCATGTATCAAAGTACTGGGAAGCCATTACTCCTGAAAATATCTGTAACATCCTTGGGCTGCTCCAGTCTGTTTCTCCTACCATAGACTTGTTTGTGGCTGGAGCCAAAAGCCAATGCTGCAGCTCTATGATTTATTCTCATTTTACCCATGACTGAGGAAGGGACTTGAGGTCCCTGGAGACAGTGGATGCTTTCTCCAGGACATGACCCCATAGAATTGGAGTCTGGTGAATGTCTGGAGTGTGTCTGAAACTCAGGGGTGAAATCGTGCTTGGTGGGAAAGAGCAGCAGCAATGCCGGAGAGAAATGCTCGAGGGAGAGGGTGTACCCAGAGAACACTGGAGGAAGCATGTGTGAGGCAGCAGCTGAGGAAACAGGCAACAGGGAGGTGGTAAGCACTTGGGAATGAACCCTGGAAACAATCAAAGGCAAAGTGCTGTGATGGAAGGAGAGGTGAAATGAGGGCTATCTCTGGAAACAGCCTGGGGAGAGCCCTGCATGGGGTCAGGGGCTCTGTGACTTGCACTGACAGTGCAAGTTCAGCCACTGCAGGCTGGGAAAGCCTGACTGCAGCTTCCAGGGCTTAGTGGGGCACCTCTCTAACTCAGAGCGGGGCTGCCACCTAAGTCATCTTGGGCTTGGTTGTGTAAATTTATTTATTTAACTGAATTGCCCAAGCCAGTGGTTGAGTCACCCCCGACAAGCGTCAGTAAGGCTTTCACACCTTCCAAGGTCTCCTCTCAGCCCACCGGCAGCAGCAGGAGGGCTGGTTGGGGCAGGAACACAGCAGGCTTGCCAGCCCTGCCTGGGGCTCCCTCTCCAGTCAATGGAGCAACGGGGAGGGGCTGCAGCCTTCCAGGATTCAGCCTACCAAGGAGCAGAACCGCCTTCATGAGGTGCACGTTTCCCTGCTCTGGCTAGAGGAAGAGCCTAAAGCAAAGACAGGCTGTAATTAAGGGATCCCAGCTAAAAAGCTCAGAGTTGGAGAGGATGAGTCTGGATATCATGCTGATAGACAATATATGTAAAAGTTAGCATGGCGTAGCAGAGTGAGAGAAGGTGAATCACCTCGGAGAGCACCAGAGCTGACTGTACAATGAGCACCACTTCTTGTGTAATTATAAATGCACATGAAGTGAGAACTGGTGTGTTGGCTGTGTCTCCCAGTATTGCACATTTCAGTTAAGCTCTCTGGAACAACTGGCTGTTGGTATTAGTTTTAAGATAGTGCCAGTGGGAAGTAGTGAATGACAAAGCACTGCTGGCAAGTGATCAAGCTGTTAAACAAACTCTGAGAAACACAGGTTATAAATTCCTTTACTGTATTAATTTGACATTACAATTTAGAGATAAGGTTTTCCAGGAACCCAAGTGAACCAGCATCCAGTTTTATTCATAAGGCACATCTGAAAAGAAGTCAGTAATACTTAATATTTGAGTACTATTCTCCAACTTCTTAGTTGATGAAAAGCTAGGTCGTTTCTGTTTCCAGGGCTAGACGTACTATTTTGGCACATGCTGTTGTGTTTTTATGATAAATCCAACACAGATACCCTCTAGTCATTTTGGACTGTAAAAATATTTCTGAAGGCAGAAGCAAGGCTGCCTACAACCAAGTCAGGATGAGACTTCAAGGGCAGTTTTTTGTCCTCTCTTCTCCTCACAGCTGTTTGTGCTACTGACAGCACATTCCCAGTATATTGGTTTCTTTCTGGGCTTTCTCCCATGTTTCCTAACACAGGTGCATTGCCAAGGCAGAAGTGTAGAAGCTACATTATGCAGCAGCCAAGCAGCCTGTGCTCTTTAAGCCAAAGCCCCATAAGAGCAGTCACCCCTCTGTCCCAGGAGCAGGGACCTCTGCCCCACTTAGGTGGCTGTGAGGGGTCTTTCAGGCCCCAGAGCTGATGCAGAGGGATATGCATGGCCCAAAACATGCTTCCTCCTACCACATGACCTATTACCATGGTTGGTACCTCAGCTGCCCTGCAAAAGCTTTCAGTGCAGGGTGGGTAGAAATGCTTAAACCTATGTGGGCGACCAATGGAAATGTGTCAGTAGGTGGGTGAGGGAACATAATGGAGCAAGCAGTAAGCATTGCAGGCACTGGATACCATGAAGAAAACACAGGCGGTAGAGTGAGGCAGAGGATTTGAGTATGTCACACATTTCACTTCTGTTCCACCTTCTTTTCCCTCCTTTTTTTCATTTTTCATTTGCTGGGATAATGCAAGTGGAAAAGAACATCCAGACCCATCCATTCTGCCATTCAGGACACTGTTTTTAAAACAGAACACACTATACTAGTGTTTATGTGGAGAACATAGTGGATAAATATTTTATGCCATGGATTCAGATTCTTATCAGGACCTGTATTAATAATAGCTGTATAGGTCTAGTTGTTGGTGGGCTTCTCTTCCAATGAATGCATTGTTTAAATGTATATTGAGGACTTGTTTTTACAATGGCTTTCTTCTCTTTAATAGGATTTGACATGTTGGCTGTGGCATAGCATGCAAGTGTTTTGTATAAAGATTTTAAACATGTTTCTGAATGGTGCTATATAAATACTGCATGCATTGAGTTGTATTATTTTATTGTGAAACTGAAAGGTTTCCTGTTCTATACCATAATACAATTTGTTATTTTTCCAGCACACACATTAGCCTGCATTCAACTTCTGAACAAGGTAGAAGAACTCAAATTAAATTTACAAGCGCACCTGAGCAAAGCTAGTTAGCTGTGGCCAGATCATGTTTCTGTGATTAAATAATGCTGGCTATTATAACACACTGCAAGAAAGTGCAGCTATAAATCCCTGTCTCGGTTTATTTCCAATGCTTCATTGTGCTATAGAAACTCTGCTATACTTTCTAGTAAGCAAAAGGCTACATGTGGGCCTGAGTCACCCTGAGCAGATGTGTTAGATACTAACTTGGAGGAGATAAGAGTAACAATGCTGTCCTCCCCTGAGCATTCCCCTCAAGGACGTTCCCATGCTACACAAACATTAATAAATCGATCTTCATTGCATCCGACCACAGACTTTATTAACTGAGGAAATTGGTTCCCAGAAAAATTTAACATTTTGCTCAAGGCCAGAGAGTAGATCCACAGCAAGGAGAAAGACCTGGAGACCTTCACTTATTTCCAGTTAATATTTAATGTTACATTAGCATGTAACACGGTGTGCTGAAGGCACGACACTGCTGGGTGTTCGCATTGTCAGAAATGGATGGGCACTGGTTTCACACCCTACAGCAAGACCTTGCTGAGCATGTTGGTCACCACCACCTACCCCTGGGGGACTGTTAGGGTAGTAGGTCATTAGGGATTGAGGGTCTATCTCCTGCCTGCCTCTGGGGACAAAAAGTCCATGGCTCCACCACCATCTTCACTGGGACATGTCAGTAGGTCTCTCAAGGGTTCAGGAGCGTCTCTTGGGGTTCGTATCTACCCAGCTCAGGGAACAGAACCGAGGAGATCCTGGCCCTACAGTCATCCAGGTCACACTGCAGCTTTCCTTTTGATGCAAACAAGGGAGACAGAGCTAAATGGGTGGCTAGTGGATACGCAGGTCTGAGCTGAAAATACACAACATGTGTCCAGGACAGATATCTGAGGCTGGGGATACTAAAGCAGCTCAGCTCTGTCTAGAGTTGAAGGTTTTTACAGGTGGCTCTGACAGTTTTGCATTTCATTTACCAGTCATTTACATTGTTGCCAAAATTTGACCACTGGGAGTAAAGTTTTCCAGTCCAGGTGTTTGCCTGAGGCTGAATTACTTCAGATAGGGTGGAGAGGAAAACTTACTGTAGTTGTTCCTCATGGCCAAGATTTAGATTGAGGGAAAAGATGGATTTGTAAAAAATTGATATGACTTACCCTTTGAAACTCTCCAGTGCTCTGTGAAAGAAAAGATAATTGTACGAGAGAAAGGAAAACAGAGTAGACGAGGAATTGGACTCTATGGGTACAACTCCAATTGATGGTTACTGTGGAAGAGGGATGGAGGGTCTGAGTGAGGCAGACTGACACAGGCAGTATACCATGATTAAAACCAGGAAAATGGGCCAAACAAACACAGACTTTACAGAACTGGACTGAATTTTTGAGACTGCGGAAAGTTTGTAATGGGTGAAGTCCTAGGGTATGAGGCAGAAGGTACAAGGGTAACAATTTAAAGTTTTGCACCTAAGAGAAGGCACTAGTCCATAGCCTGGACTGGGCTGGTTCCTAAATTTCACCAGTCCACCGCCATCAGTGTTTATGTGTGGAACCACTGATGACAGCATGTTTTATCTCCCACATGCTGTAAGAGTCAGCTCTCACCCCACAGGTGTGGTCTTTTAGCCACCTTGGCAAATCTCAACATCGTGGTGTTTACCCTGCTGATAAGTCATGTGGATGTCATGCAATAGTATTTAACTCCCTTTAATTTTATCTTTAATTGCACACACGTACTTGGGGTTTCTTCATGTATTCGAAGTCCTTCAGCCTCATACTGTGCACTAGAAAAACATTTCTCAGCTGGCAAGCACCTATTTCAATCTGTTGTTTTCCAGTATATCCCTGATTTATACCATGTCTTTGAATCCTGAAAGGTTTTCTTCATGGGATTTTCTGTAGTGCTTGCCACTGCAGAACAAGAGCTCCCTGGCCATTAGCTGGTTCATTTTAGCAGAACTTTTCTGTGATGAGATATCATGATACTGTCATTTGGCAAATGGGCACCTAAGTCAGCACTGCGGCTGCCAAGCCTGAACCCACCGGGACTTGATTTCTCAGAGCACTTGCTGTATGACACAAGGGTGTGAATCACTGAAGCATCTCCCTGCCTGTCTCAGCTGAGACTGGGGGCTCAGCATTTCTGCACATCAAGCCACTGGGCTTGGAAGTCAGGCACCTAGAAAGTAAAAGGACACAATTAGAACCCATCTATGAGAAGCGTGGATGAACAGTATTTCCCAGCTCTCTGGAACAATGGATTATATCCAAGGACGTAGTTTTGTACTTTCTGTGTCCCACAGTCCTGTTCCTTATTCCCTTCAAGCTTTTGGAATAATAAGAAGTAGAGATGCTGCCATGGCCACAAAGTGGGTCTAATTTGTGTACTGAAGGAAGGAGCTGTGTGGGAAAACAGTGCCTGATCAGACAATCTAAACCATGTCTGCATAATTCTTATATGTATGGGAGATGCATTAAGGTATCAAAGGTAATTTTAAATTAGTGTTTTCTAACATTTGTGTGCCTCTTCTGCCAAGCTTATTAGTATTCCTTCAAAGGGGGGTTTTGATTTGTTTTGGAATAAAGCTTTTTTTATTCTAATTATGCATAGGAAATAGCTAGCTCTATCTTCTTGCAAAATATTTTTGCAAATAATAGAGTGCCCTTCTCTTGACATTCCTCTCCAGCTCGGGTTCAGCATTTGAAGATGATAAATGGGCATCAAGCTCAGCATTTCTACCACCTCCTACCTGCTTTGACTCTTGTTTCATTAGAATTTCAGCAATGTGCTGGTTCATGGCAGATAACCTCGTCTCCCTCTCCAGAGTGCCTGTGAGTGTGTAGGGGGTGAGGGAATGGGTGCATTTCTCATCTCCTCAGCATTTATTACATTCCTCTTTCTCTACCTCCTCTGCAGCAATAAATCAATGCTACTTGTTATTGTCTACTCCTTGGGGAGCATCTCAGGGGGAGAGTCAGGCTCTCCTGACTATAATGCCATGTGTTTTATCAAATGCTAAAACAGAACTAAAGATCCAAACTAAACCAGTCTTGTTTTTGCAGCTTTTGAGAGAAAGAATCCTATCCAAGTCTTGTCAGCTGCGTCACCCATCAAGACGCTTTGTCACACAGGCTGCAGTTACCAGCCCCAGCCTTAAGTTGCCTGCACAAACAGAAGAGGACAGCGTATCAGTGGAACAATGTTTCTGGTTTTGCTCTGGGAAAGAAAATTTAAAGTTTCTGGTGCTGATGACTATTTCCTGCCAGCAGGCAGCTCCAGGACTGGGATGCTGGATGAACATTTCCTGTATGTGTGCTGAAATGTGTACACACTCCTTGCACTTCTGCCATTTGTTAATGGCAAGTAAAGCCCTAGAAATATGTTGTGGGTGAAGTAAAATACAGCCTCATTATTGTTTATTCTATCAAGAGCAGAAGCACACCCACTGGTACCTGGAGAAACTGTAGATGTGGCACTTGAGGACATGGTTTATTGGTGGACTTGGCAACCTGAATGATTCTATGATTGTAAATGAAAAGCATCTTCATAGTGGGACTGTGGCTTGCAGCAATTCCCTGGAGAAACTTTGCCCAGAAAGCCTCTGCCTTCTTGGTTTGTTGCCTGCTTTCTAATCACAGCCGACTGTTTTGCCTCACACAGGCTTCCTGATTTTCTCCTGGAATAAAAGACCTTCCCACAAACCTGGCCCAACAACCAGGGATTAGATGTTCACTCCCCTCTCTCTACTGAGAACACCCTGAAGAGATGGGCTGAAGAAATGATCATGAAAGAAATCGATGTGGTGGAGGAGTGGGTGAGAAAGGCAGGTACATGACTTCTAGAACAGAGGTGTTTGGCTGGTCCAAGCCCAGAAGCACAAAAAAATGCCTGACACACCTGCACAGGAATCCAGGACCAATTTACACAGGCAGGTTTAAGCTGGGGTTGCAGCTTGGATTTTTTTGTCCTTAACTCCTTCCGATGTTAACTGGGGTAACTCATATGGGAACCTTCAATGCAGAAGTTACTGAAGGGGTTTGCAGGCATATTCTCAGGGTTTAAGTGCCAAAAAGGCCCCTTGACATATTAACATGCTTTTATTGTGGCTTTGTAAACATATTTTGCATTTTCTTTCTGTAGTGGCAAAAGGTGTACAGTCAGATCCCCCCGCAAGCAAGAAATGTACTTTATCAAACCTCTGTTTGTCAGCATTGGCGTTGGTAAAAGCATGCACACACATGCACCTCTTTCTCTATGTCTTCCTTAAACTTTGACTAGTTTTTTATTAAAGTGGCTGCCTCAAGCTACTGACAAATGAACAAAATGTGCTGGATATGAAAAACCCCACCAACTCCAACTCAGATTCTCCTGCTCTGATTTCACCATTTCTTCCTGACCCTACCATGGTTTTCAAGGGGACATGCAGGAGTCAGGATGCTTTTTTCAGACCTTTCAGGGAANTTTTCTCGCATTTCATTTATAACAAGACTTCACTGGGGCATGGCCCTCTCTGCCAGGGGGACTGTGACGGCAGACCCACAGCTTGTGCTGCAGAGAGGCAGGCCTGACATGCAGAAAGGATCCGTCTCTTTCATGCTGCTTTTGGAGGCTCCAAAACCTATTGATAAAAAGCAGGCAAAAAGTATTACACACAGAAAGGGGAGGGGTTCCTTCTTGTTTGCTTCTTTGTTCTTCTTTCCTAAAAAATATCTCCCCAGCCTTCAGGCGATTGTCAGGGTGTGGACTCACATGATGATAGCCCTCAGATGGGTTTGCAAATACAGCACAGACTTTGAGGGAGATCTCTGCTTCAAGAGCTCTCCTTTCCCCGTGGCATGATGGGAGGGGGTAGAAAAAGGGACAATTTTAATTAGTTTTTAATAATTAGTTTACTTCAAATAATTCCATGCATGTGATTGCCATAATCCTGAGAGAGCAGTGAGTTTCATTCAACAGGTGGACTTTCTCTGCATATTCTCTGCTTACGCTGGACACTAGTTTGCCAGTTTCCTCTCTAGAGATTATTATTTAGATCTCGTAGTGCTGGCCAGACATCCTTAGTGTGGACAAAACGATTTCAGGGTTTATGCAATCGAATACTGTAGGGATATCCAGCAGTGTGAATGCAGGCAACAGCCAAGAGCAGATCATACATCACTGTCACTAGGCATTGTTTCTGTTTCACATGCCAGTTAGATGCTGAACTGGAAGAAGTCCAGGATCTTGCAGGATTGAGATGGAGACAGGACCAGCCCTTCTCAAGGGCTTTTATCATGTTCAAGGTAGAGCAAGATCAGATACTGGGCTATATTGAGAGAATTTGCTTGCATAAAGCAACAATTAAATAATGATAAGCTTTAGGTGGAGGTTAAATGTGTTTTCTGGAGGAAACCATGGATGACCTCATGCTTTGGCTTTTTTTTTTTCTCCTGGAAAATACAGAAAGCAAGAATGGCAATGGAGATTTCCATTTAAGACTTTCCTCTATTTCTGTTGTGTAGAAGGGGGTTGAACTGGGAGATAGAGAGTATTTACTTGCTGGTAAATAAGGACCCTGTATGGAGCCTTGTTTCCTGAAATGTCACATTGGATGGAGAGAGTTTCCTGCAAGAAGCAGGCTGAGAAGGATGGGTAATAAAGATTTTCAAGACTGACAAGACTATCCCGTGGCTCAGAATAAGGCAGGAAGTATAATTAAGGAATCCTTTGACTGAACCTATGTGGATAGCTTTCAGAATGAATAGGTTTGGATAAGGTATATAAAAGTGAGCATGTTTTAAACCATCAAGCAAGGAACCTTGGTCTATAGTAGCTATTTTAACCTTGTTTTGAATTCATGTTTGTTTGTTTTAAGGAGAATAAATTCTTATTTCTTGGTAAATACTAAGTTGCGTCTCTTAAATAAGGTATGGCTGCTTTAAACTACTTTCTGTTCTTTTTGTTAATATTAGCCAGGAGCAGAAGAGGTCCAAGAGGATACACAGCATGGAAGGCCCCTGATTTAAATGGTATATGTTTATTTGGAAACATAGCTTTAACTGGGGTTTTTTTAGAGCAGAGAATGGTAAGTCCACTCATCTTTTTTTGTTATTAGTCTTTTTATGTTGGATTTTACTCCCACAGAAAGTGGAATTAAATGAAAAATGAAATGCACTTATTTTATAAGGATGCATTTGCAAAAATTATGTAATTGATCTGATCAGCTTGGGTTTTCAAGGTTTTAGATGAACACAGCTGATCCTCTCACCACAGAATCTAGAGGTGGGAAAAAAGTCCTCCTGGTTGTCCAGCTCTCAGATATACTCTCAGTCTAAAGCGAATAAGATGGCAGGCTGAGCTTTTATCTATCTGTCCAATGCCCATGGTGAGCTTGTGTGGATGCAGATTATCTGTGCCGTGGGTGCAGAGACCCGAGCTGGCTGAGTGCAGTGTGGCTGATCGCTTCAGGTGCGGAGTCATGTGGAGGCAGCATTAGGATTGGAAGGTCAGGGAAGGTTCAGGAGGTGGATGGTCGTGTTTGCACTGAAGTGAGCTTAAGCTCATAAACTCTGTGGGGCCCAGCGTATTTTCCTGCACAGCTGCCCAAGTGGCTTGTGCCATATGTTTTGGGGTGTGCCTTCTTCTAGAGGACACACTCTGGCTAGCAGCTTTTACTACTGTTATTATTATTACTATTATTTTTTTTTTAAAGTCCTAATTGCAATACCGCATATACTATGGTAGGCACCTGAGCTGAATAAACAAAGCAAACAGTTTTGTTTCAAAAACCAGTTGAGCAGACCCATAAATTCTGCTTAGTCCATGACTTTCACAAATTCAGAGCTTTTTACCTTTCCTCAAAATTGGTAAGTGAACTTAGAGTGCTTAGTGCAAAACAAATTTCTTTCAGTTGAACTCAAATTGTATGATTAAATGTAGTAAATCCAGGTTTTCATCTGTGTTCATCACAACTTTAGATAGGCTCATTTTTAAAATAAGTCAAATTCTAATTTAAATTTTAAAAAAATCAATTTGTGCTCTTCTTCTCCCCCCACTCCCGCCTTTTTCCTTTCTTGCCACAGGCAGATTATGCATTTGCAAGAAATTAAAGATGGCATGATTTTCTGTGTCTGCCCATATTTTATGTCACTGGTAATTTTTATTTTTCTGGCTTCTTTGATTTTTGGCAATCATGAAAAGCATGGAGTTCTGTAAGATGGGACCGATACGGAAACTAGGAAAAAATAAAAGGAAAATAAAACAAAAATGAAAGGAATAATAAAAAAATAAAGGGCCAGAATATTCTATGCTTGCTTCCTACAACACCATGTGACCACTAGAATCCATTTATCTTTCACTAATGATCCTTTACTTTAGAGGGAATGTCTGATTATCTGACTTCTCGCACATATCCTTTCTCTACCTCTTTCCCTTCGCTGGCTAGAGGGATTGGTGTTGGTCAGAAATACTGCAAACATCAATTACTCCAGCTTCCCTCAGGAAATGGAAACAAAAGCACACCCATTCAAATATTTTGAACTCTCTTTAAAGTCCTGAAGAAGTAGTGGAAAGCTTGAGGTGGAGTTTCTTAACCTGTCTAAATCAGGACTCTCTTCCTTGACATAAATCAAGAAAGGAAAAATTCAACATTTTGCTAATTTGTGTAGGACTTTGATGATAATTTATCTAGAGACATTTAAGTGGTACAACATGAAATAACAGAAACTAAAATTAATGGAGTTGGAATGGGATTGCATTGTGCAAGGCCCCCACATATGGGTACAATTCGGTGTTTCCTCTGTATCTGACAGGATCCTTACAGAAAGAATGCTTCTGAGGAACTGCTACTGCACCCACCTTGAGAGCATGGAGAAGAAAACCTCACCCTACAGTGTCTGTTCACCATTCTTTCTCCTCCCATGGTGACTCCTTGTGGGATTTATTTGTGCTCAAAATTAAACATGAGTCTGAGTTTGCTCTCTTAAGCAGGCTTATCCTTTGTTCATGGTTTAAATCTCGAGGGCAGCACTGGAAGGTCTCCCTGTTCGGAAACAGTTGATAGAAACTCCATGAGGTCAGTTAAGTTGCTCACACACAGTGCCATGAGCCACCTGAGATGCAGTGAGAGAGCTGAGGTGCTCAGGCTGGTCTGGCAGACATGGCACAGTAGCCACAGGAGGCATATGTCTGCCTGGAGAGCAGCCAGAGGCCAACAACAATATTGTAGGACAACTCCAGCAGCCAGTGTTTCAGAAGACACAGCAAACACCTGGTGACTACAGATAAGCCAGGTGCCTGAGCTCCCAGTGCAGTCAGCTGAAACCCAGTCAGTACAGTCAGCAGCATCTAAAATCTACACATGGAACCAAATGCTGGGGTGCAAACCAGTTGCCTAAACACAGGTATCAAATTTCTTTTGAGGTGTTCTCTCATATTTCAAGTATTCACACAGTCTGGCAAACATGTTTTGAAACTACTGGTTATTAAGAGTATCTAGGAGGAGCAGTTAAGCACCAGGTAGGATACTCAAGCCAACCAGAACCTCTGTTTTGGCAAGCTAATTTCCAGGTCTAAAGAGAGGCTCATGCTCTGTGGAATGAACAACAGATGATTCAAGTTTAGAACCAACAGCAAAGAGCTCCAACTTGGCTCCTCTGGTGCTAAGCTGTGATGGTGCCTCAGCACACAGCATGAATGAAGAGCTTGTGCGTCACAAGACTCACGAGTGAACCTTTTCCAAGTTCTCTCTTCACCTTGTAGACAGAAGCTACACCCCCAGTTAGCCTGTGGCAACTACTGACCAACAGGCTGGCCTTGCTGGAATGCCAGGTAAGTGGAGTGCGTCATGTTAACACAAACCTGGCCAGATACAAACCTCACTGAAATGGTGAACTTGTGCCCAAGTATTAATCTGTCTTTCATTTCACTATTTCCATTGCTCCTAATTATTGCCACTGGCATGAACAGTGAGTTATCCCCTTTGCTCAAGCCTGCAAGGAGTCTGACTTTTTCATAGCTATGCTTAATTTTTGCCAGAGTTCCCTGTAGGAGCATTAGCCTGCTTAATATTACACGGGTTGAGAAAATTAAATTATCAATATCAGGTTAAAGGCACTCAGTTGTTCTTTCTTGGTTTTTGTAATTGCTTGTGTGACGGGAAAATAATTACTATGTTGAGTTTATTGTTATTCTCATTGTCCTCAGTTGGTGATTTTGTTGTTCAGTTATGGACATGTCTGATTTAAATTGTCTATAAAATTTCTGTCTTAGAAGGAAATAGAAAGGAAAGGGGAAGGGAAAGGAAATAGGAAAATTAAAGGCTGATCTAAGATTAACATAGTGTTTACTCTGGCTCCTGGCAAGGTTTGTTTGTAAAGGGAGACTCCCAAAGCAAAAATCATCTAGACTGAATTTGTTTAAAGTGATACTGTCAACTTAAATATCACACTTTAGGATTTTTGGTTTTTACTCCATGTTGTTATAAGTAACACCCAAACTAATTATATGCCACAAATCCCATTGAACACCTCAGATTACAGTTGTGAGAATAGAGAAAAACCATTAATCTCTATTTTTCAGGTTGTTTTTACTGCAATTCCTAGCACACTAATTTCATATTCGGAGTTGGAAGGGATTTACAAGGATCATCATGTCCAGCTCCTAACTGAGTTGTCTGATACAGGGACTGAACCCTTAATCTTGGCATTATTAGCACTAGGTTCTAATAGCACAGTTCTAACCAACTGAGCTAATCCATGATCACCAACTTGTGTGGAAAGCTTACACACAAAAAGGATCATGTGGATTTGGGCCATGCCCAAATCTTCTGTAATTTCTTAATAGGTCTCCTTCCTGTTGTTTATGCAGTTTTGTGATAAGTAAGAGGAGAAAAAAACCACCACCAGTGATTTTTGAAAAAAGATTTTTAAAACCAGCAGGGGAAGCAGAAAAACAGAAATCCCCAAAAGTCCTCTGCAGGGAGGGATCAGGGTCCTTGCTTTCAGCCATGCAGAGACAAGCCAGTCCCTAGTGAAAAGATGCCTACTGTCTTCAGAAGCCAGTGGGAGTGGGCTGATAAAGAGATCCCTTTAACCGTGGTGCTTATGAGTCACTGGTGTCAGCGTTAAGACATCCTGGGAGAAAGAAGGAAACAAAACTGGTTATTCACTGCCTTTGTTTAGCTGCCTTCAGAGGTTTCAAGAGACCTGAATACAGAGACACTGTGGCATATGCCAACTGTTGACTCCATCAAATAATAAAGCAATCCCAGTGGGTATTAAGAAGCGTGGAATCATTCTAATGAGTCTGGCAAAATCTCATTAGGATGAACAGCAGGTGATGACAAAATATTTGCTCTGTATGCAAATGACTTGTTTCCTTCTCTGTCTGCATGCGGTTGCATGAGTGCTCAGAACAGGAGCTGTCACATAATTACTTACTGGAGTAAAGCACTGCATATGTGGTGGTTGCATTTCAAATATATCAGTGGAAAAATGGGGAAAATGACAGAAAGGAGAGTCCCCTGTATCCCCAAACTCTTGCACAATGGAGGGCTTCGCTCGGCACCCAGACAGTCCAGCTGTCTTTCCAGAATCACTTTCAAAGCAAGGACATGTGGACTGCAAGTTGTCAAAACTTCTCCAAAAGCTGTGAGTATAGAAAACATGATGCAAGGAGGGCAGGGGATATGCTGAATATTGAGAGCAAGGCAAAACATGGCAGTTCCTGTTGACAGAAGTAGGTTACCTATATAGACCCGAGTCTGACCTGACCTGCTAGTTCAAAAAGCCACTCCACTCATCAACCCTGAACCATCCAGCTGCAGGCTCAGATGTTGCACAGTAAATCATTGCTTTGTCCCCTTCTGCTGTTTTAACATCAGGCTGTGTAGCCCTTGATATCTGTTCTGTTCCTGATGGTGTTTCTGGCATAGTACACTTTCATTCTCTCCAGTGTATCATTAATAATGCTTCACACATTTGTTTTTAATCGCTTTGGTATTTATTTATTGCTGCAGTCCTGTTTCTACTCCTCATACATGTCAGAGGCAAAATTCTTGTGTGGGGGAAGTGGAAGTCCCCCAAGAGCCCCATTCCTCTGTGCACACTGGTGGAGAGGAGGACAGGGCAGTTGAGTTAAAGGACATTCCAGATTAAATAACCCAAGATACATAACACGAGTGTTCCTGCAGATCTTCTCTCCAGCATCTGGCAGCCAAAAACCTTCACTATATACTCTACCCATGTAATTGTGGTTTTCTCTCATAAAAAAGGAGTCAGGAATGCATTTGAAGCCTTCCTTCTAAAAACACCTTTAAGATCCCCAGGGCCATGAAAAGCTTCCAGGCTGGAGAGGCAAAGGACAGTGTGTATGATGACACTGTGCTCTCACCATGTTCATTGTTCTTACCTGGAGACAGTTTGCTACAGACTGTCCATCAGAGAGGGAATTAAGTAAGCTGATTATGAGAAAGAGCCATATGCTTTCCTGCTGAAGTCCTATAGAGATGGAGTAAAAACAATACACTAAAGAGCAGAAATTTGCCTCCCTCGCCATCCAGCAACTTGCAGTCAGAATCTTATGGAAGCTGGGGAAAAGGAACCAGTCCCCTAAAATTTCATCTCCACAAAAGAAAAAAAATAATTAAAAAATATAATTAGCTGAGGCTTTGTATTCCAAGGATATTAAAATGAGTTATTATGTGATTTTACTAATAGTGACTACTTTAAATTGTTAACACTATTAGATGCTAATAGTATTAGGAATTTTTTAGTCTGTAGATCTTAATCAAAAATGCTTTTCATACAGGTGATTTGTGATGATAAAGTCAATGTCATCATTTCTTCTTTCTCACGTTTGAGAAGTCTGTAAGGGTCACCAGGTAGATCATGAAGTGAATTGGGAAGCATTGCCTAGTCCTCCTGATTCCCAGAGCAGCAGCTTGTGAACACAGGGGCACTGTGGCTCACTGTGTCATTGCTGTGGGCCTGGGACCTACAGAGCTATCAGAGCTCCTTTTGAGGCTCAGGATTTTAGGAATAAGTTGGATAAACATCATTTGGGGTAGCATGGGATATGATTGACTCTCTGGGTGAGGGGACTGGCAACATCATCTCTTGAGATCCAGACCTGTAACCTAGGGTTTGATGATAGTATCCTACACAGTATTTGTCTTAGATTTAATAATTGCTTTAAATTGAGGTCTGCAGTGGAAGTGCTGCCAAAATGACAGCAGGCCAAGAACTACATTAAGCACAGAGGAGTGGGCTCGGCGGGGTTTGCAGGGCGGCGAGCCTTGTTCTCGTGGCTGGGCTATGGATGCCGAGGGAACAAGTTCCAACCCAAACCAGCAGCAGTGCATGGGGGTGGGGCACAGCTGGTTGGTTCTGCTTAGCAGCTTTTGCTGACCAGAAAAAGCAGTGGAAATTCCAAGCCCTCAGAAAGCAGTAGTTCTGAAGCAACCACTTTTTCTTTCATTTTTCATTTTTTTGCTCCCCTATTAGTCAAACAACCAAGTGTTTGTTCAGTGAGACTGGCTGCAGTAAGAAAACTGGACAGCAATGGCATTTCATTTCAAACCCAAAATGTCATCTGATGTTAGTGGTGGTCTGTACCAGCTGACTAAAGGTCATGCACATGCTGGTCCCACATACATATTGCTCTGAAAAAAAAATCCTGTGGAGCCCTCCCAAACACAGGATAGGTCAGAATGCTCCAGGTCTGGCTCCCTCTACCCAAAACAGCCCTCCACCATGCCCAAGAGGCCTTGTGTCCTCACATTCATGCTTTAATAGCATACCCCCAGGCTGTGGTGTGTCTTTGTGGGCATTCTGGAAAAACATCCCTTAGGTGAGTGAGGCACAGCTGTCAGGGTATTTCACACACTTCCCACTGAAAAGGACAAAAAGCAGAAAGAAGTATTTCTCTCTCAGAATCACAGGAAGACTACACGTTGTTCAGATGAGATCTAAGACCAAGCAGCCTAGACAGGAGAGCACAAGCCCTAAGCAGTAGGGGCAGGAGTCAGTTTTTACTGCTTGGCTTTGGCAGTGGTCCTTGCCTTCTTTAGCAGTAGAGATGGAATCTTATAGAAACTACAAGGGCAGTTTACTTATGCAGAGGCATCTAGGACTATCTGGGATGCCAAAACACATTCTGTATGGCTTTCACGTCTTTCTTCCAAAGGGATATATTGCATTTAAGACCTCTGTGATATTTGTTGGGCTGACTAGACCTCTTGGGTACCCCCAGGGATTGGAAACAGCACTACAAGTCCCTGTTTAAAGAATGAGACCCCCTGTGTCTCTGCGCTGCAAGGTGTTCCTGTTACTCAAGCTCGCATTTGCGTTTTTGCAGCCTGAACTGAGCTGTGTGCTTTTGCTGCTGAGTGAGTTTGCAGTTAACAGCAGCAAGCACTATATAGTCCCTGCAGTCTCTGAGGTGTCTGTAGAGCAGGCCCAGCCTGAAGAACTGATGAATACCTCTTAGATAGTCTTCTTAGTTCCCATAGGCCAATGGTAGTACTGCTCTCCTTAAAAGTCCTTTGAAAATTAAAATACTTTAATTAGAAGTAATTAAATTAACACAATGGTCAAAGTAAAAAGAGACTGTAGGTGGGCATCTTCTTTCATGGAATTGGAGTGGATAGAGAGATCCTATGCATTCATGTCATTCTCCTCATTAGAATAATTCCTATTAAAGTTGGGGGAGGAGAGAACTACCCTGTGATTTCTTTGTCCTCGGCCTATTCTCTCTGTGAGACCAGAGCACTTTACTTTTCCTTATCCTCCAGTCCCAGCCACAGCCTGCAACTTCCTGACTTGCCCTTCTCATCCCCACCTACCCTTCCTAATGTGTCTTCAGCATTTACCTCGGAGTTTGCTCCATCCTACCTCTGCTGTATCACTGCCTCCCAAACCACGGTAACTTTGTTCTTCAATTCACTTTCTACTCTTTCTACCTGCCCCTCTAACCTTGGCTGTGCCAGATCCTCAAAATCAGCCTTCACATATTCTGCAGTTCCCTGAGGTTCATCTCCCTGTGAGGTCCACTCTGTACCTGTCCTTGAAGCATTTCACTGCTGCTCTGCCCTTGGCCAAAGTAGATAAGCATACATTTCCCCTTAATCTTTCCCCTACCCAGGGACAGAAATCC
The DNA here is from genome assembly GCA_013399915.1 of Illadopsis cleaveri. Classification (NCBI taxonomy): domain Eukaryota; kingdom Metazoa; phylum Chordata; class Aves; order Passeriformes; family Timaliidae; genus Illadopsis; species Illadopsis cleaveri. The sequence goes on along the minus strand of VXBB01010184.1, from coordinate 182,394 downwards.
ACCCATCCAGACCTAGAGAAAAATAGAATGTGGCTGAGTAGAGAAAATGGTGACCCTAATTTGGGGACGAGAAGTGCTACATCAAGATATAGTTGTTTGTTTAGATAAGCTTCCAGGAAATCTGGACTGTGTTGGAGCATACCCACAGCCATTTCTGTGGACAAACTGTGCTGCTACGACTCACTTGGTGTTTATTGGTAGCAAACTGTAAGTCATGAATTGCTCCAGAGCAGGAAAGAAAAGGTTCTTAAGAAGAGAACAGCAGCTAAATTCATGAACACAACTTCCTAACATTTTTGTCTCCCAGTTTTCAACATTGTGCTGAGTTTGCTCTCCAAATGCCTGATTGACAAATGTCCTTTCACTTTTGAAGTAGCTCAGAAGGCAGATTATTATTCTGTCCTGTTTTTCCCCTTTCTCTTCATCTTTGCATAATAAATCAAAGTGGTAACCACTGGCTTACCTAGGTATTTTTGTGAGCTCTGGAAACAAGATTCATCCTGTCTTTCACCCCAAGCTGAGGCATTTAAACCAGAAGTCTAATTGCCCTTTGATACCCTCACTAATCACTTTCCCTTAGGCTGAAACACCCCAGTACGTGTGTCTCACCTCTCCCAACCCAAACCTACCAGAGGCCAAACGTACAGGGTGCATTTTGTTCACCCTCCAAGCTGCTTTTCCTCAGCAGATCCAGAACTCTTCATGAGGCTGGCCCACAATGGCCTTTGTGCCTTATAGATGTCAGTCCTTTTTGGCACCTCTGCTTTGCAGGTGCTTGGGATTTTCAGAAGCAGATGTATCTCTCCAGCTACGTTGGTTAGCAGGGACAGACCAAGAAGAAACCAGGAACCTGAGAGCATTGTTATCCTTGCTAAGGTTGTTCTGTACCTCCTAGTGTGTGCACAAGGTTTTTCCCTGAGCTGTACATGCCCACACTTCCATTACAACAAACTTTGCTGGGTAGTCATAAGATGATCTTTATTTCCTGAATGATACAGATGCAGACATGTCTTTGAAGCTGTTTTTTTTTTTTCAATTTAACTTAATGAAATTTTGAGCCTTCACCTTGGTGTAGAGTTAAAATGTTTCTACTCAAACTAAGAGATTATCTTCCATATTTTTTTTTTAATCCACTGATTCTTCTTGTCTCCAGAGAAGACAGAAAATCAAAAATTTTGCTCTGCACTTGCTAACCTTACACTACCACACATTTTTTAGTAACATTGGGAACAATAACTTACGAGGTTGTGTCCTGTAAGGGAGCAGTATAACTCCAAATCTTGCGTAACTGAAACTTACGCAAACTTCAGCAAGACTTTTCTTCCACCAATTATGGAAGAACAAAGCATCTACTCTTTCATATTTAAAAAATCACCTCTTCCTGGAATCTCAAGTCTAAGGTGTTTTTACTGTGAAAAAGAACTTCATGGTAATGATAGCAGAATATCAGATTACTGACTCTGTACAAGAGTCCTCTGTTTGGCTTCTGTCTACTTCTTAACAACATTTAGGAAAAAGCTGAATGCCTTCCAGGGGCACCTTTAATTCACATACTAAGAATGTTTATGCCTCTCAAGTGGTCAAATTAAATTGTATCAAATGAACTGTATGGGCTTGACATAGGTCCTAAGGCCCTGTTTAAACTGTTGTGTGTTCATGAAACAATTAAAGCTGAATAAACAGTACCAAAAGAATTTCAGAGAGGATTAGTTCAAATGTTTAACTAAATTAATTTCTGCCACGATTGGTTTCCATGGGCATTCATTTGATCTGGCAGAAATGCTCTTTCCTAAGTGTTTAACCAAAGTCTGATTGTAAGTCACATCTGTTCTGTTGGAGAATGTAAACAATGATTTTGCCTCCTGTGATCACATGAAACTGAACAGCTCTGTATCACACCTCTTGGTTAGCAGGTGTCCAGCAACCAAGGTACTCAAGAAAGCTTTGGATTTTTTACTCATGGTACATTATTTGCCTGGACCTTAAAGATAGTCATTCTGTGTGCACTGACTGTTTTTACAGACCCTGATAGCTGGGGCTCAAACACCTCAATTTCAGACTTTACAAACTTGGCATGACTGGAGTCATGGCATCTCTAGGTGAACACTTTGACATTTCAACAGGTTTTGATATCAACAGGGATAAGCAAGTCTTCCAACATGGTCTGCTGAACTGATTCATCTCTCCACACAGACCCTATCTTCACTCTCCAAATCTTCAGAAAAGCCTTGAGGATATGAGGTAGGAGTATGGGAGTATTTAAATGAAGAGGGAAAAGAGTGTTTATGATGGTGTTACCCAGCCCCTTCAGAGAAAATAGCCCTCATCCTACAATCACTGAAATTGTAAACTTGAAATACAAAATTAAGGTGTAGAGAGCTTAGAATATTTTGTTTACCCCTGTTTCAAATAACAACAACTTTGTATAGGTTACTACTGATGTTGTAATTAGCAACCAGTAGCCCAAGAGAGGTGCTGCCTAGAGAGTTGTTGTCTCCCAATTTTGGATATGATCTCCAGAGGACCTCAGATGGAAACATTTTTTTTTTTTTTTAATTACCTGGTATGAAGGGGGGTCATACAGATACTCAGTTCTGACACTTGGTCATCAATTTTGTCTATGATCTTAGCAGTCTAAACCAGTGCCCTTACAAAGATGGACAGAAATTCTAGGTAAAGCCCAATAATTTATTAACATTTAATGCTTTTGGTTGTGCAACAAAATAAATCTTTTCTTCATGCTTTTGATAAGGGAATAGCTTATGGTCAAACTACAGGGCAACTGGCTGGACTACTATAGTCATGGGATGACTTTGTAACCTCTATAGCACTACTTAGGGTTATTATCTTTATTTATCTGTTTAATAATGTTTTAACAGATATTGCCAGTGCATGTCTGGAGGGGGACCTGCTAAGCATAAACAGTAAATATTGATCCTCCTGTCTCTTCCCTGAGCACACCTGCTACTGCATCCCTAGTCTTCAGACCTGAGATCCGATACTCCTCTTTGGCACTGCACTTAAATATCAGAAAAAGAAACTACTACAACTGGTGATCTTTGCACTGTACTTACCAACGTCAGGAAGTAATCATGGCTAATTGCTATGGCTGTAATTCCAAACCTGACAGCTGGCAGAGAATCAGAGGCCTCAGTCACATTTGCTGAATGTCTCTCTAACACGCTCTACCAGATAGTTTGCGGCAGTGCTCTCCAAAGCCTTGCCCTTTGACTACTTCCATTTCTCCAGTACGTAGGTAGCTGCTGCCAAGGCTGTTCTCCTCTAGAGTAATTATTTGTGCAGTGTAATTTCTTGGAAGCCCAGCTGGCAAATGCTGCTTTCATGCAGGCTGGGCTACATCTATCTAGAGAAAGGTTGGCAGTGTAAAGTTTTTTAGGGGCACCTAGGGGGAATTAACAAACACTGGTTATAAAGAAAATGCAGGTGCCATCTGCTCCCACTCAGGTAACTCCTGTTGACTTCAATGGGAGTGTGACAATGTTCACAGCCACTCCATTTGCTTTTGTGGAAATACTTTCTTTAATATTAACAGTGATTCAAAATGACAACCCCCAGAGGTCTGAGGGGGCCAGAGAACTGAAAACATGGAGTGTGGATACATTCCCATGGTAGTCAGCAGAACGGATCAGTTGACATTTAACAACAGTCTACATATCCCAGCAGTGGGTGTCTGAGCTAAGATGAGCTAGGTAGCGTTTTCTAAATGGCTTTGGTGTTATGGGATCAGTTGTTCTCATCACAGAATCCAGTTTAGAGAAAGTACCACCAAGGCAATTACTTTTAATAGAAACCTGTGTGCCAGAGACGTGTAGAAACAGATGTATCTCCCTCTGACAGAGGTGTTGGACCTTGGGAAATGCAGCACTTTAGGAAAGAGTATTTGTGTTTCTTGGGATGACATTTCCCTTGAAAATAAGCAGGTGATCGCATCCTGAAAGGTTCTCACTCCAGCAGGAGCCCCCAGGCAACTTCTGAAAGCCCTGCATCACCTCTAAAAGGAACAAACACTGAAAGATGGAAAGCATTTCTGATGAAACAGTGGGTGTAGGTATCAGCATTTCCGATGAAACAGTCTGCATCCTGTGCCACCAAAATCAGAAAAGAGCAAAATGCATAACTAATCTTCTAGTGTCTGGGCAAATGAAGAACAGCATAGCAAAATAAATCCAGTGGCAGCTCTGGGACAGTGGATAAAGTCTGACTAGAGACCAGAGTACCATGAAGGAGCACGGGTTTGTTTTGAAAGGACTGCTGAACCTAATGTTGGCACTTGAACTAGAATTGCAATGAAAGATGTGAAATTTATGCTCATTTTGCTGTCAAAGCCGTGGAATCCTACACACACTGTCGTATATCACATCCTGTAGTTTTCTGGTTTTAAAAATAGCACATTTCTTAGTACAGCAGGGCTGTGACCAGAGCTGTGTAGAGACCAAGCTGAGAACTGAATTTAGCTATGGGTTCAAGATATCACTGGAGAGTTTCACGAAGAGCCTTTAGCTGTGGTTGCTTTCCCAGCTCCTTCAGTGTGTGCCCTGCATGAACCTGATGTGCCTCTAGACTTGCCCAGACGCATTTGGGGAGCAGCACCTGGTCAGAGTATGGTGCCTGAGTCATCTCTTCCCAGCTCCCTGCTCCTGGTGTGGAGCCTGCACGCACAGCACTCGAGGCAGAAGTGAGGCAACACGGGCAGAAGAGGCTGTAGATAAGGCTTGGGCACTTGATCCTGTGTCAGAGCCTCTCACTCTAAGACCTGCATATCGGCAGCTGGCATATACCTCCCTTCAGGCTGTTCTGCTGATGCTCCAAAGCCAATGGAGTGTACGTGACTGCAGAAGAGGTTAAACTGGTGTAACCAACCCAGTACAATGAGAACGCTTAGAGGACAATTCAGCAGGATGCATTTTTCTTTCCTTAAGGTCTCATCTAGGAGATCACACCAACGGATCTAATGACCTTCTCTTACAGACCATGGCTATTAAAAGAAATGTGCATCTAGTTCTGCATTTGACTCTGCGGCATGCAAAATACCACTTGTATTCTGGCTGGGCTGGCACAGGCAAACATGATGGCCTCTGCTGACTGGACCTGAAATGTAGTCACCCCCCCAAAGAGTTGCCCTAGGCTCCTTCTGAGTAAAAGATCAAACACTACCTGTTTTGAAGGTAGCAAAGCTCTTTTCTCTGGCTTCATTTATTGTCTTATATTTGTACTGGCATTCCTGCCTTCCAAACTCAGACACCAGTATTAAAAGAGGCTTATGGTACAAAGATTTATATTTCATCATAGCACAACACATAGGGCTGGGGCAGACTGAATTTGTGATTGTGTTCACAGACTTTGGAGCATCTGTAATGAATAAGATGCTAAAAGGAAACTAATTCAACAATAAATGCTTGAGATTTATGTTTTTTTTTCAGGAGCATGGATAAAGCAAGTAAGAAAGGAGAATGTCTGGATGATTACAGTTCATCCAGCTCTATTCAGGATCTTCACATAGCTGTGAAGAGCAAAGCACAGTGCACTCCTGTGTTGGACCAGCTAGGCTGGGCTTTGACAATGAAATTGAAAAAGACTAGAGGACTTCAAGATAAATAAGACAGCAGGAAAAAGTAATGAAGAAATTAAAGTGACCTTCTTTAGAAATGGGTGAGACAGGATAAACAGGGAGAGATCTTGTTTTGCTTTCATCCTGGAAAAAATAACATTTCTTCCTTTCCAGTTCAGCACAGTTGACTGATTTGGAAACAAATCTGTTTTCTCTGGAAAGATTTATTTGCCCAATGACTTTNTTTCTGGAAAAATTTTTTTTCCCAATGTTTTTTTTTTTTTTTTTTTTTTTTTTTTTTTTTTTTTTTTGGCAAAAAGAAATAGGTTGAAAGAACAAGGCTCGTCTTGTTATTAGGTTTAAAGGGCTCAGTAATTAACTGGTACATTTGGAGGCATGGCATGCAGGATACTTGCTGCAACCTACTTTATTACAGTGTCACAGGGAAGTGCTGTGAAATGGGCAAGAACTTTATAAAAACACTGTTTATTTCTCAGGCAGTATCAGATAGCAGGATTATTTCATTATGAAGTTATGCCAGAGCATTTGCTGAAGTAAGGACACTTTGCCCTGACCTTTGAGAACGTGCTTTCATCTGTGACATGCTTCTCTCTCTCTCCCTTCCTTTCTGTCTTTCTTTCTGTCTTTTCTAAGTTGGAAACAGAGCGACACTTATTTAGTCTAGGGACAGCATGCACTTTTTCACATCAGTCCTTTGCAATACATAGTAGGTGCCTTCAAAAAACAAATTGACATCCTGTGACTTGGGAAGTCTGTCACAAGGGTCATTTGTCCCTGAAGTCATCTCCTTTTGCTGCACAATGTTTAGTGATGTTATTTACAGCCAAACCTCCTTAACGCCCTTACATTTTTCTTCCTTTTTTTTTTTTTTTTTTTTTTTAATTTAGTATGATACTGCAGACAATTGCTGGCTTGAAACAAAATTAACAAAAATGTTGGTGCTCAAAATAGGACTGTAATTCCATGCTGCAGTGTTTTAAGTCTGGGTGACTTGACCTTGTGAAGACCTAAAGATCTGCATCTTGCAGTTACTGCAAATAATGTGGAGAAGTGTAGAGCACTTCTGGAATACAGCTACTGTTAGCCCATTCCCTGAATGTGCAAGCCAAAATAGAGGCATCTGTATTTGGAAATGCCAAGCTAGTGAGTCTCTTCAAGTGCCAAACAAACCCTTGTGGGAGGGAAGAGAGTCTCTTCAAGCATATTTCTGGAAATGCAAAAGATAAACATTTATCTTGCAAAATTATGCCTCTTGTATCTCAAGGGCAACCTAAACAGGGAGAACCTCCCCTGACTCCTGTGCAAGCCCACATTTGCTACCGGTACCAAGAGTGAGAAGTGCAGCATTTGCCAATGTGGCAATTAACTTCTCAGTTCCTGGATATACTCAACAATGTATATCCAACTGCAGATATCCACATACATTTCCTACTGTTATACAGAACTCTTCAGATTGAGGTCAAGATTTAGCCCTAAACATCAGTGTATATTTATTAATATATTCCTTTTGTTTCTTTCCCAGCATTTCCCTTTAGACTCTGACCTGGTTTCATCAAGTAATAACAAGGATCTTGGTGTGGGGAAAAATCACAAGTATCTGGATATATGGGTGTATATTACACTAGGATTGCATGATACTTGGATCATAATGAGGTTTGTCAGAAAACTCTATCCTCCTTCCCATGTAAAGGCCAGGTCATTGATATTTAGTTTTATCCAGAGCCCAGTAGAACAACCTGGGAGGAAAGTTGTGACTTGCTGAATCATTATCTCCTCCTGACCTCCTCACTGCACTGGAGAAGGACAGAAGCATTTGCAGCAGTTTAGTTTCTCTTACAGCATCTTTTTGGGGTAACACTTTGTGATTGTAGTGCTGTCTTTTTCCCAGCTCCTCACATGGGACCAGGGTCCCTGGCACAGGGGACACAGCCATGCAGCACAGCAGGCAAGGGAGGAAGAGCCGTTTGCAAATCAGCATGATTCGCTTTCATGGCCTCCTCCACAGGGAGAAACGAAGTGCAGAGGGAAAGGTTTGCATTGAAAAGATCAAAGTGGATAGAGAGGAACGAGTTAACAGGCATGCTTTTTGAAAGAAATAATTCTCCTGACATCTCAAGGGATGGGTGAAGGGCATATTGCCTTGTCAGTTAAACACAGCCGTTAGTTCCAAGCCCATACTAATTAGCCAGCTTAGAAAAACACACTGCTCAGCATTTCTAAATGCAGACTGCAGCCTCTGCCACTCCTCAGCACAGATATATTTGTCCACATCTTCTCAATGTAACATGCTGGTACAGAGGCGGCTTGGTGATAGTTAAAAGAGAGCCCAGGATTAAGCGAGGCTGAGTCCGGTATTTTTCTCACTTGGTGCATCCAGGTCAGTCCAGGACAAGCCACTGACCGGATAAGGAATGGGAAGCCTGCTGTGTACTGGGAACCCATTTGCACAACGGAGCAAATTGCAGCACTGCTAAGACCCAAGGCACGTCCCTGTGACTGTTCTGGCTTGCACCTGCATAAGCAGGAGTTGTGGTCCCTAATCTCAGCTGAGCTTAACTGCAGCAGAGGGCAAGAGGGAAAATGTCAGTTTTAGCAGGATCTTTTATGATCCCTGCAGGATCCCTCGTCTCTCTGCCTTTGTCTCACTGTCTCTTCTACCTACCCAATGAATGAATCAGAGAATCCGCCTGCCCTGACTCCAGACTATCTCAGCTGGAGCACATCTACGCTCCTGCTGCAGAGCCCTCAATGTCAGGATGGCTCAGTAGAAACACCATGGTAACACCAACTAAACCTGCATCCAAAAACTGTAATGATGTTTCTCACATCCCTTTTGTGGCCCCATGGAGAATCATTGTTTGGGTTTTGTTTCTTTTTTTTTTCCTTTCCTTTTTTGTTTTGTTTAGTTTTGTTTAGGGTTTAGATTGGTGTGGATTTTTTTGGTTGTTGTTTTGTTTTGAGGTTTGACTGGTTTCTTTGGGGGCTGGGGTTATTTTTTTGTTTGTTTGCTTTATTTGTGGTTTGTTTTGTTTTGTTTTGATCCCAAACACAGGGACTGGTTCATTGACCCCAATGACACCAGATGCTACTTCGTGCAAATTGAAGTGGTATTAGAGAAGGGGGCAGGGGATGCTTGCCATGAACTTGGAGTCAGCTTCTGGGGATTTCCAGTATGCACTGGTCAATCTGTTGTCTGCTTAATTTTTACTAGGACAGTTGGCCTGACATTCCTCTTATATTCTCCTGACAAGGGTCCCCTGCTCTGCCTGAGAAACCCAGTGGTTGCTGCCATACATTCAGTAGCTTTCTGTTGGAGAAGTAGGGTGGGGAGAGGTTCTTCACAGACTTGGGACACTCTTTAAGTCGCTGGGCTTCCAGGAGTTGTGTCCTACTGCTAACAGACTGTTGAAAGTGGGATGAGAATCAGGCTCTGTGTTCTGAAGGTTATTCACCAGCTTTACGCATCTCCATTGAATGTCTGCCTGGAAACCATCATTGTTCCTGGGACAAAGGTGCATCTGCTCCACTAGTTAATCATGGCCCAGACCATTCTCCAGTCCAGAGCTGATGATCCTCTGCATGCCTGGCATGCCTGCAGACACCAGGGTGCCAACTCCAACTTCAGGCTCAGTGAATTTAGGCTTTATCTTGATCCTGCTCTTTATTTTGTCACTCAGAACTAGCAGCAGTGCCCAAAGCAGATCACACAGTGCAGCCAGGCTGCACAGAGCCATCATTCCTTCCTCTCAGGTGCTGTGCTTGGTCATGGATGCAGTTCCTGGGATGGCGAGCCAGGCTCTTTGCCAGTCTGGGGTCCCCTAATGTGCCTCCTGACCCTGACTGGTCCTTGTGGGGATGGGGCATGCTGCTCTCCCTTACTTTCTTTTACCAGTCTGATTAGGCATCGCAATTCCAAACGTCTGTAAAGGGCAAATCTCCAGTAGATGTAAAGCAGAACCATCCAACTCATTGTCTCATGGATGGAATCCATAGCCTTACACCAGAAATTTACAATCTTATTTTGTGTGTAAAACATTTCCTGTCAAGACTTCATATCTACTCCATTGCTCTGCTCTGCATGGAAACCCTTGGCATAATCTTTTCAGAGATAAATAAGCCTTCCCATGAAAGCTAAGTGATGCCATTATTTTTTTTTTTTTTTTTTATATTTATAGATGTCGTCCTGCCGTGCTCCCATGCATGCATTCCAGACAGCATGAGCCTTTGTTTTCCATTTCCAAAAATTCTGTAGGAGAAAGAGAAAGATGTTGGTGTTGGAGGGCCAGAGTGGCATGCAGTCTGAGGCCACACTGGGTTACACACAAGCATGCCTGCTCTGGATGAGCAGCAGGCTATGGACACCCCTGCTGTTTCCCTGGCCAGGCAAGTTTTTAGTCTAGGCTCCAGCCCTGCCCTGCAGAAGGATGGGAAAGGAGGATATCAGAGGACTCCAAGGCACAAGAGCAGGACCTGGGCCTCAGCCACAAGGATGGAGACTTTCACCATGAAAGCCATGTGAGCATAGCTATACTCCTAAAAGCTACTCAATAAGAAAAAGTGCTGAGAGACTCCATTGGTGAGAATTCAGTACAGTGGGCCAACCTTATTTCATACATGGGGACTTCAATAATAGATAGATGTTAAGTGACATTTTAGAGTCACAGGCAAATGCAGTCCTGGGGTTTCAGGAAAAAGCTGGGGTCCTATTTTAGCTGTATGAATCATTTGGCCACAAATAAATGTGTATATTCAAAAACTATAAATGAAGTGAACCCTGAGAATGAAAAAAAAAGCCTTAATAAACACCATCTTGAGTTTTCTGGAGTAAAGCGCTGCTGCTATTGCTTCTGTGTTGCTGGAGAGATCAGCAGGGTATTTATTGCCTTTTAACATTCATTCTCTGGCTTCAGTGTCTGGGTTTGTAGTCAGATCTGGGTAATTTCATTGCACCATGTCAGCCAGGCTGAAAGGAACGCAGCACAATAACAGGCATAGCAGTTAAAGTGGCTACATGCACTTAAGTGATTGTCTGGGAAATGGTAAGCTCCACTCCCACCAACTACAGGAATTAGACCTCTATTTAAGCTATAGAGAAGGTTTGTAAGTTGTCCAGGTTTTTGGATTTGGGGTTTGGGTTTTCCTCCCTTCCCTAATATTTACGGCTTGCTGGGAGCTAGACAGCCACAAGCTCACCTAAATGTTTTTCATCATCTTCCCATGAATAGAGTATTTGGCAAACAACAGGAGCAAATCCAGAAAGCTGGCTTAGAGCTGCTGTAAGGCTGAGGTCCTGTTTACACCCCAGCTCCTTGGGACAGACCTTTCCCATTCCGAGCCAAACCAAGAGCTGTGTGCCAGAGCTGTGGGCAGCATGAGGTAGAAAGTGGCACCAACAGAAAGAGGCTCGGCTGTGCCGTGCTGCCAGTGTGGGACATGGCTGGGCCGTACGATTGCAGCTGCAAGGAATCTCAGGGGAAAAAGGGATGTTTCCCAACCTCCTCTGCAAAACCTCAGGAGCGGATGTATCCCCTTTCTCCCCCATGGTGCTATTTAACAAGCAAAGGAGCTGGGACTTGTTTAGCTTCACTTTCTGCCAGCTGCACTGTCCCTGTGGTGCAAGGGTTTCCAGCAGCCAAGCAGCGGCACTACTCTTGTCCTGGGAGAATGGACAGCCAAAATGAGGAGACAGGGCTCTTCCCCTGTGCTTGGCATGGGTGAGACTGCACCTCAAATTCTGTGTTCACTTCAGGGCCCCTCACTATGAGGCAGTCACTGAGATGTGGGAGCATGTCTAAAAGGCAACAAAGCTGGGAAAGGGTCCGGAGCATAAATCATATGAGGAGCAGCTGAGGGAGCTGGGGTTGTTTAGCCTGGAGGAAAGGAGACTCAAGATGGGACCTTATCACTGTCTACTTCTGCCTGAAAAGAGGGTGGAGCCAGGTGGGGGTTGATCTCCTCCCAGGTAACAAATGACATGATGAGAGGAAAAGACCTCAAGCTGCAACAGAGAAGGTCTAGTTGGATAGTAGGAAAAAGTTCTTCACTGAAAGGATGGTCAAGCTGCTCAGGGAGTGGTGGAATCACCTTCCCTGCAAGTGTTCAAAAGGTGTGTGATGTGGCATGTGGGGATAGGGTTTAGTGGTGAATGGTGGTGTTGAGTTAATGGTTGAACTCAATGATACTAGAAGTGTTTTCCAACTATAATGATTCTATCATTCAATGACATTTTGTGTTTTATGGGACTGCCTTGGGGCCTTGGTGTTTGGAGAGAATCCACTCTTTCCTCCTACTGTCACAGTCCCAAAGAGGAATAGTGCTTACCCATGAGTCCTAAGGGGGGATCCTGTTGCTCGCCATGGCCTTGCCTTCTGGTGTATTCTGAGCAGAGGCATCAGCTGTCTCTAAGGTTCTGTTTTAGTGCATGATGTTACCAAAGAAAGGAATTGATTCTGCAGATGAAATGCAATGCTATATTGACCTTTTGGAAAACACAAAAGACATTCAAAGAAGTACACAGACCCACTGCTCCGACCTGCAACACTAGTTTGCCAATATATTTGCACGTTTATCTGAAAATTATGTGGCCTGTGTTGCATTCATCAGTGTGTGTTTCTGAAGTCCTTAAGAGCACAGCTACCTCATTTCTTGGTAATTAGGTAGTCGGAAGCACCAACTAAGCCTAAACAAACATCCTTTACTCTAACAAAGCAAGTTATTGTGTAGTCTTTCAGGACACAGTTTTCTGTAGTATGCAATGACTCTAATGCCTGTTAATTATTTCTAAATAGTTTAAGCATTATCTGCCTTTGGGTAAATTCTTTCTCTAGAGTGTAATCTAACCTGTGGGAGGGGAAAGAAAAAAACAATATTTGCCATGTCACCTCCCCAAAAATAACAGATTTTTGTTTTAATCATTATCATCCTCACCATCACACAGCAAGCTCCAGGACCTGGAAAAGGTTAGCGGGAGGGTTTCCTGGACTCCATCCCACACATCATTGACTCACTAGTTCTAAAGAACATGCGTGTAGGGGGCCCTTTTGACTCTCACCTCTCCTCCCATCTACTGCAAGAATGGAGCATGCCTGTTTGCTCTTTGCCTTTACAACAATTTAGCCATTTTAAGTATCTCAAGGTTTTTTTCATGAGGTAAAGAGTTTGGTGAGATTTTATTTTGTGAAGCTACCAAAAATGTCTCACAGATAGATAGCCAGCAAACCCAAACATATCTACTCATGTAGAGCACTCAGTTTTGTTTTACAGAAGAAAATTGTTATTTCGTATGAGTCTGTATGGTTTACTACTCTGTAGTGTCAAGCCCAGGCCCAGAATTTTATGATCAAGTGTCCATCCATTAGCTGAATTCTGACTCATCCCTGCTGAAACAGAGTGACAGAAGAATAATTTTAAATAAAATATTTTGGGAATATGCTTTTTTCTTTATTACTGCACCTTTTTTAGCAACCACAGATTTACAGGAGTTGTCATCCCTTTGGCAGGACAGAGTGATGGGAGAATGGAAGAACTAAGAAAACATGAAATCTACAAACTGGCTTCAGAAAGATAATATAAAGTCTTCTCATGGTTACACAGGCAAGAAGAAACCAAATTTTATTTCTGTGTACCCAGCATGTTTGTGTTCCTCAGATATAGCTCAGGCAGACCAGAATCAGCATCACAAATGTTACCTATCTGATTGCAGAGGAGAAAGTGCCTGCTTACTCCTGTCTGTGTTTAATGGCCTTTTTTTGCAGAGTGCTTCTGAGGCCGACATTTCAAAAACCAGAATAGAGTCTTTCAACCTCCTTAAGCCAAGAAGGCTTCCACCTTTTCATGAGAGTTTTCTCTTGAAACATTTCAGCCACAAGGGTTCCCTTATGTGACCATAAATCATCACGCATGTCTGCCAGCACTCAATAAATTCAAATAAATAATAGGTCCTCAAAGACCTACCTACTGCTTCCAAGATACCTCAACATGTGGGCAGGAGAATGGTCTCCCCACAAATAATGAAGCATGCTCTTGCCTAATGGGATGCTTATAAATAGTTGCTGTTTTTTCCTGTGAAAGACTGGATTTACAGCTCAATGTGTGCAACCAGCAGGCAAGTTTGTCCAGAAAAAAATGCCCCTGTGAAATCTTTACAGTGTATGGCAAGACTAGGAGTCACAAGAAAAAAATACTAACAGGCTTCATTCATGTTTTGCCTCCTCTATCCAGTACCACTTGAGCAAGGAGCAAGGAGAACTGTGAAGACCTGAGTCAACCGTGACTCATCCCCTGGGTCCTGAGAGGGGATTATTCACAGCAGCAATCCACGTACATTGTGTGGGCACACGCTCCTGCCTGGGAAGGGCAACCACATGGGATGTTGTCTTGTGGTTGCTCAGGGAATGACACATTCATTCACTGCCTCACCTGACTTGCCTCGCTCAGCCAATTCCCATGCTAGTCCTTCCCTCTTTCCACCTCTCCTGAGGCTGCTTCACATCCCTTTCTCAGAGGGCTTTCTGCTGCCAGCCCTGGAAGGGTTACAGCAGTGCTGGAACCTTCCCAGGTCCATGAGTTTGTGCTAAGATGGGCTTGACTCTGCACAGGGTAGAAACAAATCTCACTTCTACTTATCTGTCTTTAGACCTCCGTGCAGGAGATGATGCCTCAGAAGATGCGATGTGAAGGAGTGTGTCCCTGGCACCTCTACAGTCCCTAAGGAGGCTGTGTGAATTGTTTTATATGGATGAGCTTGACTGGGCCCATCCAGTGATGTCTATGCCCAAATGCAAAAGGATACATTAACAGCACTGCCTAGGGCATGAATCCCTCCCCATTATTCCAGCCAGCCCTGAGATTTTTTTTTTTTCCCCTCTCTGCAACAGCTTCCCCATCACAGTGTGGTTACTGTGGCAGGACAACACAATCAGCTGTAGTTCCGAGCCACGAGTCACATTCTGAGGCTCAGGAGGTGGCAGCACAGTTTGATGCAGTCTGTGCCAGCTGTCACAGCACCACAGGGACAGCTTTGGATGTGGCAGTGTGACTCCGGTCTGACTCCCTGTCCAGCCACGCACTGACACCACATGAGGGGCATCACACATCATTAGACACACATGAGCAGCACAGCTTTGCCTCCAGAGAGGACACCCCGTTTGGAACAGTGCCAGGATCCTGCCCTTGGGTTGTGGAAATGGACAGGCTAGACGGCACCTTATAGCAGAATGAAGTTGAGCAACTGGGCACCTACCTAAAGAGAAAAATGCTGCATAATGACCACCTGACAGGGAGCCAAAGCAAGGGTAAACCCTGCTAAAGCATGCTTGCTGGGTCAGTGTCCTTGCATGTTTCTCCACTCATGTTTCCAGTTGTGTCCCCTAGCCAAATCCCTGCTCATCATTAGGATGTGACTCAGCAGAAGTGCTTCCATTAAAATAAACTGAGTTAGAAGGGAGTTAGGACATGTTCAAAATGGTGCCCTGGTTTTGGTGACTGGGGGGACCAGAGTGTGAGATGTCTCTCATGTGTCTGTCCCACAGGCTAGACATCTAACAGGCCTTGGAGGTCTCTGAGGAAAATGGCAATGGAAAATATTTATTTTCTTTATGTTATCAAATTCGTATTGTCGCAGAATTCATTAAATCTTCTTTGGGAAAGGGCAGAAACACAGAGGAAATTGAAGAGATCTAATGAGACCATTGTGTGGGGTCAGGTTAAACTATCTATATCCATATGGCTGTAATGGAAGTCCATGGAGATAACTTTGATAGAGTCCACCTAGCTTTGATACTGCTACCACTTAGTTACTACAATATGGTGTTTGGGTAGGCTGCAGAACTCATTAGAGGAGTATGTATATTATACTCCTCTAATATAATTTGCTTTTGATGGTCAGCTTTGGTTAGGAGGGATATCAGGGCCTGACAGAGCACTTGAACCTACCTAAGAATTTGCATGAGGCTGAGGAAACAGGAAAAAACATGAGAAGAGCTGCTGCTTGCAGTGGTTCTTGGGCTGGGAGTTAGAAACAGGTTGTGAGACAGCACTCCAACTCTGTCCACAGGGAACCATTCTACCTTAGCATTGTAGCTTTTACTGCTACTCTGGTAGCTTCTCACCTCCTGTTCTAACCTTAAACCTGGTTTTCCCAGGTCAAACCATATATTTCTCCAGTCTACCTACAAGCCTGTTCCAATGGCTGCTCTTTGTCCTATAGGAATGGGATGCAACTCATAAACACACAGAGAATACTTAGAAAACTTTTTCATTTTTCCTTTTCTAGATCCCTTGGAGCAGTAAGTAGAAGCAACAACCACATCTGAAGGATGTTTTCACCTTTTCACCAGCTCTGTACCCTCTCCTGAACTTCAACTCTTGTTAACCTCAGCAGTTTCCATGTGTGCTATGCAGAATTAGGCAACTTCATGAAAAATCAAACAGGGCCATGACCCCAAAACAACATTCCCCAGAGCTACAAAACCACATCACCAATTGCCAGCCTTCCCCCTCTGCCACTGTCCTGCCCCAAGAAGAGCTGAGATTCCTGCCCTGTGGTTTCATCACATTGGGACACTTATCTGCTTCTGGAAAACAGGTCATGAACAGCCATGAACCCCTGACTCTGCTCTTTAGCTGTGACTGCAGTATGACACATTTCTCAAACTTGATCTTAAAATCAGCTGTAAGAGGATATCTCCAATCTAGATAATGTACTGCAGATCCCCACAATTTTTCCTTCAGAAATCTTTCCCTAATAGCTAACTTTTGCTGTAATTTAACTACATTGCTTCTCCTCTTCAGTGGCCACAGAGAGCAATTTATTTCCCCATTTTGGCAGGAGTCATTTACCTGGTGACAGTCAAGGGACAGTTCCCATGTCTCCTTTTGCTTTTCCCCCATCTTCCAGTCTGTACAGAGGAATGACTTGACCTTCCAAATTTTAGAGAGGCAGATTTATTGTAATGTCCTTGGGAACCAGCACCTCCTTGAAATCAGAAGCTGGTGAAATAGGAGCAAGAGGAGATCCTCCCTTGGCAGTGCCTGCAGCACACTGCAGGGCTGAGCAAACCATGCCCAGGGTGGGTCTGGGCTGTTTTAAGAATAAGGATGTTTGTCAAACCTCAGCTGGAGGAATGCTCTGCCTATAGAGAGTGTCAAGGAAGAAGACATGAAGTCCAGGCACGAATCAAAAATGGACTGAAAGGCAAAGGGAAATTCAACTATAGAGATGGGAGCAGTGTGAAGCTTTGCTGCCTATAACCCTGGTAAAGAGGGAAAGCAGGGCATGTCAAAGCATGGAGGCAGCATCCATGTGATCTGCTACTGTAAGCCTACAAAACAACAATTTACATCTGAGCTAACTATTTGGATCCCTGTTGAGTCAATACAAAGGAATACACGGCACATTTGAAATGTCTGCCTACAGATGAGAAGTCCACCTTTAGACATGCTGATTATTCCTGCAGATGCTGAGACACCCAGGATGCCTAAATGTAGATGTCTTAATCTGCTCAGAGACATCTGACCCAGAGAGATTGCTTTTGGGTGAGAAAAATTTGACGCCACTCTTAAAATGCTCTGTCTGTTCCTTCCTTGTTCTTCATGGAAAAGGAGGATGTTTATCCTGCACTTTTCTTCATTCCAAGGTCTCCTAGTGTTCCTGTCATGTGCGACCAGCCTTCTGATGGAGGTCTGAAAACGTCCATCACAAAACTGAAATTTCTGGCCTGTGTTCCATGAGCACAGATCCACAGGCATGAAGAGAGGAGCACATGAGCACGCTGCACCCTTGTGTCTCATCCATGCCAGGATGGCAGGACCCTGCTTTGAACATCCATACCCATTTTCTCTCAGGAGCACCTTAAGCTGACTTGTGGCCATCTCTACAAGCTGCAGGTGATGAAGGTCTGTGACAGCCAGTGATGGTGATGTAAGTGATCTTGGTACCTCTTGTGTGCTGTGATAACCCAGACTGTCACCACGCTATCTAACTGCTTGTAGGGAGTCACGACAAACTAGAGAGCTGTAAAAGAGGCATCTTACAGGGAGAGCAGGAAGGGAGTGGAGAAATGAGCAGCAGGCAGACAGGCAGGAAAGGATGAGAAGGCTACAGTGACAAGAAGAGCTGGAGGGACTGACCAACCTCCACCTCTGCCTCTCAAGATGCTTCACAGATGACTTTTGAGACATCTTAGGCCACCTATCTTGTTTCCATCATGTAGCAGAAAGGTTGCCAGCAAGCAGCACATTTTTTAGTGCTTTTTAGGCCCATGTTTATGGCTTATCCTCTGGGACTCACACCATCTTCCCCATGAGGCTCAGCTGGCAGTCTGGCGGCTTCTGGGCAATTAAGCTGTAATTTTCCTTTGCTCCATTTTATGCTGCTATTTCAAGTTTCTCCTCTTGCCCTGTCCTCGTCAACTCTGTCCTGACCTGGTGTTTTCTCTCTGCTGACTCCTCAGTTGTTGTTATCTCAAGCTCTGCAAACACTGGACACAGTTTAAAAACACGTCCTCAGATCCTCAGAGGTGTTTACTCCTTTCTGTTGAAAAGCAGACTTGTGGAGAGTGTGACGTATCACTTACACAGTTCAGAGGCAGGGCATTTCCCACATTATAAAAGAGTGGACCGCAGCCACAAAAAGTTGAAACATCACTTAAAAGCTCTACTATTTGAGAGAGTGGATTGCTCATTGCAGCTAAGAAGTACAAAAACACAACATTACTCAAAAAGCCAAAAATAAAATCCCTTGGCAATTTGTATATGTTTCAAAATCCTGATTTTTTAAAAACCTTTTTTAGATAAAAGGATGTCTGTGCCAAACTAAAATCCAACAGTAAAAACAAACAGATAATGAAACAAAGTCTGTGATGATTAAAAAAAAAAAAAAAAAGAAAGAGAGAGAGAGAGAAAACTTGTTGCAATAATGTACTTTTCCAGGAAAATTAACCGTAACAACAGTGCTGGTGAATCACTGGGTAGCAGCTCCTGCTTATAAACATGATTTTGAAATCTTACAGTGTTGTTATTTCCACAGTAGTATTGGCAGTAGCTGTGTAAAGGTTTTCTAGCACAGAAAAATTTCTCTTAAAGCCCCTGAATGGGACTTTTTTGAATGTTTCCTAGAGAATTACGTTAACTGGATGCGAGTTATCTGCCTAAATTATTTACAAATCTTCAAAAGTCTTATTCCAGCTCCATAGTGTGCAAATATTTGTAAGCTGTGAAAGTGTTCCAGAGAAATACAAAGCATAAATACCCTTGTGAGGAGGGCACAGGCCCATAACTCAGATCTTTATGAGTGAAAAAGGAAACTCTCTGCCCTTTCAGTATCAAAATGTGAAGATCAAGTAGAATAGTTTAGGTCATATTCAGCTTTTCCCCCAAAAATCTTCCTAAATCCCAGCATTGTTAGACTTTATAGTCTGATACCTCAGAGTAATCTGAGTGATCTATTTTAACCTTGTCAGGGAATTGCCACCACACTATGATGCCACCCAGGAGGACGCTACACTTGTGGGCATTGGAGCAGAGACTAAGACACTTGTTTGGTGGACAGGAATGCAGATTTGTCACAAATTATGCCATCTGAACATAGCATCTGACTACAATGCAAATCCAGGCTGGGCTAATGTCAGCTGCAGGGTGTTACCATCACAGTGTAGTAGCTTTCATGGAGGGACTTGTGGTGCTCTGAGATCCCCCAGCTCAGTTTCGCCTACACACTCTGCCACAGCTGGTGATAGGCAACATTCCTGCAGGCAATTACAGTGGAAAAATGGGATAAATGTGAAGGATTAAGTGTTCTCACTCAGACTTTGACGTGTTCCCTCTGGATCACAGCTTTTGGCGCAACTGTGCTTCTTTGAGCAGTGGTGAAAGTACTCTGTTAATGTGATATCCATCACGGGCTGTGCCTGTGATCACACACACATAAACACAGACACACTCATTGCTTCAGGGTGAATTTTTCTGTAAACAGCAGCACTTTTCCAGTGTGGTCTCCATGGCCACATTGCCACTGCAGTGGAATTCCTTGCCATTAGGCACTGGGTGAAGCATGATGTTACTGTTCCAGTGTTTCCCAGATCCCAGTCTGTTTACTCACAAGGACTCAAACCTCAGCTAATCTTTTTAAATGTTCCTGGGCTGGAGATTCTTCCCTACGTAAAGAATTTTTTTTGCTCCAGTGTCTGCTGTATCTCTGACACTAAAAGTACAAATAGTTCATATCAGTCTAAGAATACAGGTGGTAGAAACCTTCAAGTTCTCAGCACTGAATTACTCCATTTGTTGTTTTCAGCTTTTAAACTTTAATTTTTGCAAAAGCAAAAATCTGGTACTCTGAGCTGGACACACACATTAGTTCCTGGTCATTCAGATCCTTATTGTTGATATTCCCTGGCTTAGCGACTTGGTTTGGTTCCATTGTTCTGGGTCTGCCAGAGTGATGCTAAACCAGCATGATTCCTGTTAATGGAGTCAAGGAAAGAGAGCACTCTTTCCCTCTCAGATCAGTAAGAAATCTTAAGATGGAAGTGGTCAAGTCTAGAAAATATCTTTCTATCTCTTTAAGAAGGGAAGCAGGCTGTGGAGTTTGTTTGGGTGCTGAGCTAGCCAGAGTGAGATGGAAAGAGAAAGAAATTCTTCCAATAGCTCTTGATGTTCTTGGAAAAGGAGTGTCTTGGTGAACTGTGGAGATGAGGACTCTACTAGAGAAAATCATGTTTCTCTCCTCAAGAGGAAGAAGTTCAGCCACCTTTTTTGGAATTGCATGCTTGCCCTGAAATTGGGCAGATTAGCTTTCTTCATCAACCAGCAACCAGCTCTGGGGTCCACAGTGTAGAAAAGACATTGACCTGTCTGGAACAAGTCCAGAGAAGGAAGGCCACCACAGGGATTTGAGAGATGGACCATGTCTCCATGGCTGAGAGAAACTGATTTGTTCAGCCTGGCAAAGGGAATGCTTAAGAGTGACCTAATTGGAGCCTTCTAGTACCTGAAGGCAGGCTACAAGAAAGGCAGAGAGGGACTTTTTACAAGGGCCTGTATAACAGGGCAGAGTGGAATGGATTAAAACTGAAAGAGGGCAGGCTTAATTAGATACTAGGAAAAAATTCTTTACTGTGAGAGTGGTGAGACATCAGCACAGGTGGCCCAGAGAAGCTGTGGATGCCCCATCCCTGGCAGTGTTCAAGGCCAGGTTGGATGGGGCTTTGGATGGAGCAACCTGGTCTAGTGGAAGGGGTCCCTGCCCATGGCAGGGGGGGTTGGAACTGAATTATCTTTAAGGTCCCTTCCAACCTAAACAATTCTATAATTTTATGATTCTATGAAATATTGAGTGGGCAGGCCACAGAAATCAGGTCAGTGGCAAATATATCTGGGATTTCAAGGGGTCTAGACAATAACCTGGAGATGTTAAAGCCCCATCAGGGACATCACCTGTACTAAACCTCTGTTCTGTGCATGGTTAAACACAGAAGAGTCACAGCAAGAGCCATACAGGGGCACAGGGGCCACATTCAATGTCACACAGGAACAGAAAGAAGATGAATGAATGCCCTATAAAGTAGACATGCCTGCCAGCAGCAAGGAGTGAGGATGAGGGATGGCCATCTCACTGCACTGAGTGCAAAGGGACCTACCAGATTAATTTAGAATATAGATTGAGGGCTTGACAGCTAAAGGTGAATAAGTTGAATCCTGCCTGTGATAGCCTAACTGTATAAGAGAAAAAAGCAAATGGGTTATTTAACATTGTTAATAACAATGTAATGAGATGCCGTGGTTGAAAGCAGCAGCTGGGCAAATTCAGACTAGAAGTAAGGAATGTTTCATAACAACAGATATAATTAACCATTGGAAACATTTATCCAATCTTGTAGTTTACTCTTCCTTCACTGGCAATTTCCAAATCAAGACTGGATTGGTTTTCAGACAGAAATGTTCTTTGTTTCAAGCAAGAGTGAATGCGGGAGGTTCTGCTTGTGCCTGACACAGTGTAGGCTACAAGTTATTGGAAAGGTAGATAGAACAGGTCTGGAGGCTCAAGTAGAAGTATCCCTTGTGTTGCAGAGAAGCTCTTTTCCTGGATACATGATTTGCATTGCACCTTTGCCACGCCAGGAATCACCCCTATTGTATATCCTAGTATACAGATCCAGACAAAACTCACTCACGACATTTTTCTTTGTGGCCTATGTCAGAAGATTGCTGGAACCTGATATTGGCTTGAGCTTCAGTCTCTAATGGCAGCTTAAATTTCCTAAACACCAGGTTAGGTTCACTTTAGGTGTAAAATGATTATCTCCTTATGAACCTGCTCTGCAACCATTTTCTTGCATAACAGAGGAAGATAATGGTGTCTGATGTCCCAGACTCAGTGTCTTCTTTGCATTCCAATATTACAGGAAGAATCTAGGGGGACCTGCAGATATATTCAGAACAGTTTTGTTTCTTATTTCAGTACTTTTTCACATCTCATTAAGAATATCAAAGGATTCTTAAGAACAAAGTCAGCATAACAGCTCTCCCCTAACAACTGCTGGTTTTTTAACCCCATCACTTACAGGTATTATGTACTGAAAGGCATTCCAAAGAAATAAGTGTAAGAGTGAGACTTGTTTTAGCTGGTGTTTATAAGCGGGGAGGAGAATCAAAAACCTTTAGAGCATAACAGCAAAACCAACCACAGACAAAGGCTTTAGTCCTCCTTCTAGTTACTTATTGAAGGGTAGTTCCTCACAGATGGCAGCTAATCACGTGGTTAAATCAGTAACTGCTGTTACTAATAGGCATTAGTTCATTATGAGACATTCTCTGTTAGCAAGCATTCCACTCAATGCACAATCTGCATCTCAACTCAAGATTCAGATTGACACCAAAGTTTACAACACAAAATAAAGTTTATTAGTAGAGTTATTATAGCTGTGATAATCCAAAACCACAGACAAACAACATTTATGGATAGTGATCACATATTTTCTTAAGACCATTTCCATTTGGAAAGACCTTTTTTTGGCTCAAAAGCCTTTCTTTGGTCTGAAGTAGAATGAGGTTTAGTTATTTTAGGGTACTTAGCTTGTGTACTCTAACAGCTAAATTTGGGTCATGCTTTATTGAACACATATCTGCACACAAGAAAAACAAGGCTTGCGTTTATGCATTTTTTCTTACTGCCACAGCTTTGGTAGCAACAGTCAACAAGCCTTCATCTTGCAGAATTGGGACCAAATTCTGTTGCTGCTTTCTATGGCAAAATATTCCTTAAATAACAGTAAAAGCTCAGAGCCTTTTTAGCTGGCAGTTACCAACTACCCTCCACTTTACTGAGTAAAGAAGCTGCTATACCAAAAGGAGTCTGAAAAAATCCCCAGATTTTAAACTAATCTAAACAGCCATATCAATGAGTGAAGTTAATTATTGAAGGCAAGTTACACCAGAGAGTTTAAAGAATAACAGTTGTCCCAGAAAGAGAGTTTTTGCTATGCTTGAATGGACACAGTCTATAAGCAGCAGGACATCCAAGAGTGGCTTTGTGCTATGCTTCACTCTGTCTCCAAGATCTTTGGACTTCTTGACGCTCTTTGTTTATATGGCCCCACATATAAACAGTACAGTCATCTGAGCATTCCCAGTATCACAGCTAAGATATAGTTCCTGAAAACAACCAAACATGTGTGCCACTATATGCTGCAAGACTCATTGACCTGGATCTGCAGAATGAGAGGACACATCCAATCTGTCCTGCCAGCAGCTGTGCTGTATCCTGTCAGTGCACACAGGCTGCTGACAATAGCCGTTTGTAGCAAATTTAACCAACTTCCCTCTTTTCCTCATTTTTTTTTATTGCTATATCACTTACAACACATTTAACTGAATCTTGGATCAACTGAGTGCTAGAGGAATTATTCCAGAAAAAATATTACTGTTCTCCTGCTGTGAGCAATTCCCAGGAACAAAGCAATTGGAAAGACTAAAACCTCAGGCACAGAGAGATTAGTCAGGGATTGGTGCCGCAGTCGGGACAAGTGTTTAGTCATCCTGACACATCCTCATGCTGAGCCCTTGACCAATAAGTTCCAGCCTTGGTTGTTGTCTTCACTGAGGACAGAAATATATGAGAAACCAAAGTTCTGTGGTAGACATCTGAGTCAAGCTCTTACCACAGCTGTCACACCCACTGCTGTTTGGTCTGCTCAAATTTAATAACTCTGCAGCGCATTACGTGGATTTAGGAAATGCTGTAACTTCAGCTGAGCTGGTAAGGCAGCATACAGCTATGAAGCAGTGGGCTGTACTCATTCCAGCGGCCATGGTGGTCTCTTCATCTGCCCCTTCTCACTGTAGGTTTGTGGGTCTCTGCCCACAGAAATTGTCCTGATGGAATATGTGTTTGTCTCTGGCCACATCTGTACAATAATTTTCTTTCCCACCAGAAAGATTGACTAGTAAGGGATTTATTTTCTATTTGAACTAACTGTTTTGGTTTCCCTCTTTCTGCTAAGCTTAGGAAAATTGGCCAGGGTTTCATAGGGCTTTAATACTATTTACCAAAACGCCAACCCTTTTTTGGTTGAAAACTTTGACGTGTGAATGCCACAAAGTTACATCCTCTTAGAAGATCAGTCTGATTAGGCTTTGTTTGGATTTTCAGCAGCATGCAGTTTCATTGCACCCCTTTCCCAGAACACCTGCATTTATGGATACTGTTGCAACCAGTGCAGATGTGGCTTTCAGGAAAGCTGGAAGGTCCTGAAGCTGCCACTGGTACATGACCATTATTCTGTAAAGGCAAGAAATTCAGAAACTTGTTTTGGTAATTTCATTTAAGAAAAGGTAGGAAGAAGTTGCTCTGGGTGGCTCTAACAGGAATATCTCAAGGGAAAAAACCCAGTATTTTGGTTTCTAGACTTCATAGTGTGTATATGTATGTATGTATGTGTGTGTGCAAGTACGGCATAACCCATCTATCTAGAATTATAATATATTGTATGTATCCCATAATGTCATACCACCACAGATTTTTTTTTTAATTTTAGGCTAAGACTGAGTAGAGGACAAATTCTCTGCAGAAACTGCAACCTAAAAAAAAAAAAAAAGAAAAATAAAGGAGAAAGAATCAGGGTTAGTGCTATTTAAATAAAGCATAGAAATATTGCCCACTTGTTTCCAAGTCATTTACAAGGACTAGCTGTTCTACAGTCTCAGCAATTGCAGTATTTAACCTCAGAAAAGGAATGAATTTCTAGGCACACAGACAGTCAGAGTCAGCTCCCTTTTAGTTACACTGCCAGTGGAGACAGGTAGTAGGGGATATGAGCAATGGGCAATGCCACTTGCCAGAACAAAACAAAAAAGAAATGAACACTGATTTCTGTGTCTTTACCAAAAACCTGACTTCATGCCTTGGAGGCTGTATTTCTGTGGCTGCTGAGTCTGCGAGTTTGGCAGAGAAAGGAAAACAAAAAGCAAGTGGAGTGATCTGACTCTGGCATGCTGTCAGGGAAGCGTCATGTGCATGGGCTGGGAGATCTTTCATACAGACATCAGCATATGAGCAATTTTCAGCTGGGCTCCTCCAGCCTGACAGAGTGGTTACAGCACAAGAGGAGCTGGTGAGAATGCAGAATACAGAACTCTAAACTGCCAGTCACTGGCATCCCCATCAGCAATGTCTCATGAAGGGCCACAAAGTTGGTGAAGGGGCTGGAGCATCACTCATACATGGAGAGGCTGAAAGAGCCAGGACTGCTCAGCCCGAAGGAGAGAAGGCTAAGGTGGGTCATATCCATATGCATAAATACCTGATAGTGGAGTAAAGAAGACAGGACCAGCCTGTTCTCAGTGGTGTCCAGTGACAGGACAAGAAGAAATGGACACAAATCAAAATACAGGAAACTCTTGTGGATAAACTTTCTCACTATGAAGGTGGTTGAAAACTGACACAGGTTGTACAGAGGGATTGTGGTCTTTCCAGCTTTGGAGATATTCAAAATCTGACTAGACACATGCCTGAGAAACCTGCTGTAGCTGATCCTGCTCTGAGCAGGGGTCCTTGTCAATATCACCTTTTACCCTGTGATGCCATGAAATGGCTTTGCTCTCCATGAAGATTCCCCCTTTTCATGGGACACAACAGAACATGGTCATGCCAGGAGTACCTGCCAAGGGGTGTGCCTGCTCCTCCACCTCCTCCAACCCAAAAGCCCAGCCTGCTCTCCAGACTGCCTGTGCAATGCAGCAGGCACAACGTGCTTCTGCCTGTGTTATCTCACCCATGAGCTATGCAAACAGGGAAATGAACCAGCCAAACAGCCAGTGGAGATGGAGGTTTTCCCCACAGCAGTGTTGGCTAAGGGGAATGGAGAAGAAAACAGGCCCTGCCGTCCCTCTTGCTGTGTTTTTAAACACAAGGGCAGCCAAAGGAGGCATTAGGAAGCGTGGTAGCAGTGCCAGACTTTCTCTTACAGCATTGCCACTGTTGCCTTTTATCAGCTCCTCTGAAACACAAACAATTTAAAAAGGGCAGAAATAAGAAGGGTCAGTGTCCCCTGGTCAGCTAATTAATGTCCTGAATGCAGTGGAAACTCTAGCAAAAAGCAGCGGGTACACGGAAGGAAGGAAGCGCCCTTCCAGAGATGTTCCAAATGTCCTCACAGGCATACAAATTTGTGTGCTTTAGATTGGTAAAAAGCAGCTCCTCAGAAACAACTGCTCATCAATGGGGCTGTGCTGCAAAAAGCGGTTTCTTGCTTAGGTTTCCCAAAATGTTGCTTTGGTGCAATTTGCTGGCTTTCCTGCTTTGCAGTTTTCCATTCTGCATCTTGTTTATATAGGGGAGATTAATGAGAACTGCCTGTAGTCAGCTGAACTGCCTATCTGGCAGGGACTCAGGAGGAAACTGTGGAGATCAGTACACAGAGCTGAAAGTGCGGGTGGCCATGAGCTGCCATTTTTGTTGTCTGCATATGTAAAGGAAGTAAGAAATGCGGCAGTAAGTCCTGTCAGACAGGGGAGATATTTCACAGGAAATAACAGACGGCTTCAGACTCATATTTCTCTTACAGAAAACTCTGCTCAGGTACCTTGGAAAATAGATGCCTCAGACTAATTTGTGTTTCTTTGGGGTACCTTGAGGTATAATTCATGCATGAAAGCATAAAACAGCGGGTGAAGAAGCCTAGGCCTTGTTTGTTTGTATAATTATATATGCTCTTGTTTTGGAGGACAGTGGATGATAGAAAGTTCAAGGTCTCTGAAATAACAGGTGTGGGGTTTCTTTTTGGTGACAAGCAGTTGCCAGAGCAGAGGGGTCCCTTTCTATACATTCATTTGGAAGGATGTAAAGCAGTAGAGTCCCTGAAGGACTGCAATGCTATCTGCAGTGATATCTTTCACTGCCACAGAAGGTGCCTGCTCAGTGTCATTTTCCTGTGCCTCTCCCCTGAGCACACCTTCTGCAAGCACAGACTCTCCTGCAGCTGCAGACCAAGCTCAGGTATGTTTCACACTGTGCCTCACCAGAAGAACTTCCACAGAGGGATAACATGGCAACAAAACCATTGCTGGTGGCATCTGGGAGGAGCTGCCAATTGGCAAAATAGATGGGAAGAGAGTGTTATCACAGCTTGTCTGCTCTGCATGGCTGAAAGCTTCCTGGCATGTTTGCAGTCTCTGTAGGCTGAGGAAGAGGAGCTCTGTATCTCCAAGGAGTGTGAACCTGCTGTCTCAGGAGCTGAGCTGTGTGAGGCCCAAACGTGACTCCAGAGTAAACCGTGTTGTTAAAAAGGAATTCCTATTTTGGGTAATATACATCAGATCAAGACTCACATGCATGGTGAGCAAGAGGCGCTCAGCATGTGAGTCACCATCAGTGACCGTGGCTTGGGCCAACTGCAAATGACTGAGGTTTGTCCTTGCTGAGGTATGGCATTTTTTGGGACAGTCAGGAGCAGGTGCATGTTACTGGGAACACTGGAATGGTCATTTCCCCACCCATGACCTTAATGCCTGCCTGGTGACCTGTCATTACACCCTCACAGTGACAGATGTGGTGATGCGCACCAGGAAAACCTCATCATGGTGGTCCACCCCTGCCAGCCCTCCAGGCCTCCCACTCACACTGGGCTGCTCTTACTACCTCAGAAATCATTGCACAGCCTAAATAGCTCCTGCCACATGATGCGGGCAGTCAGGGCATCCCAGACACTGCAGCTTGGCAAACCTACAGCAGACTCAGTGTCTGACAGCCACAGCTGGAAAGGGGCAGCAAGGAAGGGCAGCATTGAGGTATACCTCCCTCTTTCTCCATTGTCTGTCTTCCTCGGGGCTATGGAGATTGATCCTGTTTTGACAGCCTTGACTTTACACGTGGCAGGTTGCAGAAATGCAGCAGCAAGGAGATATGCAGCAGTCCATCATTTTCTTGCTGATGGTTAATATCATATGACTTTCAGCCATTCAGTCTCCTGGTCTGCATTTTACTGGATATTTACTCATACCATGTTTCTTTCTTCTTGGGCTTATCCTGTGGATGTGACTAGAGTGGTTTGCAGGTGCAGGCCCTAGAGAACAGTACAATCCAGTCCTGCATGAACTGCTGCTTCAGCACTTTTACCCTTGCCAGACTGGCTGATGTGGTTGTAGGACTAGCCCACACACATCTCTCTACCTACTTGTAAACAGTGTTTTCCTTTTGGCTGATTGAATGACCACCATGCATAATTTCTGTATTTTGTTGATTGTCATATTGATTTGTTAAAAATTTGTTTTGATGCACTGATTTTATCGAATACTTTGGGAACCCACCAGTTCAGTTATGGCTGCCTTGATTTTCAGTCTCTTTGGTTTAGTCCTTTCATTCACTTCTGTATCTTACCTTAATGGCTTTAGGGAATAATATCTCAGTAAACCATGTCCCTATTACTTAACTTTTTGCCCCTCCCAAATATTTTTCACCCTAATTGACCTAACCCCACTTTCTTCTTTATTCTCCTAGCTCTTCTGCTGCATTTTTACAGGAAGAGGACCCATGTTAAAGTGAGAAGATTTGATTTGGCTTTGTAGGAATCAGTCTTGAATTATGTCTGTTCAGTACTTTCATTAACAAAATAGACAAGAGACTGAAAGGGACACACAGTGAATTTGGAGATCAAAGTAATGGGAAATACTTTGAAGGAAAGAGTTAACATTCAGAAATACCTTAACAAATTGAATAAATGGTCTGAAAGGAAAAATCCAAATGGTATTCAGCAGGTACAAAAGGTGCTGTCCTCAGGCTAAAATAATCAACTATATGATTGGCAGAAAATGGGTTGGTAGCAGTTTGGGAGCGGAATGTATGAATGTAATGGTAGATCAGAATCAGACTGTGGGTCAGGAACTTCATGTTGCTACAAAAACAGATGGTATGACACTGAAATGACAAGTATAGCATGCATGAGAAGATCCTTCTGAAGCTCACTGGTAAGGTATCAGCTTGAATACTTCAGCATTATACTTTAAGAAATCTTAGAGAAAAATGCAGACAAATAGACTGAATTGTCTTCAAATACTGCTGAAAAGAAGATATGATCAATCTCACCCCTCCTCATCCATCTGGGAAAGAGTGGGAAAGTTAGACACTATCTCTGAGATAAGCATGTTAATGAAGAGGGTGAAACTCTGCAAGATCTGGGAAAGTCCTGAAGCATCAGCTGCTGGAGACCGTTGAGAACTGGTCAGGCATGTATCTATGAGGAATGATCCTGACAGGGAGGGTCCTGCTGTGGGCAGGAGGAATAACCTTGATTTTTTAAGTCTTCTTCCAGCTCTAGGTCCGCTTCCTGCCCAGACATGAACCCTCATCCTCTGCTATTACCTCATCCTCTGGCCTGTGTGCCACCCACAGCCTGACCTCAGCCTACACTCTCTCATCCTTCTGCAGGAATGTATTTGCCAGCTTCTAACAGATCACTGGAAGCCACTTCAGCTTGCTGCCACTTGTCTTTCTCTTGTCCCTTTCTCCTTTTCTTTCCTGCTGCACTTTACTTCTTCCAATTCACTGCAATCTTCCATCCTGTCCTGGACCTGACACCCAGCCTTGTCCCTCTCTGCAAACAGATCAGAGGGGGGATGGCAAATGTCACCTTTCATGGTGAAGCTTGTACCAAGGCCATGGATCAGAAATATCTACTTCCAGGTCTCTGAATCATTGTTCCAGACTGTTTGCATATTTACTCTTGCTTTGGTTACATTTGGTTAACACTAGCTAGCTCTTTTTTCCAGCTCCTAAGGATATTTCTTTTCTCATTTTTGGAGAGGGCATTGCTTCTGCAGCCTTTGAGCTTGATGACCGGGCAAGATAGGCTTAACGTTTTAACCCAATCATTGCTCTATTTGTCTCATCTTTTAGGATTTTTCTGTGCCTTTTTTTTTTTTTAACACCTCTCAGGCGTGCTTCCAATCCAGCCCAAACCCAAAAGACTTATATTCTAAGAGGTGTTTTTGAGCACACAATGCTGAAGGACTGGGTTTATAATTAAGCCAAATGAGCAAACATGCCCATAAAAGGAGAGCACCATGGGCCAAGACTGTGTGTAGACTTGCAAATCTGTCCTGGGATTTTGATTCCAGTAACAAACCCATCTGAGATTTGCTCTCACAGTTTACACTGTCCTCCGAAAACAAGCCTACAGAGAGCGTGATGCAGCAGTTACCATAGCAGCCAGCACAGAAGAATCCATTAAGTGATCACAGTCCCAGCTCAAAGTGAATTACCAGACTGCAGGTGAACTTTTGCACCTCACAAAGTGTCTCCTGGGGAAAATATGTTGTCGTGCAGGGTGGAACAAGAGAATGCTGACCGGCTGCACTGACTCGCTGCTGCATTGTTAACCTTAATTATGTCTGTGCTGATTTTTGAAAAGTACTGCACAGGCTTTTCCTTTTTCCTGTCAGGTGTTTTTTGTAATTTTTTTTCCCCTGAAGGACAAGACAGACTAGCCCAGTCAATAACTACTAATGAAATGTGCTTCAGGCCTCCCTGCATTCTGCCCCAATTAGATTGCCAGCTGTCCCAAGAGAGACACTATTATCTTATCTATGTGGGTGTGGAAAATGATCTATCGCGGTTAATAATTTCTATTATAGCAGCAGATAGTGTTCCAAACATATCAACACCTCATTATGATGGCCTTTTTTCACATGTGGGAAGTTGAAGCTCCTCTTGGATGCTCAGACATAAGAAATACATAAATGGAGCTGGGAGGTGGAAAGAGTGGAGCCTGGTGGGTTCCTAGGAGCACAGGAAAACACACTATCTCCTCATAAACACAGCTCCCTAGACAGCCAGAAGGATGTACTGCCAGTATGTGCTTGGGAGAAGCCAGTCCTGCACACAAGCTCCAGATCCAGACATAATATCTCCTTTTTGCATAATCTCTTCTTTTTGTCTCTGTACCCTACAACTCTGTCCTATTATAACAGCAAGTGCTGACAAGTGTGCAAACACCTTTCTCCAAAGCTAAGTGCAGCTGTGGATACTGACATCTTGACCCACAAAAGATGGCTTCAGGCTTGCCGTGGCAGAAGACCCAAGTTAAATTGGTTAAATAACCACAGCAGAGTGGTTATTTAACCTGCCGTTGGTGCTCTTCCTGAAAGTCACTTGAAGCCTTAAAAACCCTCTACACTGGGACCACCACAATAGGCACATGAAGAGCTACTAAAAACTTCCTGTGAAGGGAGGTAATGAGAAAACTATAGTGTCTGGGAAAACCAAAACAAACAAATGAACTAACAGACCCCAGGCTGCCAGAGAACTTGAGTCGAGCTTGACCTCCATGAGGTATCATTTGTTTCCTGTTTGCTGGCAAAGTACAATGAAGTTTATATTCAGGCCCCACCTTTCAGTGTCTGGGTCTAAAAATACAACAATGAACTTGTGACACAAAGGCCCCGTCTCCTGGGGAGGCGGAATTTAGATCTAACTGCAAAGCACAAATTCTCCTCTTTTTAAGGCAAAACTCGTTTTGAGTAGGTGGATGGGGTTTTTATTTTCTTCTTCTTCTTCTNTTTTTTATCTTCCTATTTTAGGTTGCCAGACTTGGGAGGATTTCATTAGGATTAGGCCCGACTTATGCAACTGTTTGTACTAAGTTTTTAAGTCTATCATGACCACAACCATTTTAAAGCACATATCACTATGGTTACCTCTGTGCCATTCTCTGAGTCTGAGCTGATACATATCTGAGAGGGGACCCCAGGCCACATGAGTGGGAACACACGTGGATGTCTAATCCATGCATCTTTTTAGTTCTGTGGAAGTTGAATCTCCGCTCCATAGATGAGAAAAGTAGGTGAATGCTCACATTTAGTCCATGCTCAGATATCACTAAGCTGACTACTTGATGGTCTACAGACAGCTCTTGCTTTCATATAAGGAAGACACTGGATGACAGCGTGGAAAACATGGTGGGGTGGTGGCTAAATACTTTTTGGTAGACAATTTCTATGCCTTAATTTTAATTCTTTCCAAGAATTTACTTTTAAACTTAATGCTGCTTTGTTCTGCACTCCCATTCTTTCTGGGAAAAGCACCACTTATGTCTAGTGGGAGTAGATCAGATGCATTCTCAGTTTCTCAGCAACAGACTAAAAGTGATGTTTGTATGACTCTGGCTCACTTGTTTCCTCTTCTCTTACCAGAGTTCACTGCTTTGTTCTCTCCCTGCTTTTTCTTGAAGTATTTCTGTTCCTCTCTTTCTCTGTTTATTTTTTTTCCTGTTATTCCCAAAGCAGTTCTCTTCTTAGTGGTTATTGGAATAGTTGTATGTGGCTTTGCTGATTCAGTGGAGCCCCTCAAAAAAATGGTTACTTCCATATTACAATTTTCCAAGAACCAGAGTCTCTTTACAGCCTCATCTCATTCCATGGTTTTCCTGGGAGATGTCTGAGCATGAGTCCTCCTTTTGTAGGCACAGGAGTAGCTTTCACCAGTCAGACCTCCTAAAAAAAGAACTTGTGTGACTCTCCAGGCCATTGTATAAGGGACTGTGAGAGACAGAGCATTTCCAGCTGGCAGTCACAAGGATTTCTAAATGAGAGAGAAATTGCTGAAGAGCTGCTGCCAAAGGGTCACACCATGGAAACCTAAGAGCCCTAAGAGCCCTCGTCTGTGAAAGGACACAGTCATTTACCCACTCTGGCCTTTTCTATCCAGAAGATCCACAAAACTCCCAGGGTAGCCACCTGGCTCTCAGGCTTGTCTGCAGCACCTCTCAGCTTCGAAAGATTCCTGAGTACAGCAATTAATAAGTGCCTGGAGTAGACCAACAGAGAGATTGCATGATATGGCTAAATAGCAAAAACTTTGCATGGTCCAGATAAAAAGTAAAGATTATGTATGGTGTGACTGGTTATTAAAGACATTGAAAGAATTTAAGGAGCCAATAACAGCACTAGAGTGGCAGTAAGGATTTTTCATGGTGCTTATTTGCAGTATGGCAGTTGTTAATCTGTGCTTACCCCAGCAGGTGCAAAATGTTCCCATCAGGTTCATTCACCTTACTGAGATGGAAGTTTCAGACCTGAAAGAAATTCTGCCAAATCCAGCATTTGTGTGAGAGACAGAAATGTGAATATCAGAGGAAATTATTTTAATCAGCCCTATGTGTCAAACCTAGCTGGTTCTCAGAGCCAAATTCTCAGAGCAGTCTGGAGCCCTTTCTAGCCAGCCTGGATACTCCAGTACTCTTGAGATGGTGACGGTCTGACTTGCTTCAATGTGTCCCAGTGCCGCTGTGAAGAGCAGAATATAAGTGACAACTCATTTACATCCAGCATGTCACAAGATCTTTTTCAAGCACCGATGAAATAAAGATCTTCTCTGTCCTCTAAGGCTCATAGAGATGCAAAAACTCCTGAATAGATCTGGATACCATAGGAGTTAGAAACCCCGAAAACTCTTTAAACCAAAAAAACCCCACACAACCATCTGTAAAAGGTAGTATGTGATGGGAGTACAAGAGCAACTGCTTGTAAATAAAATACCAATCCAAAAGTTCAGTTCTCTCAGTAGGTGTTGTATATTTGTGTAAGGGTGTCTTGCAGAATGTTTGGACAGCTGCTGCTACTAGAATTTTTGCCAAGTAAATTTAAAAAAGCTGCCTTCTAACCACCATTTTCACAAATACATACGGAAGTTTACAGGCACTTCAATACCAAATTGAAACCTTCTTGGAGTTATTTTCAAAATATTTAAAACCTTTGAGTAGCATGTTCCGTTTTACCCTGTATATGTGCCTCAAATATATTAGTAATATATTAGTAATATAATTAGTAATATATTAGTATATATAGTAATATACTCAAATATATTAGTAATATACAGACTATGGTTGCATGTACATATATCTAAGAATGTTTTCTCTCTGAGATTATACTCAAAAATATTTCACTTATTTTTTTTTATTATTTTTTAGAATTTATGATAAAATTATAAATCTCAGAATTGCAAAGACAGATGAAGAACATTTGCTTCAAAATTTGGCACAGTGTGAGCTTAAGTCTCTATGCTGAGCAGCACCAGCTGATTTGGGACATATTCATGGCTAAGAAAGATCTCTTCAAGATGTGTACTGCTTGTGCAACATGAAATGTAGACTTATTTCTGCTGTAAGCCCAGGGGCCTTTGCACTGGGTGTGGAGGCAGATGGTGCATGAAGACATGCCCCCAGGGCTTTTTTCCATTGTGTCACTCAAGTGATTCCCCAAGGGAACAACATTTATTCTTACACTTTCCAAACGTGAATAATATTGCTGTTCCTTTTTTCCTTTTGAGTCTTCATCACCAGTTACAGTCCCAGAATATAGGGCAGGGACCAGGAGTGGGAGGAGGTGAGCCTGAAGCAAGGGACATTTGAAAGCGTATTGATTTAAGACTTTGCATGATGAAAAAGAGAAGAGATACCATCCTGGATTTGTCTCTACAATGGATTACAATGGATTACAATGGACGAGGTTGCCCATCCTCCTGTTGGAAGGATTTTTCTACTGACTCCAACCTGAATATTTATTTGCAATAAACTCTTTTTTTTTCCAGGTTCAACTGCAGTCCAACAATTCTCTCCCACAGGAAAGTAATGCAGCATCTCAGAAGAAGCCCACCCCCAAGCACTGTTTGAGATTTTTTAACCCTGCAAAGATTCAGAGGTGGGAAGGTTGCTACACACCATCCTGTACCAAACATCCAGTACTGAGATGCTGTTCCAAGACAGGAACATTGTAAGATTCTTATTGATCATGTTAAAGCTGCTTTGGAGACCAGTACCATGTCTGCTGAGGGGTTGTGTTCCAGCAGTCTGAGCACGGGAGCAGGTACCATGCAGTCCATGGATGGGCCCTTTCCAGGTTCTGGGACTCATCTCCTACATACACTTTGAACAAGCTATTTGCAGTTTCTCCCCAGTTTCATCAGATGTGGAATTGCATTTGCTGTGTGTGCTGACAACTGTAAGTTCTCTGTGGAGGGGCCGAGGTGTTTTGTTCAACCTCCTATGTGAAAAATACCATGAACTGGAGGATAAAGGGCTGAAACATGTTTCTGAAATCATATAATCAAGCTGATTTAGATCTGAATCTGAGGAGAAACTTCTTTTGGCAGTAAATATTCTACTTAGTCTATAAATAGTTCTTTAGATTGCCAACTACTCTTCATAAGTTATATCCCTGATTTGGCCTGAGTGAGAAACAAAATGTAATCCTCAGAATGGAAAAGAATAAAATAAAATGTTCCCTCAATGGAGCTGACACGACCTTGGACCCAGATGGTGATTTGTGCTTTATGACCCACCAAACTAGTTTAACATGTGGTCAAAATTGCATTAAACACTTCTGCAGTCCTGATGTGCACAGTAAGATGCTCTTCTTCCAAGGGAAGTAGCTCATCCTTTGGAGATGTTTGTGTTGTTATCACCATGGCAACCAGAAAAAGATGAAAGTCAGAATAGGAAGACAAAATCAAAACCACTGGCTGAAGCATGGATGGGCAGTGAGATTGTAAAACCAGGCACGAGCTTTTAAAGGAAATGACTGTTCTGTATCAAAGAAACCTGGCAGAATTACTGGTGCCATGGTCTAAAAATAGCACTCACAGCTTTATTAAGTGCTACAGTTCTCATAACCCTGTTAGAGCAGATGTCAGGAATGGGGGATTCTCCCTCTGACTGGAGAGGTGTTGCTCCATGCTGCTTCTCAGGCAAATGTGTCCTGCAGCCCACACTGCTTCCAAGCAGAACCGCTCCTGGTCCCACTTTTGACATGGATTTTATGAAACAGAGCTATGAACAGCTATGGCACTCACTCTGCCTGAGCCATGAAGACTTTAATAAATCCTGAAATCTGGGCCCTTAATACGACACTGGATCCTACTCCAGTAGACTTGGTTGAGACCCATTGGCTAATTTTGTTTGAGAGCAACTCCTTGGTCAGCCAAGTCAGGATTTTGGCGTCATTCCCCATAGAAAGAGCCTTTGCCCTAATGCCTAAACTGGGAGAATGAACCCACAGAATTCCACAAGGATTATTTTCAGGAGAAGGGATAAACCTATATTTTCCATAGAATAGAACAGAAGTCTGATTATAGAAAAGTAGCTAGAAAACCTACACATTTCCCACAGATATATTCCATTTAGGCATAGTTTGGCCTTAGATTTTAACTATGAGTTTCTGTCTAAAATTAAACTAAGTCTGGCTCAAAACAGTGCCTCATCACTTGTTCCCGAGTTCTACCACAGATGAGTCTGGCAGAAATGATAATTTCAAGACTGTTCTCAATCCCATTTGCAAACCCCAGGACAGGCAAATATTGGCTCTTTCACCATGTTAGAGGGAATAAGATTTGCTTAAATAAGTCTAAAATATTGCTTCATCTCATAAAGGGAAGGCTGTGTAGAATAGGCTGCTTTACTATGACACAGAAAACTCAGCAAGATTCTTCCAGGTCCTCCACTTTACTTATTTGTCATAGGCTAATAAAGACAGTTTTTTTCTCTTGGAGAATTTAGGGATTAGATAAACAAAGCTCAACACCACTGAGTCAGATGAGGACACGCTTGTTAAATATTAACAAGCACATGGCCTTTTCAAGTGTCTGCTTACCAATACCTCTGCCACAGGCTTCAGGGTGGGTTTTTGCAAGGTTTTTTTTGTACGCTACATTAAGCAAGCTTGGCTGTGTGCAATCACCAGGATTAGACTTCTTTGGCTCTCTCCTTGTGGTGCCTAATGGAAGGTAAGGCATCTAATTCATGAGAATTAGAAATGGTTTTTTCTATTTTATTTTTCCTGAATGCATCCACCGCAACTGGCAGGAAGAGTCACCCAGACTGCCACTTATCTTTATTGCCAGTTTATGTTATATGGACCAGCAACACCTGCTATGTAACCTGCTGGTGCCAATGTCATCTGCTGTGCCCCGCAGACAGGGCATGCAAACCTTTTGTATCTCTGAGGTGTGTGTGGGGGGGTTCTGGTTTCAAATGCCAGGTGTTGACCAAGGGCCCCAGTACACTCAAAACTCTCAGAGCCTTCCTTTAGCCCTAAGGCTGAGGTCAGCCTCACCTGTGTGCATGCCCAGACCCAGTAACTGGTCCCAGGCAAAAGGTTTGGTTTGAAATGTACCCATTTTTTGATTGCTCCCCAGTGGGCTGTTCCTGTGTGTGTCCTCCTGCAGAATGGAAGCTTTGGACTCCATGCACAGCCCATAAAAACAGAGATGGTAAAAGAGAAACAAATTATGTCAGAACAGCTGAAGGCTTAATGGGAGTGCAGTGAGGCAAAAGTCACTGTATTTGCATTTATTTTCATTAGTTCTCAGATTTACAGGAGATCCAGAGAAAGGTAATTTGATATAAAACCCAGTCAGTTACAGTATCCAAGCAGAGTGAAAATCCCTTCAAATTGGATGAAACTTGGTGCTGCCAGCATATTCCTGAATCCCCTCCAGTGTATTTCCAAATCACATTCCTCCTTTACTCTGCTGAGTGCAGCCCGAAGGATCAACACTAAATCAACTAACCTGCAATATACTTCTTCATCTCTAATGCATCTATAAATTTCATGGTACTATGGATTTCTTCTTATGAAATTTAATTTGAGTCATTTTGGGAAACATTTCCATATTGAAAGGAACTCCTGGCCTTCATTGTGCTTATACTTTGCTCTTACTGAACTGCAAGTGCTTTGGTTTAAAGGAACATAGCCAAGGTAAAGCCTGCCTGCACGAAAGTGATTGTGTCTATTTCCACTTGGCAGGAAAAAACAGGCAGCTGCTGAGCTGAGCAATCTCATCTCTGCCAGCCACTTGAGGATGGGCACAGAGAACATGGGCTTGTGAATGATGCTGACTTTTCATTCGAGAGTGCCTCTGAGATTGCTGTGTCATGGGAAGGATAAAGAAAGAGCCTGGCTGTCATTTCCAATAGGCTGAGTCATGGAGAGAGCAGCTGCCAACCTCTCTCCATCCCAAGGAGCATCAGTGCTGACCTCTGCATTCCCACCCCTAGATTTCTGTGAATGGGGCTTTTTGAAAATCTGTGGGTCTGAGTGAAATGATGGGTGCACAGCATAAACTGAGGAACACCTTCACAGCACCCAAACGGAATGGAAACAGCTTTTTTTCCATCCTTCCTTTTAAAAAAAGGACTGCTCTATATGATTACTGGGCTCCCTGGGCAATTTCTGACAACTTCTGCTCCCACAGTGTTTTGTAACACACACAATCTCAGGTGCAAATGCATCAAATTTTGCTGTTACTAGAACAGAGAGAAGATGGTACAGCAGCAGTCTCCAGCTTATGGCTCATAAATTAATGCTACACAGTCTGCAAAAGGTAGTGGACTGCAGTTCAGGATGCATAAATGCAACTCAAAATGTTAAGAGGGGAAAAAAATAGGAATTACTGAAAACATCAGAGTTGGAGATTGAAAAGGGGAGAAGTGGGACTGAGGCTTATATTTAAGAGTAACTAAAAGAAAATAGATTCAGGAAAACCCCTCAGGGTTGGATATCAATACAGGTTTCTATAAAGGAAGAAAAAGGCACTGTTAAGTGCTTAAAGTAAATATGGACATAGGTGGTTACTAAAATAACAGAAGAGGAAATCAGAAGTAAGTGCAAGAACAGAATGAGGAAGACTTAGCGGTTAGAAAAAAATGTACCTCGTTTGACTGACTGATCTGACCTCTTGCTGTGTCTCTCTTTACAGTGATCCATACCATCCCTCATGGACATATATCACCTCTCACAGCTTTCTGAGACCAAAGATGACATGCCAGGAGTTGTCTGAAGCACCCACTGAGGCCCAGGGTTGCTGCTGCTGCGGCACACCTATGACAAAGACTTCATGAAGCTTGTCACTTGGTCTGGTCCCTGCTCCAGAGGCAGAACCCCTGCACAGGACAGCAGAATAGAACCATGATGTGCCCAAGACAGGAGACTTGTGTTCCTGTCACTGCAGAGAGAACCACCTGCACGCAGTGGCTCACAGATGAATAAGCACAGCCAAGAAATTGATGAAATCTAGGAGGAGCTGATAGAGGAATCCATTTGAGTCCCAAGGCGCATGTTTTTCCACATCAAACCCTGAGAAATAGGGCATCAGCATGAAAAGCATTGGAAAGAAAACAGCTAAAGCAGTAGAGTGGTCAGCTTCACTAGGTTTCTAAGAAGTAGTTAGAGACCAGTTCTTAGAAAAATCTCTCCTAAGAGATTTTTGGGTGAGTTTGCTGTGTCACAATAGTGTCATGAGCAAGACAGTTACTCTGGTGTTTTATCCTCCTCTTATCACATATACACACCTAATTCACATCAAGATCCCAGTGCCATTGTTTCTCACCACTTTTCCTACACTCCTAATATATCTCATGTTGCCTACTTTTTCAGCATTTTTTACTGGGTTTTTTGCAACCATCGGCATGGATAGGTTTATCTCAAGAACTAGATGAGCTGCCTTCATGAACATTCCAGAAATGGTTTTATACATCCTCAGTGATAAATGTCACACAGTCTAGGTACACTCAAGGCAGAAAATGTCTTGAGTTCCTTTCCAGTGCTCTATACCCCTATTTCTGTGAAATAATGGCATGCATCCACATACCTGAAAATATGTCCAGCTACTTATAAACTCCTTTTATTTTTCCAAGAAACGTTTGAATATTTTTATTCATTCACATTTCCAATATTTTATTATTACTTTCTAAAAGTCCAGTGTAAAAAGGAGAAATGTGTTTTCCATGAAGCAGATATGGGATTGCCAGTGCAACCTTGGTTTGATGCAGTTTTGGATATCTGGAATTATTTGCTAAGTAAAAGAGTTTTACTGTTTTATGATACATTATATTCCCTTAAGAAACCCTTTAATCAAGGAAATGCATTGTCTCGGGGCAGAATTGGTTTATGGGCTAAATCATCATATACGTTAAATAGGATGTAAAGTATCAAAGATCTGAAACACAAAGAGCATAATTTATAACTAGTAAAACTGGCTTACAGCTTTCTCTGGGCCATAAATTATCTTCTATCTACCTACCTACCTACCTACCTACCTACCTACCTACCTACCTACCTACCATCTGCACTTCTATTGCTTGAACACTGGTTAAATATTATTTGAAAGTATTTCAGCATAAATAAAATCAGCGATGGGTGAAAAGGAATGACTTTAAATGGATTTCTCAGTTTCACATCTTAACAGGAGCACAAAAGGATTTGAGAAATATGACTTGATAGAACCTTATTTCTCTGTCTTCTATAGAATGTTGTGTTTTCTCACAGGAGGGGGAATAATAGGTCATCCTCAAATGAAGAGAACCACTTAGCTAATTTGGGGCCTTTCCACTTCTGACTTAGTATATATATCATCAGCAGAAGATATGATTGAAAAACCTCTCAAATGTGCCAAATGCAGTAATTAACATAATACAAATTTGTGTGCCTGGGTGATGGCAGAGAATTCAGTCTTTTCTGCAAATGACTCCTAAAGTTGCTGGGAACCTGGAGTTAGGAGCAGGTCAGGATCAAACTGTAAACTCTCAGCAGTTTTCTTTATCTCACAGGAAGTCTGCTTCTAGACCATACGCAAGCAAGCCCCCGGGGCTGTTTGTTTGTGTTCCTTTCCTTTCCACGGCACAAGTGGTTTGGGTGCATTTGTTCCTGTCTGCTTTGGATTCGGGCATTGTGAGTGTGTTTACAAGTGGAGTTCTCTTAGCACGCATGCTGCAGCACCCAGCACAACTCCCGGATTTTTGTATTGTAGCAAAATCCATGTGTAGCTGACTTCAGAGGAGTCCTCTCTGTCTTTCTGCCTTGCAGCTATCCCAGGTATGCAATGCAGGGAGCTCTCACTATTTGTAAAGAACTGACAAGATCAAGGGGCTGGCAGCACTTCTCTCAGGCCTGCCACTACTGCCTTTCCACAAAGATTTTAGGCAGCTGTACCTCTGCCTGCACTTTCTGTGTGCAATGCTCTGATGGGGCAAAATTGCAGGCAATTGATGAGGTGATCTGGGGTCAGGGTCTCAGAGCTTGTCTCAGAGAACTACTCAGGTTGGGAGGAACCTCAAGAGACTGTCAAAGCAGGGTCAGTAGTGAATTCAAAGCAGAAATTGAGCAACTTGATTCTTCTGACAATTATCATGAGAGCAGACTCGTCTCGGGCTTCCTGCCGTGGAAAGAAACGGCTGTACAAAAGCTTGTGAGAAAGAGGTGGTGGGAAGGAGATATGGTCCATTTTAGGAAGAGATAAGAAAAATTTCAGGCAGTTGGGCCCAAAAGGCTGGAGGGGAGGAAGGAACGGAACATAGAAATTAATCTTGGGCAATTGAGATAAGAGTCATGGTTTCAGAAAACATAATTTCTTTTTATTTTTCACAGCTTGAAGACTGGGAACAAAGTGTGATGTGTGGCCTAAGTCTTCTCTAATTTTATGTTTAATTATGTTTAATTTCATTCAGTCATTTACACTTAGACCAGCTGAATGAAGAAAAGCTGTGCTGCTGCTTGGGTAATCTTGCACTTCTGCCCAGGATAGGTACAAATGGAAAGCATATCAGGTACAAGAAAAAGGAGGAGTCAGTGCACACATACTCAGGTCTGCACAATACAAAACTGTCTTGAGGAAAATCACACACACTGATTAAACCTGGATAAGGATCAATTGCAATTTAGCCACCACAAAAACAAACAAACAAACAAACAAACACATCCCTCGCCCCAAACAGCGCACAAAAAGAAAATCCCAAACCTTAAAAAAAGGACATTCTTTTTTTCCTTGGGTTCCTTTCTTCAAGCAGAAATTACTAACTGCTTGTTTGACCTCCAAAGTCACTAGATTTTATTCTACTCAGGCCTGATCCTTCAGGATGCCAGCTGAGCCAATGTTCTCAGTATAATCACAAATTCCAAAAATGTATTATTTTGAAAGGTCTGAAGCACTTGCAGAAATACAACTTGCCACTTGCACCTGCCCTGATCCAGCTTACAGATATCATTAAAATAATTGCATCCCCTTTAAGACAATTTTTATGCAAATGTATGAGCATACAATATCTTCAAAGATCAAGAACATTTTATTGCCTGCTCCCTTTGAGTGATACATCATTAGATCTGCCTGCCTTAGATTTGGCCTTCAATGCTGATCTCACATAATGATTTGCAATTGATAGCACCCTAATTTTATGTCCCCATATCTTATTGAGTTAGGCAGTGAAAATGAGGATCTGACTCTTCATCACCTCACTAACCCCTGTTTAGTCCCATTTCAGTGAGAGTTATATGTGTCTACCAATCTGGGCCAAGGACCCTCAAGGTCAGGTCTTCAAAGCTCACTGGCACAGACAGGACTTGCTGGGATGCTCAAATGTTTCTGCACTGGGAAGGAACTTCAAGGGGCTTTAAAGTGAGATTCAGGTATCTTTGAGGATGCTTTCTGTTCCTTGCATCTCTATAGAATCTGCTGTAGGGCAGTCTAGAACAAAGAACTTGAACTATACCTACTCCCATTATTTCAGTAACAAGAAGACCCTTGTCTTCCAGTTGTTCAAACCCTCATATGGTTTGCTGCAGTAGCTGTCCCCTTTGGTTAAATGGGTGATTAGCAGTATATACAAATGAAGGTACATTTTGAAAATGCAGTGACTTTTGTTCCAGTGTAATAAAAAATCCACAGCTTCTGTTTCAATTTTTATCCTAAAAGTAAGTTGCTGGTGATTTTTGGCAATCTTTGTAACCAGTAGACAGAGTTCCATCAGCAAATAACTACCAGTTCTGCACAATTAAGTTTTTTTACTTTATAGATACTGACAAGGGGTTTTGTGAACTGCCAGAAAAATAACTCCTGGGAGAATGGAAGTAGGAACATGGAAACATTCATACCACATTTGAGAGTCTCTAGCTCTGAGTTACTTTTGGGTGGATGGATGGATGGATAGATAAATCAATAGGCACATAAACAACAACAGGCAGAGAAGATACACAGTTCACTGGAGTTTACAGTTCTCTGAAAATTAAGTCTTGCATAACAGCTCAGGGTTTGCACACAGCAGCCCATAGCACTGTTATTTCCTATACGTTGTGGCAGGTATATCAGTCCTGACCACAGCAGAGCTTTACAGCATGAGCCACAAAATCACAGTTCTCCATCATATCCAGCTTTTCCATCCGGTGGGGCAGCTGCTCAGCTGATTGCTGGCAACCATTCCCTGTTTGTCACAGCTAAAATGCTAACAATGACAAAGGCTTTCCAGATGAATTTAGGAGTATTTTCTGTTTTGAGAGGTGCAGAATTTCTGTGCAATGATTTCTCTGAGGCAGAGGTTTTTCGAGATAAAATATAACTTCTGAAGCCTCAACAGACCTATATCCTCTTCCTAGTGACCCTGTGCTAAAGGGATTATGCATTATCCCCACTGCACAGAGATATTTTGCAATTTAGTTTTCTCTTCTTTGGCAATTTCACTGCAAATGGACAATGTCACAAGGGATGATATGTTGG
This sequence comes from Illadopsis cleaveri, assembly GCA_013399915.1. Classification (NCBI taxonomy): domain Eukaryota; kingdom Metazoa; phylum Chordata; class Aves; order Passeriformes; family Timaliidae; genus Illadopsis; species Illadopsis cleaveri. The sequence goes on along the minus strand of VXBB01010184.1, from coordinate 138,778 downwards.
CTTGCAAGACCCCAAAGATTGCTCCTGTGTTCCTAGGTGCTTCCTTCTATTGGAGTATCCATCTGTAATTTCCAATGTTTGTTCCATTACAAATACTTTTGCTAAATAGATAAAAATTACCCTCACTGATTTACATAAGATAGCCCATCCACAAAGGAACAAGCAGATTCAAGGTCACTCAGATTTTACTCAGTCAGAAAGAAAACCCAGTCGTTGTTTAAATTGGCCAGTGGAATAGCATGGGGGATACTGTAGGATCATATTCCCTTGGAAGTGCAGATGAGAGACTTTTCAGACTATCAGAGCTTTTGTCCAGCCTGCACACCCACTGGGGACACCAGAGCCTGGTGGGGGTGGGTGGCACATACCCGTGTTTTATTTCAGCACAGAGTGGGAGCACACACCTCAGACATGCTCTCAGGTACCCCAGTATAGAAATAGAATTAAATCCTTACCAACATCATTCCTCCCCTCTCACACTCACTTCTGCCAGGAGCGACATCCCAGACTCAACAGAAATATATTTTTTTCTGGTTTGATTTTCTATTAAACAAAAGATATGCTGTGGTGCTTGTCTGATTCCTATGGTTACAGCTCATGGGCTAATGTATAAGCAGCATATTCCTGAGGCATTTAAGTTGCTATTTCCCTTCACTTTGCCAAGGTAATGAGGTGTTTGATGAAGGGAATTCAGCTGCAGAACTGCAAACGTACACTCTGTAGGCTAGAGAGAAACCACAACAGGCTCTTGCTTTTAATATTCTGATAAATCAGGTATTTCTGCACCTTACATCAGACAGTGACACAATGCAGCCTTGTTAATCCACATAGAAAGTGCTCCTTCAGTAATGAAATGTAGGCCTGTTGTGGCAAAATTAGATTTGCATCACTAATTCAAAACACCAAAAAAATCCAAAGGACGTCCTGGAAATAGAGATTGTCTGCTCATCTGTTCAGATAAGTGAAGCATAAAGCCTCGACAATATGAAGAGGTAATGGAACAAGCTGCTGCCAGCATGCTGCACTGGTTAGCTAGATTAAAAGAGCATATCTGTTGATGATTGTCATCTGTTTTGTTGTTGGTTTTGTTTTTTTTTTTTTCTAAGAAACATGTCAAGAAGTGTATTAAAACAGTTCAAAATCACTGATGGGTTTTGTTATCAGTTGCCTGGTGTCGAATTGTTGATAACTTCAAGACCCTCTTTCTTTTTCAAGACCTTGAACAATGTAATTAAGGTTTCTTGGAAATAAATCAATACTAGATATCACCTCTGAATAGCATGCTGGCCAGACAATCTGCCTGCCTTATTGAGACATGGCTTAAAGTCACTGGTGTCAGAGTTTAAGCTCTCACCTTTTTGCTTGTGTCTTTTCTTTGTAGGGAAAGTTTTCTTGTTGCAGTTAAAGCTTCAGACCTTCCCTTCAGGAGGCACAGCTGCTGCATGGTAGAACACAGGCACTCCAGAGGAGTGTTATGATCTACTCTGATTTCATTAACCCTTGCTGTAGGTCTGCGTGGGAGGTGGGCTGTGACAGATAGATTGACTGCAGCTTTCTAGCCATCTTCCAACCATCCAGGAGCAGTTCATTGCACACTTTGCCTCTCCTTTGTCCTTTATTCTCCAGTAGCATACACAGAAAATGAGGATGCAAATAGTGTTAATCAGCTGGGAGGGGAATGGGGCTCCTTGGGGTGTCAAGAGAGTACTACCCAAGGCTATTATGGCTCTGCTTTTAGTTGGCCCTAGTAAACACCTCTCCAGGATGGGCAGTCACTTTTGTAGAGAATACTTACCTTTTTTAAAGTGATTTCAGAACATAATGAGGCATAAGTAAATTCTCTGGAGGCTTGAAACTGTTTAGCCTGAATTTTAAGGGAAGCAAAATTGCACTTCTGAGCAGTTAGGTCATAGGTAAATCCTAGGATTCTTACTCTTGCTTTGAAATGGTGCTGAAATAGGAGGATTTACTGAAGTCTGGTGGTTTAGTTTAAAAAACAAGAAAGCCAAGAGGCCTTGATACTGAGCTGTCTATGCTGCTTGGCCATTTTCTTCTCTGCAGCAAGGGACAAAAAAGGCCCAAACTCTTCGTGCTTTCTATTTGAAGTTTCCTTGGGAAGAACCTCCAGTAAAGAAGCACCCAGCAGAGAGAAGAGATCATTGTGCCATATGTGCAGACATAACCTAGCTCCAAGCCTGTCCAAGCCTAAGTTCATCCCACTTACCATTTGGACATATCAGTCTCCAGATGCACCCATGATCTTCTCCTGGGAACAGCAGGAGAGTCTCTGCCCTTCATACTGCTTTTATGAAATCACATGGACATTTTCCCCACTATCAGCTGATGATGCAGTTGGCAAGAGCTCTTCCTGCAGTGCTGTAGAGATCGAGGAAGATGGTATTTAGGAATTTTCACTGTGTTTGAAGACATAAAAATAAAGAAAGGGTTCATTCAGATACTCAGTATCAGAGTTAAACATCCAGTGTAATGAAATATTCAGGCTGCCCTTTGCCAGACCAAGCTGAGATGTTTCAGCTGGTACAGATTGGAACTGAAATGTGTCTTCAGGCAGAATGGGGGAAAAATCATTATCCTGATGACATAATTGAGGAAAATCAGGGTCACAAGGCTGGATAGTGATCACTACCAGACAGAGGTTACACATAATCTTTCTTGGCCACATCCACCAGAGTGCTGCAGGAAATCGGTTTCCTCTCCTTGATGAATCCAGGGAACTAACTATGCATCTAGGATTAAACATTTGTTTAATCCTGTGCTGTCCTACACATGGTCCTAAGAAGACACTCTTGAAAGAAGCAAGTCTGATGAAATTCAGGTGTGATTTATGAGTCAGAATGTACCAGACTCCAACTGCTGTTCTTGTCCTTGCATGGTTTACCAATTTTGTCACCTAATCTAATGGCCTAAATTTGGCGTGCCATTTAAAACCATAGTGGCTGTGGAGAGTGAGAGACCTCCAGAACAGCAACCTCCACTGAAATCTCCCACCAGTGACCACAGCAGGGACTGTGCTCCTTTGCCCACCTCTCATGTGCCACCACAGAGCAGCACTTGGACAGACAAATCTGCACCAGGATCTTTCCCCATCCTTGTCTTTTTCTGTGGCACATGTGTAATTAGAACCTGGCTGGTTTAAAGTCCTTAGGGTGAAAAAGGCAATGTACTCTTGCTGCTACAGTACCTAACACTGAATTTAACAGCTCAGCAGAGAGGTCTCAGCCTCCTGAAAAAAAGTGTGTCTCTCCTCTCGTGGCAAAAGAGATTTGAAAAGCCGGTGAGCATGAACTGGAATTTTTCTGTTAAATGCAGCATCAAAGCCTTTCATTAGGAGCTAAATGGATAAAAACAGTGCATGAAATTGAAGTTGATAATTAGCTAGTCAGTCCCAGTGAGGAGCTCATAAGTGCTTTAACCTTCGAGCTTTGTGCAAGGGTCGAGAGGAGAAGCTGATCTCTCTAGCTGTGCAACACAATGGAGATCACATGGTTTTTACCTGAGGATATGGCAGTGCAGTGAGCTAAAGCCTGGTGAAAGAAATAAAATTGCACATCAAAGGTAATATATAGAAGAGATTGGTCCTAAGCTGCCTGCCAGAAAATTAATGTGAAGAGCTAATTCCCTCAGAGATCCTCAGAGTCTTGTCAGCAGCACCCCAGTGTGCCACCCAGGATCTGTAAGGGTTGTTCGGGTGAGGTTTTCTGAGTCTTTGTGGGTAGAAAGGACAGCAATGATCTTACTTTCAAAATCTTAATTTCATTTCCCTGGAAGCACAGACATTTCTTAGGTCACTGCTGTTATCTGATATTTCTTTAAAGAGAAGTATGTCACTGCTATGTTGTGGCCTTGGCCCACAGCCGCTGAAGCCAGTGGAAAGCCTACCAGAGGACTTTTGCTCTGTCCTCCGGTGAGGGATGGGAACCCTGAATACGGAAAGGTCTTTGCTTTATGATTCAAAGATTCACAGAATTTAGGATTAAGCAGAACCATTAGATTGTGTAGTTGTGCTACCTGTTCACCTTATAGACCCATATATGCTGGCAATGGGGTCAGGAATCTGCACTTCTCTCAATTATCTCTTCACATCTCACGTTGCAACTAGATAGAAGCATCTTTTACTGGTTCCACATAATTACCTACTCTAGTACAGTCACTTCCTGGCCCTTTCTTTGCCAAAATTTCAACCTCACATTTGCAGGCCTTTTTCCCAGTCCATGAGTAATTTTTATTGCCTTTCTTTATGGTCTCCGCCCTTATGAAACCGATGCTGAAGTTGTCTACCAGCACCAGATACACTTTCACAGGGGTGAACCATGTTCCTTACTTATCACTTGCCTGTTCATACAAGCAAGAATTACTTTTTTAGCTCTCCTTACCTCACACGTGCAAATGAGAGCTCATCACTGCTTCCAGAAGGCTGTCCTCTTGTTTCTCAGGTAGACCCTGTGTTTTTGTAGGCAAATTTTGCTGAGTTTTGCTCTTGACTTCTATTCTAATGCTTTTTGTTTTAAGAAGCCTAATGTATCAGAAGAGCCTGCAGAAAATTTTTCTGTGATTTACCATTTGCACCAAAACTTGTGCCAGCCATTAATTTTTATCTGTAGTGATTTCATAGCTATTTCTGGTCTGATCTCAAGAGTCTCAATTTAAGGTTTAAAACCTGAAAATATCCTTTGTTCTTCTCTTCTATGAAGTTGCTCAAGAACAGCTAGCACAAATTCACACACTAACCTTGAGTAGCAAAGGTTTTAGGATGGTTTTATGACTACATATCATGAGGTCAAACAGTCTGCAAAGCCAGCCGAAGCAGATGTTTTTTCCTGCAGTGATGCATCAGGATATGGTGGGTGAGCAAGACAACAGTAAAAGGGCAAAAGCCTGAGTGGGAACCAGCCCAGCCCACTGCCATTACTGTGCCTCAGATGCACTGTAATCTGCACTGCCCCCCAAATGCCGTGTGTAGGAGAGGCAGGGATGCTTTTAAAATAACTTTAATTGCAGTTATGGATATGATGTGTCAGTCCAGAGTTATGATTTACCATTTCCCAGACAAGCCATGGTTGGTATCTGGGACATAAAATCACGTAGAAAGCAGAGGTAGGACAATGGTGGCAGGCTTTTGCCAGGCAGTGCTGGCAGGACTTGCTGGGATATATGAAGGAGAGACTCTGAGTCACAGGAAGAAAACTGGAGTGAGAGTATTCATCGTTGGCTGAATAAACAAATCTAACATGCTGTAAAGCATCCTGGTCACCTGCTCTAACTAAGCTAAAAAAACCCTGAAAAAACCTCCTAACCTAGTTGTACCTAGTTGAGATATTGCACCTAAAATTTCACCAACATCTTCTAAAAGTGCACACTTGCTTTCCTGTCTTCTGTTAGATGTACTGATATGTTTAAGATTACATTTGTCTTTCTCATGGCTTGTTAGCTGCAGTTGCCTTCTAGTCAGCTGGCCTTTCAGTCATTTTCTTCAGAAAAGCTCCCTGCTGGTAGCAAAATCTTTTGTTAATTGAACCTTGAATCATATCCTTTTTTATTTAAATTCTCTGTTTTCTTTCTGCATTAGCAAGAAATTATTAAATCACCAGCCACATCAGAGACTGCCTCCCTTATAATGCCTTGACTTTTAATGCTAGCTTAATTTATGACCCAAGTTTAGCCAGTTCTCTATAATATTTCTTCTGTTAATCCCCTTCTCCTGTTCACCTAACAATTGTCTATGTAGTCCCCTTTCAAAAGCTTCACATATGTATAGACAGGCATGATTCACTTAATTTTCTTTGTCTCAGAAAATTAATTGCAGTAGTGAGGAAAGGTCACTTAAGTCTAGTGTGCTGCATTTCTTCATTTGCCTGTTATCTACATTCTTCTATTTCATTCTAAGGACCTGTGGCTGGTTGAGATCAGACGAACAAGTCTGTGTATTTCCATGTCACATTTTTTACATTTCTAAAACATAGATATTACCTTTGCTGTTCTCTATTTCTGTAACATCACCTCTAAACTGTGAATTTTATTTAAAAACTTTGCTACCAAAGCTGGTGTTGCTTGCTGGTTCTTTCAAAGTCCAGTGATGGAGGTTATCCATTCATGAATTCATAAACACCTGAGCTCCACATAGTTAACCTTATTTGCATTAACCACTGCCTTTCTCCCCAAGCTCTTGAAAACAGAGGCAACACACTTACTTAGGTTTTGGAAACAAATTTAAAATATCTTTAATGTTCACCTCATAACGCTCAACTTTCTTACTTCTCCATTTTTGGTATAACCAGGGAAGGTGTCATTCTTTCTCACAACCTTTGAAGTCTAAAGTTCACTCGAGATTTGCAAAATCTTGCTTTTACCTCTATAACTTTTAAGAGAATTTCCTTGCTTTCATTTTCCTATTTTTCTCTCTCTGTTTCCTGTTTGTTTCTAGGATTCTTCATCTTGGATTATTCATCCAGTTATGATAGCAGTCCTTCTTTGCTGGTTTTTCTCTCTTCTTTCTTGGAATAGAAGTTTAAGGTATTTTCTACAGTTGATTGAAACTCGCACACATACATTCAAATTTGTCAGATTAGCTGTCTTCAATAATTAGCTCCTTCAGTCCATCAAGGCTTCTTCCTTTTAAATAAATAATTTAAAAAGTCTTACTTAGCAGCTTTTCTTTGCTTATACTGCCTTTTAACTGAAAGGTAACTGACTCATAATGCACCCCTCAGCAAATATTTGCCATGGGCTCCTGTTTTATAACCCAAGATCCCATACAACTCCTGAATTCCTGTTTATTTCACTGTCTTCCTCCTCTCCTCATTCACTCCTCCATAGAAATACGATCTCACTGGAAGCATCTGATTCCAAGAGCAGAAATCCCTTACCCAGTTAATGGATGCTCTGAACTGCCCCCTCAGGAGCCCTGCAAGCTAAGTTAAGCACATACACTGACATTCAGGCAAGGGACAAGGTATTCGGATCCATACATGGGAAATGTGTGTCAGAGCTCCTGCCCCTGCCAACAGCTCCTGTGGCTCATTAACACCAGGCTCCACTGCCAGCAGAGTCTGCAGAGCTGCTTGGAAGACAGGTGCAGGTGACTTGAATAGCTCTGTGCTCCTTGCACTGACTCTGCTGGCAAAGCATGGGCCTCCAGATGCCCCTGAGGACCCCACCTATGTTTGAGATGCTTTTCCAGAAAGATGTGGTACTCTTGTGTCATATCTACAAGCTTAGTGAAGATGTCTTAGATGACCCCTGGTGTCATAAATAGCATCAGACAGCTACACTTAATCAATTGAATTAAGCTCTGACTTTCCAATAAATGTATAACGAGGTTTGTCACCTTTTGCTCATGAAGATATATAGATTCACACACCTACATTTTTATGTCAGGAGTCTGGAGAAGACTGAAACAGGTTCAGGATGTCCCTAAAAGTGTTTTCTGCATAAGAAAGTTTCTTTTGCTTGTCTTCAAATGTTGTTTCCTATAAGAAGAAACTTAAATTAAGAGGTGAAAGGGCAAGTCTGAAAGTGTCTCTCCTACACAACAATTTGTGCAGACTGCAAGAGGAAAGTAAAGCAAAAGAAGATACAGCAATGGCAAGGAAAGCAAGGCAAAGAAAGATACAGCAACAGAGAAAGCAATGTCAGTGGTAGGACAAATTCCCATATGAGATAAAAAGTACAAGTATTTATGAGAAAGTGGGTAAAGTTCTTAGTGATATTAGTCTGCTGAGTCATGGTACAGACATGAGCACAATGATGAGATGTCTTTTGTAAGAAGGATCTAGAGGATTTTACCTAGTTCAGTGTGAAGTCTTGAAAGGGAATGTAACTGATGTTTACGTGTTTTAAACCAGTGAAGAGGAGAAAAACACAAGAGAGAGAGAGAGAGAGAGAGAGAATGGATCTACTACAGTGAATCCTGGCATAAGAGTAAGTAAGTGAATAAAATGCAGACTGGAAATTAAAGAGATGTCCTTGCTTATTACAGCTGTGATGTTGAAAATGGTGGGTTCCCGAAAACCCTACTGACTTTGCAAAACAGAACACGACCAGCTCAGGGAAGGTAAGGTAGGATGTGATGACAGAAGGCTTTCCTTTGGCAACCATCAGGGTGCATTTTATAAGCCCTCACATCAGTCCTTACTCTAGGCAGCATGGAGGTGAAACAAGGCTTTGTGTCTTGCCTGCTTTGCACAGAGATGCAGCCCAGAGTCTGATCAGGCTGGCAAGCAGTGGTGCTGCTGGCACCTTCCCTTTCATTGACAGAGGAAAAAAATCATGAACAGCATCACTGATGGCACATCACGCCACAGACTAATGTTTATTTACTTTTTCCATTTACAGTACTCAATAAGGAATGTTAATGGAAAGTTGTTTAAGCTTTACAGGCAAAATTAAACTCTTATTCAACAGGGTTTTGGAACATTTTTGTTTGAAACTTCCTTCTTGTTCCTCTCACCCCTCCACCTCTCCCCTTCTTTCCTATTAAACTGAAGTCAATTTCCCTTATAAAGTCCAAGGCTTTTAAACCCAGCCTAACGTTCATGATTGCTATCTTTCACTGAATAAACATAATACTTTATACTTTCTGTCAGAGGCACAGACTCCTTTTATTTGCAGGCGAGAGCGTAAGCAACATTTTAAACACTGCTTTGTGCACAATGGCCGATTAAAGCTGGAAACTGTGAGAACTGGGCTGCTTGATCCTCATCCTTTATCAGGAACTGAGGACAAAATGAAACCTGACATATCTGGCTTCTTTCCTTGATCAGCTCCTGATTTCAGGGCGGCACAAAGAGGAGCCAAACAAAGGCAAAATGGGACCTGTCCGTAAATCCAGGGACTGATCCTGCAGAACCTCAGGTAGCTCCTCAGTGCTTTATATAGAAACAGGTTCTAAGTGTCACTGCCAATAACCAAGAGATAACTGATTCAGATGGGTACCCAGGAGCCCTGGGCAATGCAGAAAACTTGTCCCATGAGTAGGTATAGGAATGTGACTCTGACAGATAGAATATCCACAAAGCACTGCTGAGAAAGGCAGATATTCCTCATTAGGTATTGCCCTGACATCAAATGCTCCCCTAGAGATAACCCCCTTTTCACAAGTCACTTGGAAATGTCATAAAGGGAGGAGATGCTACCCTGGATTGCCATTTGGGGTGATTTAGCCAGAACAAAATATTCCCTTTGAACCTGTAAGCCCTGTGTTTGCTCTGACACTGATACACATTCCTGAAGCCCATTGAAGAAAACAGAAATACAAGAGAGCCAGAGCTCCTCGTTGAAATGTCTCCTTTGTCCTGTTAAATTGAAATAAAACAGGGCAGAAAAAGTGCACGCTAACTGAGATGCAGGAGTTTAATGTGCCCTTCTAGACACATATGTTTCCAATGTATTTTATAACAGCCACGACAAAATGCAATTATTCGGTGTGGGCAGGTGGGCCTCTGGATGGCTCAATAAAAGTCCAGACTGGCTGTGCAGAGCAACGTTGAAGCAAGGCTATCTCCCTTCCCATTTGCATGGCTGCTCCTGCCCTTGTGTACTGTTGCTGATACAGGGCTAGTGCAGGGAGGGGGTAAGAAGATGGAGAGACCTAGAGGTGACTGAGAACAGATCACGCAGTTTCTTGCTTTCCCACCTGACACCCTTCACCAGGACACAGCTGCTACTCTGCAGAGACATGGCAAAGAATAAAGAACATTTGAGTTTTAGGGGTGAGGTGTGAGGGCTCAACTGCATTATTGGCTCAGCCCAATGAACAGAGTCTTCTCTCCCTTTCCTACATTAGGGAATGACCATTCACAGCAGAAGCAAAGACAGCACTTAAGTCTTTTGGGCATCAAGCAATTGTTCTGATAATCTCACTTTCATTTTCCAGTAAACTGAGCTTATGAGTCTAAACAGGTCCTGACCCCTGTACTAAAAGCATGTATTTGTCCAGAGGACTGGGAACGATGATGGATTTGGACAGTAATATGAAGACAAACTGTGAATTTCCCTCTCTGTGGCTGAAGAAAGTAAAGGATTTCCTTTTCTCTCTTCTGAACATAATGCTTACTTCTAATCAAAGTGTAGATTAACTCAAGGGAGCACAGCAAGAATTAGATTTTATGATATCTGCACACTATATTACATTGCACTTGCAGTGTTGTACTCTGATACAGTACAGAATCCTGTTTCCTAAAAAAACAGATGCAATCCCAGGTCACGCTGACCTTCCAAATGTTCACAAATACAAGGAAATAGTGATGTGCAAACCTGAATCACATTCTATTTACAGCTCTCATAAAAGGCAAACCCCTCAACGATCTGAAGACTAAAAGCCCCTGCACCCCAGGATAAAAGTTCTATTCAGCCAGTATCCAACAAACTGATTTCCAAGGCCCGCTTATTGAAATTAGACTTGTGGGTCAGGACTTGCCTAGGACATTGCTTATCTTCTTGGCTCTACTAGAAGACTTGGGCACTGCCTTTTATCTCAATATTTTGGTGCTGCTTTTATAAATATGCCTCCTGCGGAATTTTTTAGTCAATAAAATCTCTCATATTTTTGTGCTAACTAGGCATTGAAAATCCAGTTGCAGTCAGGTGTTCACCTCTGAACAAGAATCGTGGTTTTGAGTTACACTTGGTGTTACACAGCCTCTGTGCACCTCTGACTCTTTAAAATTTCATTTGGGGACATCCTTCAGCATCTCAATTCCAGTCAGTTCTGGGTAATAATAATCATTCATTTCATCGATCTGTGCTGCATTTCTACTCGGGGTAAATTATAAGACAGCACTGTGTTGTGGATTCAAACTGAGACTCCAGCTCTAACAATGATTGAAAGCCCCCACGGGGGTGTGGAGAAGTCAGAGACAACAGCACATAAATTATGAAGCCTTGCACTTTATCTACCGCTGGCAAAAGAAAAGGTTAATTATCTAAAAATAAAGCAACTGTATGCTGGTGTAGGAGGGTGAACTGGGAGGAGGGCTCTGGAACAAGCAAGATAAGGTTGTGATCTACAACATTAGGAAACTGAGGCTGAATAAGGAACTGTCCAGTATAACCTGTCACCCACAGGCAAATCAAATTGCATGGCTGAAAACTCCTGACTAAAATAAATGGACTGCATCATGTCTTTTAATAAGCCTTCTCTGGTTCTGACAGTGAAACCAACAGGTGCCAGGAGCCACAGACTCTCTCATACCCGCTTAGTTACTCCAAGGCTGTACGTGTTACAATGACTACTGCACCACAGCAACCCAGAGACCTGACTTTAGAGCTAAATTTCCTTGGTGTTTCTGCTGTCAGTTACTTTTTAGAGATATGAGTTTGAAACTGTATCTTCAAAGCACTGTATATTTAGTGGTTTGTCTCCATGAGCATCCATGAAACACTAAAGCTCCAGGGAGTGGAAGAGGCACCAAAAAGTTTGGGGTGAGTTTCACCACTGCAGATGCAGAGGCAGCTGGCAGCTTTCAGTGTTTGTTAGGACTGCTGTACTAGAGAAAAAACTCAGTAACCACCAGTGGCTCTGCCATGGGAATCCAAACAGGAAAGGCTATATAAGAAGAGTGAGAAGGAAGCTACTACACTCCTCCAGTTTGCCTGCCTTATTTTGAAGGCCTGCCAGGCAGCCAAGCACCTCGTGAGCACCAGCTACATATTTATGGCAAAGAGGAAAGCGCAGCAACTCCTCCAGCCTGGGATAATAGCTGAAAGAGTATGAGGCATATGGAGTCAATCCCACTGAGTGAAAAGGAAAATCACCAATAACATCAATACGATTTTAATGCAGTCTTTAATATAGGCCTTAAATGCATCTTAGAGCCTGGGACATGCTCTCCTTAATGTTATTTTTTAATAAGTTCTTGCTTTCTTTGGGACAAAATTTTGAGGCTCCATTAATACTGTGGGTTTTATAGCAGCTGAAATCATTGAAGATCATTACAGGGGTTTGCTGCATTCTATGCAACTCCCTCCACGGAAGGAAGGGTAAAAATACTATCCCTTTATAAATAAAAGACCTGTGGCACTAAGATGCTAAAATTACTCAGTTAATTGCACATCAATCTATGGTGCTGGCAAATTTCTCAACTCTTATCTCTGAGCAAGTCCTTTAATCCCATAACAATTCATCTGGGTTGAAGAAGCTGATTTATAAAATGAAAAAAATTCCAAAACAACATGTAAAAAAATGATGAATTTGGATTAGGTTTTCAGGTCACTGTACTAAATACTGCCACTGACACTATTAGATTTACATTGCTTCAGTTTAACTGAGCTGAACATGAATCCCATTGTGTTCTTCATATTTTTGGTCAGGGCAAATACTCATGTGCATAGGTGGGTGCTTGAGAATTCCCACGGGGTCACAAGAACAGGTCTGCAGGAGAGGATGGCTCCCACTCACATCATTCCTCTGGCAGCCTTATTAGCACAAGTGGCTACTCATCGTGTTGTCATGAGGAGAAGAAGTCAGTGGGTAATACAATCCTATTGAGACAGACTTGCTCCACCCAACACAGGATGGAAGTACTCTCTCCCTCACACATTTGTTTTAATTTTTAAAGAACTGTAAGATGTCTTTCTGAACACAGACTGTTCCCAGTCACTCATCTGGGAATATGACAAAAAGCCACACTCAGTCATCTGGGATCAAATGTACCATGGCTGGTGTAGTGGGCTGACTTTGCCTGGATGCTAAATGCACACCCAGCTGCTCTTACACTCCCCCTCCTCAGCAAGATACTGAGAGAAAATAAGATGAAAAAAACTCATGGGTCAAGATAAAGGCAGTCAAATGAAAAAAA
>VXBB01010184.1:102515-125934 GCA_013399915.1 Illadopsis cleaveri | reverse complement strand
AAAAAAAAAAAGGAAGCCAAGATTACATGCAGAAGCAAAGCAAAAGCAAAGGAGATGTATGCTTTACTTCCAATCAGCAGGCAATGTCCAGACACTTCCTGAGAAGTAGGGCTCCAGGATGCAAAGTAGCTGCTTCAGAAGATAAACATCTCAGTAATGAATCATCCCCCCCAGCCCATTTTCTATTACATTTCATTGCAAAGCACAACGCCATATGGTATTCCTATGGAATATTCCAATGGAATTCCTGCTGGCCCTTGGGGGTGTTGGAAAGACAGCTTTGGTGCTGTGTGGGTGCTGCTCACAGCATCCAACACGTGGTGTTTTACCAACATCCCTCCTATATACAAGTGCAAAGCACAGCACTTCCAGAGGAATGTTAACCCCACCCCAGCCAGAGCCACTAACTGGGTGTCTGTGGTCACATCATGTGGGACACCTTCATCTATTAGGTCCTGATGTGTCCCTGACAAAAGAGGAGGAAAGGAACTAGGATTAGTTTGAAGTTTTGGCTGGCTGGGATCACTGTAATTCCATCCTGTGTGCACGGACAAACTCACAGTACAGGAATGAACAGACGTATTTTTTCAGAAGCATTTCCCTGAGAGCTGTAGGTACCCATTATGTCTGCAAATGAGAGTCCTTTTACTTAAAGACATCCTCACAGACTTAGGAAATCATGCCCACATTAAAGATGTTGACATGTGATGAGCTAAACCATGGCAACACGCAGTATTCTTGTATGCAAAATTCTTACAGGGAAAGAAAATCATCCGATCCTAAACTTCTGCATGATTACTCATTTCATTGGAGTCTTGTTATTTGAAATGCAATATTATTTGCTAACATGTGCCTGTTACTAAAACCCTGGGGGTGTAAACACTCTCCTACTGTTTTGCTGGAGCATTATGTCCTTTCCCAGCTAGCACAGGTTGCTGGAAAGTCCAGACAGATTCTCCTCCTTCTCGTTCCTAAACACACAGCCCCCACACTTGTGGGGGAGAGGAGAACACCTCTTTTTCCATTTAATGCCCACAGAAATGAATTCAGCACACAGCTGGGGCACTGAGTGTTTAAGGTTGATTGCAACAGCCATACAACAGGGAACAGCTTTGCTGTTTGCCAGGTGCCCCAGACACATTCCCCTCATCCTTAACACCAACCTAACACATAGCAGACACTTGTGCCTATTTACAAAGCCTAAATGCAAACAACACCCTGAAAGGACCTAGAGACAACCACAAGCACTTATTTGCTTATCAGCTGATCAGCTCCAAGAACTTCTTTCACTCTCACCTAATGAGACGTATCTAAGGACCCACTTTTTACCTAAGATTCATGTCTTTAATACTCTGTCCTGACAGAAAACCTCAGTTCTTTTACTTCGCCTCCCTTGGGGACCCCAGGCTTCTCTTTAAGTCACTTCTCACTCCCGGGATTATTGGTATTAATTTATTCAGGAAACATTTTCCACCCTGCTGCCCCAAGGCTAGTGTCTGCCTTCAGCTGTCTAAGGATGCTGATGGCTTTTGTGGTGGGCAGGGTCCATCCTTTCCCAGCCTGGCAGCAACCAGATATGCTGATAATGACCTGGCTGAACTGCCAGCAAGTCATTAACCTTTGTTAGGATAAAATACTTTCCCACCTGGGGAAGTCATACTCCAGCCTCATACTGCAATTTGCTCAGTGAGGAAGTAATTTCCTGCAACACACACACTGACAAGAACATTTTATACAAAGAAATATAAACAGATGCAACAGATATTTCTCATTACCAGTGCTAAACATGACAATAATCACTATTTTGTGTTCTCAACCATGATGAGACTGGTCTCATCTAGGTCAGGAAATTTACGGGATTTTTGAGTTTGACCCTTCTCCCTGTTGGAAGTCATTAGCATCTGCCTGTGTGCTGGCCAAGCATCTGCTGACAAGGGAGTTGTTTGTTCCTAAAAGAGTTTCTTTTTCTTTAGGGAAGCTGTTGATTTAGAAGCCAATGACAACCCATCAGGAACTCTGTGAGTGACGGCTAACCTTCACTTCAGCGGCACAGCTGCTGATTTAATACTCTAGCTGGAGGTGAGAGTAAATCCATGACATCTTGGGGCCACTAGAGCTACTTGTATGTAGTGATATTTGTGGTGTTTGCAGTGGTGCTGGAGAGGGATGGTGACACGAGGAAAAATATCCCTCTTTTACTCTGTATATTTTAACTAGACTTGCCTTATTTGGTGTACAGTGAGTATTGAACTTATAAACACAACAGTCCATATGCTTCAGCCATGTGAGCTAAATGTTTATGGACAAGGGAGGGTGGATTCACCTCACTGAAATGTGGTCATTTAAAGTCAGGTGTTGGCTCTGCCATATTCCCCCCTAAGACAGGGCCCTGTAGAGAATATTTCACTCTTCTGCTCCTAGACACTACGATAAGATGGGGTGCACTGTCCTTTGGGGATCTCTGTGAATTGTAGAAGGGGTCCTACTTGACAAGGTTAGAGGGACAAATGCTCACAGACGTGTGTGCCTTTTGCCTCCTTTGTGGGGTACCAACAGGACTGATTACAACCAAACATTTCATGCCTGCTACAATGGCCAGGATTTTCTTTACAGAAGATTTCATCAGGCATGTCCCTCCTTTTTTATTATTTTTTTCATAATTACTAAGACCAATGGCCTTGATCACAGGTTTGCCAGGAAAATAGTGGGTCCCTGAAACAGCCTCTCTGCTGTGGGACAAAGCATTTCAAAGAGAAATGTCCCATGAGTGTGCCTTCTCCCAGCTGTTCTGGTGCTCATTGGCAATGCCAGCTGCTCAGGCTTGCATGCTAAAGCTACTGAGAGCAGCAAGGCAGGGATTTTCCGGAGAGCTACCCAGGAATTAAGTGTCTGGATTCCTTTCACATTCCACAGGTGCTAGTCCAGTGAGTTGTGCCTCCAGGTTCACTTTCCAGTTCAGCTCTGGTACTAGAAAATCGCTCCATTGAGAGGAATATACCCCCTTGCCAGCCAGTCAGAGGGTGCCAAGAGCAACTTCAGCAGGGTTTATCAGACAGACAGCCAGGGCACTGGCACAGAACTATCTCAGGAATCTCAGCACTCCTACCACAAACCTATCTGGGGTTTTTATTTTGAAAATATGTTCTTCTTACACGGGAGAAACATCAGATAAATAATGCAGTCCTGTCTCTCCCAGGAGTGAGCCAACAGCTACAATAGCTAAATGTATCTCTTGGCTATGTTTTTCATATTTCAGGGTGGTAACAGCTGAAGACTCAAATGCACAAGTGAAAAGAGCTGGGGAATTAAATGAAAATGCCTCTTGATGGCCTGCTGAGTTACAAGCCCTGTCCTTGCCATGGCTAAGGAAGGAAATCAGTGGCACCAGGTGCTGTGCATACCATTTGGTAGCTAGAGCACAAAATAGAGGAGCCATGCTCCTCCTTTCCTCTGAGAAGCCCTCCTAGTCTGGTGGGACACCATCCAGCGGCAAACAGGATTCAGGGCATTTACACGCCCTTGTCCTGCCTGATACAGGAGAGATGGAATCAGACAACCTCTCAAGAAAAAGACTCCAAACAATACAGTTTCAGGCAGCAGCCAAGGCTTTGTGACTGGGGCCATACTAGTCATTTCCTCTGCATTGGAAGGAAGGTACATGCAGCATCTGCCCTCCTGTGTTTTACATTACTAATTCAGGGAACAAAACATATTAAGAGCAAGGGAATGGAAACGCAGGCAGGAGAGGATGAACTAAAGCATTGCAGATGTACCTGCTTTTCTCCATTAACCCCAAGAAAACTCACTGGTGGCCCCAGACACCAGAAGTCATGTGAGGTAAGTCCTACTCCAGCTGTTCATGGGCAGTGAGATAGGTACATAAGCAAAGCTCAGTTTGAAGTTGGTCATTGAAAACTGATGATTCAAAATTAGTAGGAAGCCAGGGATAAAGAGGAGTCAGGCTCTTCACAATTTTTGGCTTGGTCTCATAAAAGTATAGTATTGTTAGAAACACTGTAGATACAAAGTCTTTAAATATGGATTGCATCAACTCTGTTTCCTCCTGAGGATGACTTGCATGTGTAACCCAAAACAGACGGGAAGGCTTCAGTGCTAGGCTATGGTCATTTCAGAAGGGATATAGGAAATGAGCTTAACCTTTCTGTGTTGGAATGCAAGGTGCTACAGGGTTGATAATCAACCACAAGTGAAAAAAATAAATTTAATGAGTGGTGAATTTGTCATGCTTTTTAACAGAATGAATCACAAAATGGTTTTGGTTGGAAGGGACCTTTTAAAGGTCTCCTAGTCCAGCCCCCCTGCAATGAGACTCTTCTAGCAGGCCACATTGCTCAGAGCTCCATCTGATCTGACCTTGAATGTTTCTAGGGATGGGGAATAAATAGAGACAGGTTAGTACATTAGCCAATTCCACTGAAATTTTGCTCAGATTTTATCAGGCCTGTAGTTAGGCCACACTCATACTCAGTTCTGTTTGCCATTCCCATGCTCTTCTCTCCCAGAAGCTAAAGAGAGAAAACTAATTTAACTTTTTTTTATAGAATCTAACTGAAAAAGCCAGGCTAAAAATTGCCTAGGTCCTTATGACATTATCTAAGCTGTTTGGGTAGTGGTAGCAATTGAATGGTAGGAAATTGGAAATGGCTGCTATGAGATACACTCACATAATTCATATACATACACCTAACTCATATTCTAATTAAATAAGAACTTAAAACCCCTGCAGGTGTTGTGCTCAGAGCTCATCTTTCCCTGAGCTATGCAACAAATCATTTCTTTGCAAATCAACAGGAGACACAGGCTTCTAGAATGTAAGGGGTTTTATTCAGTCATAGTTTATTTACACTCTAAATATTTTATATTTTGACTACAGAATAATTTATATTCTAAATAAGAATTAGTTTTGCACAAAAAACTTCACAAAATTAGAATACGTAAAAAACCTCATGAAAAAATCTAAATTAAGTAACAAGTGTCAAAATTAAATTCACTTGGGAATCCAGTCAATTGATTAGGGAATTTTCAAATGCATATTCAAAATTTTCCTATAGTACATACTTCTCCAGTCAGGGGTACATCTTTAATGTTTTGGGGTTGGGGTTTTTTTGGTGACTTATTTACCAAAAAAATAATAAAAAAAAAAATTTAAAAAAAAAAAAAAATTAATGAATCAGAACAAAAAAAAAGTAAAAATGTGTATCCCCCCTAGGACTGGAAATCTCAGCTGTGGAGCAGGAGATTGAAAAAAAATTTGTGTGATAGTTATTATTGGATTATTCAGTGTCTGTCTTTGGGGAGAGCTAGTGTCATACACTGATATTTGTCCTTGTTTTGCATGCTGTGTGTGGGCAACATTTGTGTACCTCCCTTATTAAGTCTACAGAAATGTAAACACAACTAAAGTCCACGCACCAGCCCTGTGGACTCTAGATCCTACTAGTAAAGAGCATGTAACCCAATCCCCTTTAATTTTGGGGATGGGGGTGGGAATCAGTCTGGAAATTTGATTTTCCTCAAATCAGTCATAAAGCATGAAAAAGCACAAGCTTCTTGATTTACACATTCTCAAAACTGCAGGCATTTCTAACATCATTTCTGCTCTTTATTCAGTGGTGACAAGTCCTGAGGGGGTGAAGGACTAGGATGAAGCAGTGACTCTTGGTGCACTCTCTGGTCTAATTATTACTTGCTCAACCTCAGCAGTGTCAAAAAAGAAACACAGAAATGTCAATCCATTTTCAACTCGTCTCCATTGTGCCTCAGAATGTCCCTTTGTTTTAAGAATTTTAAAAATGATTTCTGTGACTCTGAGATTTTTCTTATTACTATTTTTCATCTCTTTTTACTACTACCACTACTACTACTAGTTTTTGTCCTTCAAAACTTTTTGTACATATTCCAGAGAACAACCTGTAAAAGCCCTGTGCTGTTTCTGAGTCATTTCCCAGACTGTTTGTCTCCTGACTGGGGCAAAATAGGAATATTAAGCCTGATGAGCAATGAAGATAATTGAACAGAGCAAACAAATCTTTATTTCTTTTGAGAGAAAGAGAGGAGAAAATAGACTTGGATCTACTAGGTCATAGGAGAGATGAAGAAAACAGAAAGTTATGCTTATCCCAGAGATGGAACTCCATCACAGCCTCAAACCCTCTGGCTTTGTGGAAGTTAATACTTGCTGATGAACTTTGCTTTTTTGCTGGACTACAACAGTAGGTTGTAGCCAACTCCCTGACTTCTCTGGGAAGACTCTACTGGTTTCTATTCCTGACACTTGCAGTGATGAGTCATCATGTTTAAAACATGTAGCTAGCATAGCTTCCTTGCTATGGCTCTGCAGAGAGAAGTCCCTGCACTTGGAGACAGCGAGGACTGTGATGTGCAAAGGAAGATACAACAGTGTTACATCTTCAATGGCACAGCCAGAAACAGAAGAGTGAGAGGTTAACCACACTTCTCTTGGATGGTGCTGAGGGAGGAGGAGTGGACAAAAGGAGTACTCACACTGATTTTGGCCAGAATGTCTAAGTAGCACCTGGTAAAAAAAGTCTCTATGCAGAGGTAGTGAATGGCAGGAACCAGGCATTAACAGGATGTTTTCATAATGTAAAATTAAAGACTGCCCTGCCACTTGCCAGCCTTTCAATGCCTATATGTGTTTCTTCGCATACCTATATTCTACAGTGAATTAAAAATTACACCGGCTGAATTGAATGTGGGCTAGTAGAGTGCTCACACTGTGATACGGGAACTACAGAGCATTGTGAACAGGGAGATCCTTCAACCTCTCTTCATCCTCCATCACAGTTCTGGAGGGTCCAGGGTCCTTCAAAACCTCACACAAAGCCCTTGCACATACATGTATATCATTTCAACATGAGTTGAAGGGTTAAAATATTATCTAGCCTTGAAATGTACACTAAGAAAACCAAGATCTTGTAGATACTTGTTTGGATGTGGCCAATGCTCCTGGCTGCTGCCACCAGGAGACTTCTTAGCAAGAATACAAGGAGATAATGCTGCATGCCATTCAGCATAGAGCTGTGAAGCTGGGGAACAATGCCTGCCTGGCCTGCTCTGAACCTCCAGTATGAATTATTTTGCCACTGTATGAGCCTATGAAGTGCTGAGGTCCAGCTACTTACAGATTCAGGACAGAGGCTGGAGCTCCAAGGCAGCTACATAGCTTTGACAACATTTCCAGGTTGTATTTGTCTCTGTGCTGAAGTCTGTTCTCAGACACAAAGTAGAGCCTGGGAACCTCTGCCTTAACCATGAAGGGTCAATAATTATGCAGAAGTAGCAATTTATTTTCAAACACTCAGCTGCAGCACTTCACCCCAGTACCCATGGCCATGGGCCCTGTGGTCAAAGGCACCCTAAAGAGCTTTCCAGACATGTTTCCATCCAGATGCAATTACAGAATATGATCTGCTAACAGGCCCACCTTCAGTAACATTTTCACATGCTGTAAGAGGGGATCCAGTGCTACAACATCCTTTTCGGAAGCTAATTTCAACTAGCCCCTTCCAGAGCCTCAAAGTAGCAGGGAGCACCAGGTTCTTCCCACAGAAAGCCTCGTGTGTGTTTTCCAGGTCTGTCCCCTCCACGCTGGGAAGACAGAATTCAGCTTCTTTTTACCAACATTACCTATGGCTGAGTAGCATTTGAGTCTCAGACTCATTACTAAAAGGCAGCAGAGTCTTGAGAGACTTGAATTTTGCTCTGCCTTCAACTTCTGTGATTTCTACAGGCTTGAGAATTTCAGCTGTGGGAAGTTTTCTGTGTTTGACTCTCAATACTTTCAAGTATTACCCATACAGGAGCCTCCCGTTTCCAGGAGGTGGGAATTTTTCCTTCCATGGCTGTTGCTGAAGCTTAAACATACAGTCATCACTTTAAATCACCAAAATTAAACCTTCATTTATTTCTGACTGTCTCTGTGCTTGGGAAGGGCTAGGATGAAGCAAATCCCTGGTCAGACACTGTCTTCCTATCCTGAGTCTTACAAAAAGCTAGTCAGTTCTCCTGCCAGCATCAGAGTGGAAGATGAGGCTGTCTTGTCTTGCTTTAATCCCAGTGTTTCCCAAAGAAGTAATGACATGATGTGGCTGCTGACCCTCTCCATCCTCATTAGACCCTGAATCAAGCACTCCCTAAACCCTAGTTTCTGTAAATAAATGATTACTATGGAATTAGAATTGCAAATTCTAACTACCCAAAAAGATCAGAATCCAGAACTTTGGTGGGTTATTGAAGACCTAGAAAAATGGCCAAATAAGCCAGCAAAGCTTTAAAGTGAGATAGAAAATAAAGCCATAAGACTTACTTGGAACAAAACCCTTTACTAAGTCTTCTCATTTACTTTGTAGGTATGTCTCATGGGTGGTTGGGTGATTGGAACAGCACCCACCAGATCCATTAATTGCATCAAATCCAGGTGCTTGCTTGAAGCCAACATTTAACGATGCAAATTAACATTTTTGTGTTCAAGGTAAATTCCAGCAGCTACTCACATGTACCAGCAGCTGCAACTACTCTTTGTTTTCACCCAAACAAGTTTTTGCCTGTGCATTCATTGTGCCTGTTTATGAAAATGTTATTTATAAATATTCATTTTATATTTTAATAACTTCTATTTACACCCCTCAAGAAGACCAAATTACCACTGCAGTAACTGGCTCAACATCGACAAATACTTAGGCTGAACAGATACTTCTCTGCAATGAGTGCCAGCTTAAATTATTCCTACCTCCTGCTTCTTCTAGAAGTATCTGTGTCAATACTATCATCTTATCATTTCTTTTTCTTCTGTAGCCAAGTAAACATCTTTAATTAGACTCAATTAATGTGGATTGTGCCTTACATGGAGGCCTGAATTTGGATCACACACCAACAACTTCAATTTTCCTATGATTTTATCATAATTATCATTAATGTCTAGATCTGTAAACTGGTGTTGCTAAAGCTTAATGATCTCTCAGATTCATGCAACAAGGATAATAAAATAAAATAGAATTGCTACCTCAATCACTTTAGAAAACCCCCCACCTTTCTGAAGTTCTATCCAAGAGTAACGGCCTTAGCAGTCCCACCCTTAACCCAGAGGCTATTTTGTTGTTTTGTTAGCCAAGATGCCCTTAGCTTGTCAATCCATCTTTCCTGATAGATCAGTGAAACACAGAGGGAACCATATTTTCCTAGGGTTTTCTTCAGAGTAACAAATGGCTAGGGCCAGCTCCAGTTATGCCAGATGATGCTGTACACTAAAATCCCTCTCTCACTGGTTATCTGCAGGGCCCCAGCTACCCTGACCAGCACTGCCACTGCTCAGGTCAGTCTGAAGCAATTACAGGTTGACATCCTGTTTATTGAGACCTGTCACGGGGCACAGTGTCACCCCACAGGCTGTTGCACACATTTCACTCAGCGTTGAGGTGGAAACCATTCAAAGTGCTCAGTGCTTTATCTGTAGCCATGACTGCCCACATCCAACAGGCTCTGGGTTGTAGGCCGAGTTTGTGAAGTGAACTCAAGTGAAGACCTTGGTTAGGGGAGCAGTAGAGGTGGTAGATTGACACAAAACATGTAGGTTTTATTATATTGATAGCAACTCCCATTTCCAAATCACATAGGCTTTTGTGGTGACTGATTTCAGTCAACTGCACAGAGCTACTTTTGGGAGCTTCTAGGACACAGCCTGTTGTCATCTTCTCAGAAGCCAATTTTTCTACCATATCATGGTGGGTTAAAGGCTTTCCAACTAGATTAATTTTTAGCCTGAAGATGCTGTATCTACAAGCACCCCATAGCACAGAGATAACTTTTACTGCTGGAAGTAACTAGAGATTTTTGGTCTTTGAGGAAATCTATAAGGATGGCTCTTCACCAAACCAGGCTGATGTATGAAACTGAAGGTTATTTGAAAAGCCTGAGTATTGCTGTGGTGTTGTGTTTGAGAGTTGATATCCCTGAGATTCTTTTCCTGGTTTTGTTTGGTTGTTCTGCTATTTTAAATAGCACCAGTGACTCCCAGGGGAGAGGATGGACTTAGTTCTCTCTGTTAATACTTGCCACTGATAAATACCCAATGTCAAACAGCAGCTACACTGGGGGATACCCTGCCCTCCTGCAGACTGTGATATTCCCCAGAGATGCCACCACTGCCCACTGAAGCAGAAATATCAGTCATTGCTGAAAACAGCAGATTCCAGCATTCCTGGACTTCCCCACATAAACGCAGAGCAGCTGGACCAAGAGCAGTGGGGTCCTAGCAGTGAGCCTGTGAAGAAGGGATGGCTGGTGGAGATATTGGGAAGACACCAAGGTCCAATTGGGTGCTGTGGTTTCACAGCAAGAAGAGAGTGCAGGGCTGTGCACTGCACTGGGTAAACAGAAATAAGCTGGTCTGTAAGGAATGCATGACAATACAGTGAGATCAGTTCCTAGAAAGAAAAATAGGACAAAACCTGATTTTTTTAATGCCTCCTTAATTAGGCAGCTTTTGCGTCACAGAAGGCAATGTAGCCAGTTCTGGGAAAGGCCCTTCTGGTGTCTCTACAAGAAAACAGAGGGAACAAAGACAAGCTGCCCTCTCCCCTGCCTCTCTGCAGAGCCTCAGCATCACTCCCCTGATGTTGGAAATAAAAACAACACCTGCGGGAGCTGAGCTGCTTGGAGACACCATCCACTCTGTTTGACTTGTTTGCTGGCTTGCAGGCAATCTGGCAGAGCCTGTCCACCTGCCAGACTGCAGGGGCTCATTGTGTCGTGCCAACAGTGCCTTAGGACCTGCCAGCATCCCCTTGCTGCTGACCCAGCAGAGCAGCCACTGGTGTGCATGTGCCCACACTGCTGAGGCTCTCCAACACGGCCAGAACCTTCCTTAAACTCCCTGCTGGTGAGCTCAGGGGTGGGCACTGCTTGTCTGGTGAACGTGGAAATTGAAATAACAAAGACAGGTGCCCTGCTCCATGCTTCCTACCAGCCCCCTCTGCAGCTTCCTCATCTCCAGGAGATAACATTATTCTGGAAGCTGTCACTCCTGCTGACTGGGAATGACCTGGGACAGGTGTGTTTGCCTCTGAGCACACGCCTCTGCACATGTGTTGGCCTTCTTTGCTCCAAACTCAACTGCCATTTGTGACAGCTCCAGCTGGGTTTGTGAAGTCCCTCAGGTAGCAAGTGGGAGCACCAAAAGATCAAGATCAAATGATTAATATAAATATTATTTTGCCTAATTTATTAAATGTGCTCATCTCCACAGGTGAAGCTGAAGGAGCAGCCTCAGTTGCTTTGCAGCTACTGCTGCAGCCTGGTTCTTCAGCAGCCTCTTCACAGCGAGACAGTATCTTGAGTGGTGTGGGATTTCAGCTCACAGATGAGCAGCCAGTTGATCTCTCATGGAGAAAAGGGAAGAAAGACAGAGAGAATTCTGAGGTTTCATCAAATCAGATTGACATCTTCCTCAGC
This sequence comes from Illadopsis cleaveri, assembly GCA_013399915.1. NCBI lineage: Eukaryota > Metazoa > Chordata > Aves > Passeriformes > Timaliidae > Illadopsis > Illadopsis cleaveri. Next base: position 114,441 of record VXBB01010184.1, on the reverse strand, counting down.
TCCTCTGCAGAAAACCATCACCTTGAAATCTCACATTGGGACTAGCTAAGCAAAACCTTGTTTGACAAGGAATTTAATAAAGAAATTGAAATATTTCAGGGTCTCTGAAAGGCAGAATGGGAAGTTTTGTAGCCTTCTGACACAGGCTGCAAAATATTAAAAGTATTTGAAAGCAATATACAATTCACCAAACTTCAGACCCACTGGCAACAAAAAAGCTTAATGTTTCTGACCAGTCTCTGGTCAGACAGCCAATAGGTATTGGCTCCAAAAGCAAGATTCCTCCCCACTGCCTTGACACAAGGCAGCTTTGGGAAACCTGCCTTCCCTCTCTCTGCCTCTCTGTTCCAGGCACCCTTTGCCTCATCTCTCTTGACTCTCTGTGTTCCCCAGGGTAGAGGTGCTCTCCCACCCATCTTAATAGAGCCTCCAAAACTGCACTGATTGCAGTTTCTTGGTACTACTTATTGAAAACGAGTCAGAGAAAACAGGATTGGAAGAGACCTTGAGAGGTCACCAGGTCCATCTGCCTGTTCCAACAGAGTCAGATACTGATCTAATCTGTGCTGGACTTCTGCCACCTCCTGCTCTGGCAGCTTGATGAAGGCGACACAATTTACTTAATAAACTGTTCCATGGCTGCTCTGTCATCTTTGCCATGGGAAAGCTTTTCCTAGTACCCAAGCAAAATTTCTGTATTGATAATTTAAGCCCCTTCCATTTTGTCTTATTCTCCAAAGACATAGACAGCATGCTCTTTTCCTAGCTTTCAATATTTATCCTATTAGAAAACTGGTACTTCTATTTGAAAACTGGTACTAAACTGGTATTTCTTCTGTAGACTAAACAATGCCAGAGACCTCCCTCACATGTATCAGTGCCAAAAGCAGCAAAGTCTTGACAATAATTTTAGTCTCACTAAAGGGAACTTTTGAATACAAGCAGACTGAATTTTCCAGTGGTGGAATACCCAACCTGGCAAGCAGAAGTGATGAGACATATCCCTTCTGCACACTTGCTGATGCCCACCACTGCCTGGCTCCACATTAGCCTGAAACCCACAGTGAAACTCAGCCACTCAGACCTCACAGAAAGTTTGCACAGATGTATGCAAATCTGCTGGCTTTGTGCTGCCTTACTTAGCAGCAGTTGGATGTGGGTGTGATGGCTGGCCAGGAAAGGTGAGGGAACAGCAGCCACATTGCACCCGGACATGGAAAGCCTGTCTGCCCCAAGCCTCTTGTGTGAGCTGCCTGGGGCCGGTTGGCAGGCATGAGGTGGGAGGGGATGGGGTAAAGGAAGGTCTGAAGGGCAAGGAAGTGGCAACATGAGGAGGAACATAAAACTGAAAAACCAAGAGCTGCAATCTGTCTGTGCAGGCCATCAGACTGTGAAGGAAAGTGAGCACTGCTCTTGTTGTCTAACTTGGCTGTGGTGCCCCATTTCACTGCTTCCTCTGGTGCATTTGTTGCTTGTGCTGCCTTTTTACTCCTGCTCTGAAATGGTGATAGAGCCGAGGTGCAGCATGCCAAGGACTATGACAATTCTCTGTGACTTCCCTCTCCTACCTTCCTTGACAGCCCAGACTCAGTGCCTGGTGAAGGCTTGGAGAAAACAGGAATAAAGCAAAACAATCCTGCTGCCAAGTCAGGGAAATGAAGCCAAAGACTGATGTAACATTCAAAGAATACATAAATTACACCATTAAATGCCACAAAATTCTGTACCTTATCTGGAGATCCAGAAGCTGCAAGACACTGTATAGAATTTGAGGAAAACATTTGTAAGCAAGACTGGCAGTGATAGTATATGAACTCAAAATTTTAGATGGGTATCAGACCTAGAGAACAGCAAGCTTTGAAAGGGCCAGGTAATCTCCTGGACACCAACTGCATCCAAAGGGATCCTGACTCTCAGGACATATGGCAAACTACCTACAGAAATGTTTCCCTGCCATTTAAATGGTTTCAGAACAGTGTTAGGAACCGGCCAACAGCAAATAAAATACAAATGTTCTGAGTTGATGCGCAAGGCACGCTCCCTTTTCCTGGCATTTACTCTCCTTTTTACCCTGGGTACACCAGGATGAGTCCTGAGATATCCTTTGTGTGTTCACCACAACCTTGAACAGAAAGTCCTTTTTCTGTCTGTGTTTTGTAGTTCTTATCTAAGCATTATATCTAACACAGCTGGAACAAAACTGCCCTGTGGAAATCATGTGCTAAGCAGAAGTCTTTGCTGAGCAGCTTGCAAGCATCCAGTTTCTTTCAGAGCCATAACCACTTCTGACCTTTTCTCCGTGTGACTTTAGGTTGCTCTGGGTTCCCAGGTTAAAAACCCAGCAGAGAAACTCAAGATGGAAGACTGTTTTCAGCTTCCTCTGAACATCCTGTCAAGCAATTTGCTGCCATTAAAAATCCAGGCAAACAAGATAACTGCACACACAAATCCTGTTTCTGCTGTTGGGCTTCTTTACTCTAAATATCGCTGGGTGGAGGAGTCCTGACAAATAACACAGTGGAGTCCTCTGCTTATCTGCACCATGGCCTTGGCATCTGCAGAGGCAATAAGCCATTTTCCTTGAGTTGTTCGACCACAGATTTTAAGGGTATAAAGCTAAGCAAACAGTCAACAACATTACTTATGCTTCTCTTGCAGTCAATGTAAAGAGGGAAGGACTCCACAAAGAGGGTGCATGCCATCTTTCCTGGACACCTTTTTAAGGATGATGGTGACTCTCATCTTAGTGATATTTTAAGACCTGGCTGCTCCTGCTGTGGCAGGGAGACTTTCCATCTCTCATTGGCTGAAAGCTGATGGAACCATGCTCTTTCACTGCAAATTCTCATCTCACTCACTCCATTTTAAACCTGGAAGTTCTCCATGAAAATTAAAGGCTCAATTTCATAAGGCTCTTCCAGCTGTTCAACACAAGCCCTCCATAAACTGGTTAGTGAATTTAGGTTTACAGCAGCCTGGTAAAGTGATGCATACTAATGTGGCTTTGACTGAGTGGACCAATTTTTTTTTTTTTCCCCACAATAACATAAAGTTTTCCCTTAGGAAGCTCATTCTCCTGGTGTCTCAAGAAGTCTGGACACGAGCATGTGCTGGCTTTGAAATCACTCTGTGACTCAACTCCTCAATAGAGACCAATAGTGAGGGAGAGGTTTGGGTGGGTTTTTGTTAGGTGGTGTTGTGGGTTTTTTTTGTTAGTTTGGGGTTTGTTTCTTGTTTCTTTGTTTTTCACTTGCGTTCCATACTTTGACTATCCCAGCAAGGGGAAAGCCAGCCAGAGGTGGCTGAATTTTCAAGTCTCTCTGTGTGTCCTCCAGAGAAGCTCAAATCCCAAAGCCACACAAACAGACCAACAGTGCAAGAATGGAAATCCTGTTCAGGCCCCAGTGAGGCTCATTCTGCAATGTTCTCTCTGCTAGATCTTAGCAGGGTTTGTCACAATCGCCAGATTTTTGTCTTTTAACAAACATGACGTATCTTGGCTCCATTTCCTCCCTTGCTTATCACTATTTTGTTAGCTTGAAGATAACTTCCAGGAGATCTGCTCTCACCTTAAAGTCTGATCAAAGCAAATTCCCGGGGCTTTTAAAAAGAAGTTACAGGGGAAGAGGGTGGGTGTCTTTCTGTCTGGTAACAGTTTATTTTAATCTGCCTGTTTTCTCTTTTTGTAATCCATAAGCACTCGTGTTTAGAAGGCTTGCCAGTTGTGATAGGTTTTCTTGACGTTACTGTAACAGGCAAGGCTAAACACAGCTGTCTGGTGCCTGGAATCCTTAGGAGTCCTGCAGGACCTGACTCGGAAAAAATAAACTGAACTTTAGACATACTCAAGCTAAAGGGATTTTTCAGCCAACTCCTTTGCAAATAGTCAAAAATTCTAAGTAGATATGGTGGGACAAATTTGTGTCTGGGGTCACTTCAGTAGCTGTTCTGGCACTCTGCTCAGAATTCATTTGCTGCTGTTCATCCTCTACAAAAATCCTTGTGCTAGGAACAGGCAGTGCATAAATCAGAAACCAAGGCTCAATTTTGCAACTTTTATGTTCATGGAAATGAATAGAGAAGAACTACTAATAGAGAAGGCATGCATCTAAATGTCAATGCAATACTGCATTTGATGCGTTTTCACTAACTGCCAGAGCTGAAATAAACATTTCAGGATAATATGTGCCAAAACACTTTGAAATATTCAGAGAGCATGTGAAGATGCATGCTGTGAAAAGGAGATAGATGCCATCCTGCATCATCTTTGATTTTCAGTCTAGATTTTGATTGTTCATCCAAGTTTTAGAGTAGACGGTAGGCCTCTGAGTCATCATCTGGAAGGGCAAACCAGACATTGATTATTATCCCAGAATAACACAAATGGAAAGTGTGTCCAAACCTCCAGCAAGCCAAAATGCCCTACTTCTCCCCATGGGTAGTTTGTGGTGGGTTGCTATTTTTTGAATCCAACTTCTAAGCTCAATTTGCAGTGCAGAAGGAGAGACTTTCCCACAGACGGATATTCAGAAGAGGAGCTGAATTCAGACACCCTACAGTCGTACCTATCTTACTGCACCTGAGCACAATTCCAAGCTCCTCATCTGGAGGCATGCACCAGGCATGTCCCAGTCCAGGTGCTCACCAGACTCTGAGCTTTTCTGTCACACAGCTTTCCACAGAGAGGCAACCCAAACTAGGTGGTGAGAATGGTCTGCTCTGAACAGGGCCCCAGTGAGGGAGGTGGGTGGCTCAAATTGAATCCCATGCACGAGTGGACAAGATTGGCCTCTGTGCTGGTCTCCAGGATAGCCTCAGGTCCTCCTCCCATAGGAAAGGGGATCCTGAGGACACTGTGCTCAAATGTGCTAATGGCAGGTGATGCAAATACTCCCTCTCTGCATCCCCTTGGCACAAGTGCAATTGGCCACCTGAAACGCTGCAAGGGGCCTGAGATGCAATGTGTTGCTTAAACCCTGCGTGAAGGCAGGGAGGACAGCTGCAGAAAAGCATTGCCACACAATGACAAATCAGGGAATGAACTCAGAGGCATTAAAGAAGGGCAAATAATGAATTGGAAAAGCTTTTGAAATTCTTCCAAGCATCACACTTCTGTTTTATTTTCAAATGTACCACATCATAGGAAGGAGGCATGACTCTCTAACGTTTCTCCTAGAGAAATTGGAATTGAATGTTATTTTTAGGAACAGTATGTGCTCACCAGATATTAACAAATGTTTAAGTATTAATCGCATGAGAGGTAATTTCTTTAGCAAACACTTCATCTTCTGATTCATACAGCAGCTCTCCTGTTGCCTCTCTACCTTTAAAAAATGAATATATCAGTAATGCCAAAACCATAGTATGCACAACTTATAAAAATGAACATTCTTCCAAAATAGCAACACCTGTTGTACATGTGCTTCTCCCAAAAGCCCCTAGATTACTTGAGTGAGTTCTCAGCAGGAAATAGGTATGTAACCAGGAGGTTTAGGTGATGAGAACAGGTATAAATTTGTCAATCAAATACTCAAAGCAATAATCATAGCAAAAACTAGGAGAAATCTGCAGGATGAATTATGTTTCCCCACAACACTCAGTGAGTCACCCTGAACATCACAAAGACGACTGGCTAAAGTCATCAGAAAATGGTCCCTGTGTACAGCTTTCAGAAACCTCTCATGGTAAATAGCAGACCAGGTTGATGTCAGACCTATAAATGCACGAACACACATGGACATTCACACAGATGTTTCCTTCTCACAAATGGAAGTCACATTCATAATAAATATTGGGATTTGGGGAGGTTTTATACCCAGCTTCAGTGCTACTGTGTTACCTTTTAGATCCAGTTGAATTCAGCAGAAAATACCATGGCAATATTTTGAAGGGCCTTACTATGTTTCGAAAAAACATTTCTTCATTAAAAATGCATTAAAAACCACTGAAATCTGAGGTGTGTATCAATATTAAAGTAGGCACTTGAGGTTTACTTTCCTTAGATTGATCTCACTCCTGTGTAAAGTCTGCCTCGGTAAACGCCAGCTGTTTGGTTTTGTTGTTTTCTTTGAAATTGCTGTGCCCACATTGAAAAAATCTGCTAAAGAATATCACAGAATAACACTGTTCTGTAGGAACTGATCTATTTCCTAGCACGTAGAAAAAAAAAAAAATCAAAGCTTGACATTATTCTTCCATGTTCAAAGACGTACCTTTAATCAATAAATTTATCTGATTCACTTCTATTTTGACACCACTGAAACAGTAGAGCAGTTGCATGTTCTTGTATATGACTTGAATTTGTTTCTAAACATAAATATGAATAAGCAGAGCATCTGCAGCTACTCCGGATGCACTGAAATGACAAGTACTATCAATCCTCATGCTTCAGGGTACATAATCTGATAACCAGCTGAGGTCAGGGAGAAATATCCCCCATTGGTATAATATTGACTAATTGGGTTCATTATAAGCCTCTTATGTCTTTCTCTAAAAAATCTTACATTTGCCACTAGATGGACCAGCGGCCTGCTCTGGCATGGCAATTCCTGCATATCTAATCCACAGAACAGTTAGCAATGGGTGCTGCTCCTGTAATCACTGAATCAGCAGCACACCAGCTGGAAGGGACTCAGCCTGCATCCCCAAAGTAGCATGGAGCACTCCAGATGAGGTCTTAGTCAAGAGGCGGGAAAGAAGAGGAGGCTTTTTGCCATGGCAAGCACATTTATGGAATACCTGATTTGCAGATATCTGATACATCTGATGTACAGTATTTGAAGTACCCAACACCTGACCTAGAATCCAGACAAGGGCAAGAAAATTAGAATAGAATAGAATAGAATAGAATAGAATAGAATAGAATAGAATAGAATAGAATAGAACAGAATGATGTAGTGTAGCATAGTAGAACAGAGCATAGCATGGCATTGAACACATCTGAAGGTTGTATAGAGGAACAAGAATCCTGGAACTGGAGGTGAGCCAGTCTGTGAAGCCCTAGCTAATCAGATACCAACCTACTTCTTTACTACCTCTGCAAAGAACAGATGGGTGGGCTGGAATGAAGTACAAAATAAAAGCAGGCGCCTGTGGTCAACTTTACACAAAGGATGATAAAACCCCTCATTATATAACAGAAAGCCAAAGTACGTTAATGCTTCTTTAATGGCGCTTCCCACAGAAGCAAAATCTGCATCTGCTTGTTAGCCACAAGGTGCTTGGATGATTATCAGTGAAAGAGAGCAGAAGGCTGTATGTGATGCAATTAGACAGGTTGCTCAGAGTGCAATTTCACTGCTGAGATGAGGTCCATGCTATCAGAAATGGAGATTCTCCCAGACTGTAAGAATCAGAAAACAGAGCGAGAGGTTTCTGTTATCCAGTTAGCTGAGTCATAGGTCAAGGTATATTTCCCATCCAAGGCCATTCTTTTTAATATGTCACACTTCAGTGACACTTGAGGCTCAAAATGGAGCAATCTTTTTTGTTTGGCTGCTTGCCAGGGTAGCTGGAGACTTCTGGGCTGTGCACTGACAATGCTTTACTCAACTAAAAGCAACTGTACTCTCTTTTTATCCTCAGGAGGAGAGCAGGTTACAAAACAGAAACTTCATGTCCCTTTATGTGAAAAACACACTACTCAAGCTTATCTGTCATGAATCATATACACAGGTTACTCCATAACCAACTAAATAAACACTGCCACAGCTGTCTCTAAGGAACAGCCCTGTTGACAGTTGTCTTGCCATTGCAATGCACAGCAATATTCAGGTAGCTAAGGTAGCCCCGGGTGGTTAGAGTTTTTCTAAAACTTTGTGTTTTCCTCATTTGACCTATTTACTCATATTTGGAAAAGTGTTGAGGAAATTCTTCTAGAAAAATGAGACTCTGGTCTTGTTTAGACTAAAGTCTATTTCTTATCTGCTAGAAGATGGCCAGCAGGTGAGGCTGGCTCACAGGCAGCTCAGACCTCCCTCCTGAGCTGAGCATTCTACATCTAATACCTTCACCCTGTGATGGTACCAGGCTGCTGGGTCTTCTGCATCTCTCATGGTCAAGAAAATGAGCCAGAAAATCCAGCCTCTTTGTCTCCTACCTACAAAACCCCAATGTGTCAAAAAGCAAATGGGACATCCACCTTTCCCTTCCTATAGACTCTTCAGGAAATGTATGTAGTGATCTGTGGCTCTTGATCACTTGGGAGAATTTCAGTATTCCGACCATAGGAAGATGAAGAATCCTCAATAAACTGATTGGGGTAAACTGGCCTTTGTATATCTGGGACTCAGGTCCTAAGCAATACTTTTTAGTTTTTTGCTGACATAGGGTGTGAACATCAGAGGAGAGTCTGGGGAAAAGGACTAGCCTTTCACTTACAACATAACTTTTGAAAGTGCCTTTGTAACCTGCCTTCCTTCAGGTCAGCCTCCTGAGCACTCGTGACCTCTGAGCAATGTTAGCAACATGTTATGGACATTGGAACAGGCACAGCACTCACCCCCAGGCAGATCTGTGAAGGTGGACTATGAAGCACCTAGAGTGGTTGTGAGCATCAGCAGATGTGAAAGGGCTGCACTGCCGGTCTCTGACACTGTAGGGGATTCCCTGACCCCTGGCCTCAAGGCAAAGGAGTTGACACAGAGACAGTAGCAGGCATGTGGGTAATGTTGACAGGGATGACTAATTACTGACTCACCACTTTTCATTGTTTTTCAGTTTGGTTTTGGCAGGGTGTTTTTCTGACAGGTGGAGAGCATGGGAGATTCAAATCCCACTTTTCTGCATGGAGACTGGGAACGAAGGTGCTGGCATATTTAGTTTCACTCCTGAAGTCATCTACCCAAACTGAAAGGGACCACCAAGAGAGAAGCAGAATTCACAATTTTCAAGGTGTCAAAGCTGACATCACCGCATTTCACCCCATTTCTGATTCAAGGGGGGATTCTGTTTCAAAAAACCCTTTGTTCTCAGGCACAAGAAAGTGACATTTGAGGCTTTCTAAAAATAAATATGTAGTTAAAATGAATCTGGTATAATTTGTCTCTTAGCTCTGGAGAGCATGTAGAAGAGGGGGACTAAAGGAGAGGACAATGAATTTATAATCTGGCTTTTAGCAAGGTGTAAATTTACCACCCAGACTCCCACCCATTACACCACAGACAGGAAACCAGCTTGTGGAGGGTGCAGTGAGTTTGTTGTTCTTCCTTGCACAATGACTATGTGTACTATTGATTTCACAGGCCTAACCATGACTGGTACATTTTTTAGATCTTGCCTGTTGCCTTTTTATGTTTTCAGATCAGCTATGCATTTCATCAGCCTCCTGCCCACCAGCAATCATAAAATATGAGCCTTTGTGGGAAAGCAGAGATGTAGAAAGAGTTTCTTGTGAAACGGTGGCTGGGATTGTTCCAGACACCTCCAGCCAGCTGCTCTCCAGGCAGCAGCTTTGTGATACAAGAGACAGTAAACATCAGCTTTGGAAAGTCAGACGGTTGGGCCCTTTGGCTGCAGGCCCACTGAACAAGTTCTCCTGACTACTGAGGCATGGCTCGGGAAATAAAAGGGCTCTTTAGTGCTGATATCTTTGGACGCCACTGTGCAATATAGCTGGAATCAGTCCAGGGTTTTCCTACCTGCTTTGCATCTTAGGCTATAAAACAAATACAAGCACATCAGTGGTTTCCTGGTGCTTGGTTTTCATTAAAGTATCTCCTGCTGTTAATCCTGCCCGATCCAACCTCGGGCAATGCAATGTCATGTCACCAGGCTGCTGCATGGCCAGTGGTAACTAGAAGTAGTGGTGGAGCGGCATTATCTCTTTTCCAGTGCCCAATGCAGAAACTCTACTCCTTTGCATAAATTCTACCTACAGAAATTCTGCAGTTTGTGCTTTCCTCCTGACTGTCTGTAATGTCAGCCGTGTCAGAAGAAGGCAGCACTGATGTGAAAAGCACTTTTTACAGATGAGGTAGGACTCTCTCATATTCTTGAGGGTCTTACAGTCCAACTATAGGAAAGGCATAGATGGAGACCAAAGAGTGATCAGCTCCTGTATATGGGGAAAGTAAATAGGCTGGGATTCTCTAGCAGGCAAAAGAAAATTACATGGAATGTAAAATCCTGCAGCTTTCCAGATAGGTCAGAAAGCATATAATTGCTCACTGCAGGGGAGGAGCTGGGGACACTAAATTAAATGATCAGGCAGAACATTTCAAGGAAACTAAAGGGAACACTCTTTCACACACAACATAATTCAGGAAGGAGAGTCACTGCCATAAATTTTTCACTGCTATAAATTCACCATCATAAACTTTCAAAATACCAAAAGTACAAACAGGTCAATAAAAAAGAGTGTGAGCATCGGGCCTGAGAGGGTAAGTAGAGTATAGCTCCAGAAGTCTCTAATGCATAGATTTTATTAGAGGTTTGGTAGGTCCCCTTTCCCTGACCTCTTTCTTTTATTCTTTTTCAGTAGATGCTACCAATAACCGGTAAAGACATGATACTGTCTTGATGGGCTTTTGATTTGACTCCATGCAGACACTCTTAGGAGGTTTAATGGACCGGCTCCTCTTTGGAACAATTCCAATGTCTTCAATGAATATGAAGCAGAAATGATTTCCTACATGTCTGACAATTCCTGCTTTGTTTCCATTTCAGCATTTCCTAAGCCTTAAAAGCAGCTCTTAGCTTCTGAACTTTTCCTTTGAGTTCAAGTCTTGGTTGTCTCAGTCATTCTCAGCATTACATTAAGACAAGCATAAAAAGAAATACAGTATTGTTTTGTTGATTTGTCACAACAAATAGTGCCAAATGAGGGGCTGGTTGAAACTCACATATGTCCTGGTGATTGGATGAGGATGTACTATGTCACTGCCATTCTGGACCTGAGCAATTTGAAGTACTTGTCAAGAGGGGGCAGATAAGCTGTAAATGGCAGATCCCTGGAGCAGATATGGGAAACGGCTTGAAGCAGTGGCACAAGGACTGGATATGGCTAAGTGACCACAGCCAGCTGGGTCAGGTCCCAGCCCCTGAGGCAGCTCCCTCAGCCCCTGGCTGTTTCTGTAGAAGGAGGACCTGGTAGGTCAGGCCAGGTGTGCACATATATGGGGTGCATGTGTACTTAGATATACAATCTCCCAATTAATATTGTGGTTCTGTTTTGGTGCATTATGGGATGCAGGCAGTGTTTCAAACCTTAAAAAGTTGCAGACCAATGGTATAGCATGTTGTGGAACTAATTGATTCTAACAGTTTTGGTTTAGCCGTAGAATGGCTCAATTTTAAGATAGCACTAAAAGAAATGAAACATTTCTACTATTTTTTGCTTTTAAATTTTATTTCTTTACTCTTCTTTTAATTTCAGGGCTTCAGAATACATTCGCCACCTCCTGGGACCCTTTCGTGGGTTGTCAGTTCTGCAATTTGTCTAGGTTACAAATCAGTTTGCTTTGGAGGTTTGTAGATTCAACCAGAACTGCTAGTGGGTAACACAAATGAAAAAATGAAAGACAGGCACCACGTGAATTTATAGCACAGATTGCCAGTGCCACCCAGAAAACAAAATGAGATCAACCACTAATTCATCTATGTCTGCAGGATTCTCTAGAATCCAGCAGGGCCAAAAATGGACACATCAGCCTTTTTTTAAAATACGAGTTACAGTTCACAGAATCACAGAATTTCTAGGTTGGAAGAGACCTTCAAGATCATCGAGTCCAACCCATGTTCCAACACCTCAACTAGATTACGGCACCAAGTGCCTCATCCAGTCTCTTTTTAAACACATCCAGGGATGGTGACTCCACCACCTCCCTGGGCAAACCATTCCAGTACTTAACCACTCTTTTTTGTGAAAAACTTTTTCCTAATATCCAGCCTATATTTCCCCTGATGCAGCTTGAGACTGTGTCCTCTT
>VXBB01010184.1:34894-102274 GCA_013399915.1 Illadopsis cleaveri | reverse complement strand
ATGAGATCAACCACTAATTCATCTATGTCTGCAGGATTCTCTAGAATCCAGCAGGGCCAAAAATGGACACATCAGCCTTTTTTTTAAATACGAGTTACAGTTCTCATAAATCAACAGAACAGAAGGATACAGACTGGCCCTCTCAAGGCATTATGAGACTTGTATATATGCTTGATGCTTGTGTATATTTACTGCATATATGTGTTTCCTGTAGGCAGTTTTTTTCTTAATGCAAATTGCTTTAAAATGTTCTCAGCCTACATTTATTAACAGATATTCCTGTGCAATGCAATTCTGTGTATGAGACCCATTGGTGACCTTCCCTTGCAAATCAAGATGCAATGAATGTGGTGAAAGCTGTACGCTTTTCTATGATCCCAGTCAGTAGTTTTACAATTTAATAATCAGAAAAAAATCAGTTGAAGAAAACCCTCCAGCTCTGTCAACCTGCTAAGAGCACCTGATTGCTCCAGAGCTCAGTAAGAAGTCACAGTTTAATAAACTCCACCTGATGTTGCCTCACCAATTCTGCTTTGTACATCTTCATTGCTCAGGAAGTCTGAGGTTGTTTTTATTGTTCTGAACATTTTGATTATGCTCAAACTAAAATGAGGGATTGCACATTCCAATTTGCAGTGACCCTGTCTTGTGAAGGGGCCTGGCTATGAGCAAAAATAGAAATGAAGCTCATGACCCTGTGTTTTAAATCATTTATTGTCACTACAGTATAGTCTTGATTTTGCAAAGCTTCTCTACCTGCACACTTAAAAGTATGCTTAAGACGATTTGTTTTATCCAAATAGAACCATGTATTTAAATCTATATCTGCACACAGGAGCTTGGCTCAATGAAGTCGTAAAGCAAAGTGTGCTAACTGAGGTTTCATAGCAAGCCAGAATGAAGCTGTGACACTGTCCTAAACAATATGCAAATGGTGACATACATCACAGCTAATGTCATAGGAGGAAAGGAACATTTCTGGCACAGGGAAAAGATTGACACTGACAGCTAGTGGGGAGAAAACACAAAAATCATAAATCACACCAACAACACACACGAAAGTTGAAGCTGTCGCCATGCTAAGATCTCTAGGAAATAAAATACAAAACTCTCTCTCTGTCTAGCTAACATCAGAAAATGAGGCAAAAGCGTGAAACCAAAGAGAAGTACAAAGTCTCTCCAATTGCTCCCAGATGCCTCAAGCAGGGAAGGGGGAGAGATTAAATCAGCTGTACTGAAAGAGAGGGAATCCAATGCATCCAAAGCAGAGTAGGACAAAAGTAAACTGAAGCCCGCATTAGTGGTACTGAAAAATGGACAGTCTTTTTTAAAAGAGAACATGATCTGAGTACAAGTAAAATGAGTTCTCTGTTAGATTTCATTTAGGAGAAAGAAAAAAATTCATGGACAGACCACAGGAACAAAAATCCTGATTTAATTTTAACAAACTACAGTGAATGATGCAGAGGAAACAGAGAGAGGGAGAGCTAATTGAATGAGAGGATAGCGTAGATTCCAGAAAAAAGAGCCTTTTCAGTCATTTCATTACACCTAACACAGCACCTGCCACTGCTTGAGCCATTTGTTTTCTCCTCTTTGTGAGCTTCATATTTAGTTTTGGATGATATTAAGTTTTGTGTATACAGATGTTACAGGATCTGAAAAAAATTAGGGGAAATGTATCAGAAGTCATCATTTGCTTCTTCAGCCAAAATATCCAAAGAAGTGCTGGATATCCTATATCTTCAAATGTTTACTACCCCAGACACAGAACAGACAGCTGTGTATGAGCTTGCCCTGACAAAGGAGTGTAGAGGGTAACCTCATCTACCCTTTCAGTCTCTCAGCTTTGATGATTCATATTTTGCAAGAGCAGCTTTGCTTATAAATAAGAGCAGGTTTAGCAAGTGAAACCAGTTAGCCTTTCAACAATTAATACATGCCTCCTAACAAAAGGTACGGCTTGAACCCAAAGAGCAAACCCCTCTTGCTTTCCAGAGTTTAATTTCACATGTAGGACCAGTAGCACTCACAGCAGGAAGGCAGAATGAGTCATGTGGGGATGTTGGGAACTAGCATGAGAAAGCATTGCAAAAGTGCTCGTAACATAAATTGCTTATCATTCTGTACTTTGTTCTTCAAACAGAGATGATTTTGACACTGTATCCTGTTTCAAGGAAAGAGGAAAAACAGGAGGGTGCTAGACTGAAGGCTAATCCCACTAGCACTCTTATCTTCCTGAATGGCAGCACAATTGTTTCTCATGCAATACTGTAAGAGAAGGTAAAATCAAGAAAGTAACAGATTCGGAAAGTGGGACTGCTACTGTTGCCCTGTTACTGTATGGACTGATTTATTTCAGAAAGGATTAAAGACAAAAATCATCGTTCTGGCCTGACAGAGTTCCTATCTGTTTTCAAAGTCCTTTACACTATTTTACATGATAAAGTGCAAGGCAATGGATGTTCACATATCCTGGCAGTTACAGAAACTAAGGAAGTCTCCATCCACTTTATCTCCAGCTTGGTACTCCCTTATCATTTATATCACTGCCAGCTCAACTGAGATAAAGGAAGCCTTCTTCTGAGGAACAAGGGATTTTGCTCATCTCAGGGCAAGAGAACACATCCTCAAATCAGCTTACACTAGCTGCCATTTCACAGAGGCTTTTATTCCTGAGGACCAGCTGCCCAAGTGACTCCCCTTCACCAACCATTTAGGGAAAAAAAACCCCCTTGATATTCTTCCCACCACATTTCTCTGGATTGAATGGTTGAAATGATGCCTTTGGGAAAAAGCAGAATAGTTACACTTAGGAAATAGATACAAGGATCAATTCCAGCTGCTTCTATTTTTTTTGTGCATGTTCCTACCAGTGGGTTTTGTCATATCCTTTTTTTTCTCCCTCTATTTTTTTTTCCTATTTGTGGGTAGATGGAAATGTAGGTAAAAGTGCCTGTTTTAAACAAAGCACTAGGTACAAAATGCTGATTCACAAATCAAAGTCCAACATTCCTCTCCCCTGCTATCTCAGCACAGATCCTGATACACGTACACCATAGTATTAGATTGACTTCTTCAGGGAAAGGGATTTTTTTACTGATGTGATAGGTAATTCATCCTGTTGTGAATCAGTGAAATCAGGGCAATCCAATCTATACTAGCAAAGCTTATCCCGCTCCTTCAATAAGGTAAATTTGTCTGCCATTGCTGCATCCTCTGAAGCAATTATGCTTGGCCAAAATCTTCCCTGATTAAAAGTAAACAGCATATTGCCAAACTTTGGGAAACACGGAGGTGTCTCACTGAGGTGGAGGTCGGTCATTTCACTTTGTATACATGAGCATAGTCCAGTGTTTTGTTCCTCTGGCAGAGAGCAGAGACAGCTGCAGGAGCAGTGCAAAATCTCAAGAAGTTTTTCTTCCTCTCTCAACCCCTGTGGCACTCATCCACCCCAGGACAAAATGGGGTAGAGACATGCCCCCCATGATCCAGTGATATTTAATACCAATCTGTGCCTGGATGAGTGGATTGCCTCCATGGGGACCTGAGAACTGAGGCCAACAGAAAACCCTTGGCAAATGTGTTCAGATAGACACTGTCCTAGCCCTGAGATATACAAACAACCAAGATTTCTATGATATTTGGCTTTTTCAGTTAGTTTGGGTGTTTCAAAATGGGTGCCATGAACCTGTTTTCCTTGATGCCTTTTCCACTGTGGCACAGGAGTAGCAGCCTAGTGGCATTTCCCTTTGCTTTTGCCTGTCCACAGCAAGTTCCTGAGGAACTGAGCAAAACGAGTTTTGCTTGGCTGGCTTGGAGCTGAGCGAGTCACTTGCTCGGGGAATGTGACTGTCACATGTGGGAACTTTCTGCTCTCACAGATCACAAACAAGGAAGAAGAGCAGATCACTGGTACAGTGCTCCATGGCAGTCTAGGCAATCTAGAGATGGAGAAATAAAGGGATATGGACCTCTACTTCAGAGCAGATTGAAAAACAATGTTGGAAAATGGGTCTGTATTTATAAATATACTACAGGACACAAGGATCACTTCATTCAGCAGCTGGACACACAGGAACATCCATATCCTAGATTTAGGTTTGTTTATTGTGCTTTTAGTATGGGATTTAGCTTATTAACTTCTGGCATACATATGTAAACCAAACAGACTCTGCTTCCTAAATTATAGTCAACGGAAGGAAAGAGGCACTTCCAAGCTATTGTTCACCTCATCTATTGTAAGGCTTCTGCAGGCTGAGACAAATTGAACTTGTAGTGTCTTTCACCTGCAGTAATTGTTCCCTAATCCTCACAAGGTAAAGCATATCACAGAACCATAGTGAATCTCCAATAAATACAATCTGCTAGAAGTATCCCAGTAAAGGTAATTTTTTACTTCATTAGACAGCTTCTTTCACTAAGCAGCACTTTCTATATTCTCCCTTGAACATTACCTATCTTGCACCACAAATGAGCACTAAAGGAGCCTGCTGAGAGGGTCATGTGTTTATAAATGAGATTCACACTTGGATATCCTGCCCCAACCCCCATCTGCATTGCTATCACTGTCCAGAAGCATTGCAGGAGCAGTGAACTCTGCCTACCAAAAAGTGCCTAAATGCTAAATTTGCTTGTCCATCAACCTGCCACCCCATCCCACCTCAAAGTCTGACTTGTCATATATCTGAATTTCAGAAAGCTGAGAAGGCATCACAGCCCATCTCCTCCTGCTAGCACAGGATGATGAGGAGCTCCTGGGGATCACATGCACCCTAGAAGGGCCTCTTTGAAGAGGGAACAATGGGGACACGGCACAGTGCCTGGGCAACCTGCCTTTCCTACTCCAGCTGCTAGCAGATCAGAGGATCCTGTGAGTAGCAATAGCGGTGTGGCACATCCTGGGGTGTGAGACACCACATCTCTGCATTGTAAATGCATTAAGCAAAGATGGGTGGTACAGGAGCCAGGTGGGAATTTCATGCTAAAACACACAGGACCTGGCAGGTCTGAGAACTGCAGCTGATGGTTTCAGGGCGGAGTGGTGTTTAACAGTTCTGAGCTGGAAGGACAGGTTAGTCATGCACATGGCCTAAAGCAAGGAAGGCAAAGAGATGAAAGCTGGGGAATCCCAAAGAGATGAGAGGTGCAGCTACACACACCCCAGTAAAGAAAACCCCAAACTTCATTTTGGGAAGGGCAACTTGCTCTGGTGTACAAAGAAGCACACAACCTTGAGCGCTTGTCCAAGTGAACATCCACGAATGGCGTGTTTACATTCTCCCCCATATTAACAGTGCACCTGTTTTTTTTTCTTCTGCTTAACCAGGTGAGCAGCTGCTTACATTTGATACAGCCTGATGCAGGGGTGAGCTTGGCTGTGGCAAAAAGCCTTTGCTCTCTTATCCTCAATGCTCTTGTATTTGTGCATGTGTGTACGAGGCACGTCCCACAGACTTTTGTCCTGAGAGATTAGAGGTGAAGGCTCACAAAGTGAGCAGATTGAAATAGTACCTATTATTAATTTTCTTATTGTATGGGCCACAGATCCAAGGAAAGCTTGAAGATTACTGGCAATCTGCTGGTCCAAACCTTTGAAAACCACTCCTCTAGGAGTTCTCTCTAGGTGATCATGGGAGAAGTTATCATTTGTGCAAGAGAACAAGCAGGGCTATCACCACCCAAGTGATCTGAAATGAGGCAAAGCAGAGCTGTATCTCTAACCCAACCCTAGTTACATAATTTAATCTTAACTTTCATTACATATGTACAAAAAAGAGGGTGGCACTGTCACCCCTGGTACTCTTCTGGGTGCTTTCTCTAACCTGTAACTGGACACAAGACTGAGATCAAGAAATTGCTGATCGTGCCTTGGAGTAACTGAGGCACACCCTGACACAAGGTAGTAAGTACCTGGGCAGCTCATACACAATAATATGTTGTTTAGAAAAAACTTACTTGTCAGCCTACATCACTACATTGTAGCAAAGCTTTGGTTTCTACATGCTAGGTAGACAAACAAGAAGAGATTGAGAGTTTGGGCTGGCTCTGTAGTAAAGATCTGTCCAACTCATGAAGAAACGCTATCCAAATCACAGAGGATCAGGATAACCAACTACGGGCGCCCTGAATTTCTGTATGAAGCAATCACAGTTACACAACTCATAATTGAGTTTACTGCGCTTAACTCTGTTCTTTATTACAGTGTTGACTAATGAAGTCTTACTTTAGAATAAAACCCCGCTTCTGGTAACATTGTGGTGTCAATATAATTATTCATTGTCTGTGTGTTGTGTTAGTGCCAGTGCTGAAGAGCAGATGTTACGAGTTAAATCTGAAGAGTTTATTATAAGCAAAAATAATTAGCTTCCTGTTCTGTAGGAACAAGTCTGTTGTCCACCAGACTAATTAGAATTTCAGTCAGTCTTGTGTCATGTTGCAACCAAATCTCTGAAATGTTATTTTTTAAGGTTCAAAGACTTGACAGTGAGGCAATTCATCCAAATATCACATAAAAAGACTGACTACTTTCATTTATCTCTGTATCACCTTATTCACTGAAGTGTCATTATACAGTTAAGATGCCTCTATTATTATTTTTGTCCTTGTTTCTGTTATACAATTACAACAAAATTTCTTTTTATTTCTGTAGGGTCTATAAGTTCCTGTGTGCATAGAGAGGAAAAAAAAATTCTGAAATCCAGGGAAACTTGAAGGTGAAGTCAAAAGCAACAAAAGGAGATTGAGTCTACTTGAGGAAAGATGTTAATCAATTCTAGAGCCATCAAGTAGACCAATGAGAATGATCAAACATCTGTGGAGGGACAGGGTAACCTTTTTCAAGCACATGAAAGATTGTTCCAAACAAAGGAATTAATCTTCCCTCCAAGTATTTCTGTTATATAGGACAGGAACTAACCTGCAGCAATGAAGATTTCTCTGAAACATGAGGAAAAGGCTCTCTAACTGCAAGGACAGAGAAGCAGTGTAATAGACTTTCTAAAAAGATTGCAGGTAACATTTTCTTCAAGGAAGTTAGACATCTGCCATCACTATGCATGCTGCTGGGGGATAAGATTAGATGACCCTTGAACATTCCTCCTGCTTTGTGATTGTATGGAATAGCTGGGCAGGCTGTCAAGGCAGAGAAGCAGACACACTCTGAGATGGGTGAGGGTCAGAACAACAGTAGAGCTGTCCAGAGTCACTAGGACAGCCACTGGCAGGAGGCTTAGTCATGACATGTCAGGGGAGGAGCTGCTTTAGGACCAGATTTGGGGCTTGTGGGGGTCTAAAATGCAGTTCTAAAGAATCTATATTGTGAAGAATTTGAGTCCACATGCGATGTTCGAAAAGCATATCTGACTATAGTGCCATGCAAAAACAAAAAAGGAAGATAGTCACTGCCAGAGAAGGGTCCACATACAAATTTGTTAGCACCAGCATGTTGAGAGCCAATCAGCCTCATACAAAGCTTTATCTGCAAAGCACAATGGTTAGTGCATAATGGTGACTTATTTTTCTAAACAGGTCCCTGCTCACCGCAGTTCACAAGCAAAAATTCAGCCTAAAATCTTGAGGGTAGGATGTCTCATTGCAAGCTTTGCCATACTCTGTGTGAAGGAGGGGAGTGGGGCCAAGCACCCAGATATTTTGAGATGTAGTCCTCTCTCCAGAGAGCTGCCAGGCGGTAGACTGAGACATCACCAAATCTTTTACTCTATCTGCTCAGAAAGGCAGACCAAAAGTGCTGGGATCCGTTCATATGAATCTCTCCTCAGGTCTCTGTTGTGCAATGCTGGTTTCTGTTCCTCTTCTTGCAATAATAAGCTGCAACTGCTGCTTCAGGGATTCTACAAACGATGCAGCTTATGTAACATCCATTTAGAAATGACAAAGCTTTCTTTTTTGGGCCTTTCATGTAGTAGTCCACCCACATGCAGGCGGTGCACACAAATGACGTATCACCCGGAGGCCGACACTTGCTGCAGAAATTGATAGTAAGCTGTTGTTATTCTAATTACGTGGCTGTCTTCCTTAATTAAAGCTACGCCACAGGTCATTTACCCTGGTGCAGAGTCCATGAACATTAATCCTGGCAGCGTTTTGGAATCAGAGAATTCTCATTAGCATACGATTGGCTGTGAGGGAAGTATAATCATCTGAAACCCTTTATAAAGGAATGTAAATTAGCATCCATGCCTCCGATCTACTATTGACATAGTGAATTATTTTACTGGCTAGAAATGAAAATGAGCATGGAGCAATGGCTCTTGTAACTGCAGCTCAGGCTGTACTGTGTTTGCAGTGGGGATTTGTGTGTGTGTGTGTATCCACAGCCAGAAACTCCAATTACCATCTCTGATGGCTCACCAGCTCTTGAAGCTCATGCTCCTTCCCATGCAAAGCACTGCAATCTGTTTACATTGAAGTAATAACTGAGAATAAAAAATAGACTTTAGAATGCCTTTTTAATCTAGGTGTTCTTCACTCAGAAGCATGGAGCCCCATATTAGGAGAGGACTTAGGTTTGGGAGTTGTTTCTGAACCAGGTTGTAATAACAGGAATAATTCTTCATCTTGTCTAATCAAGGAATGTTTAAACATTTTTAGTCATAAATCACACTTCAAGACAGATCTTTAGTTTTGCAAAGATTGAAACAGGCCCCAGGTAGAGAGAGAGAGAGAAAAAAAAGGCTGCTTTTTATCAAGCACTGATTCCACAGATGAGCAAGAACATCACCCACAGCTAATCAAAAATCATCCCTCCAAGGAGACAAGCAAACAGTGATCATCCATGCTAGAGCCAAAGAGAGGGACACCACACCCAGGGAGAGAAGCCAGATGTTGACTGCTGGTCCCCTGCTCCACCTATCCCACACCATCCCTTTTGCAATACGTGATTATAGCAGGGTAGAAATAATAGACACAGTTCTACAATAGGAATTGTTCTTCTACAGAGTCAAGTTCTTTTTTACTTAGAATAATTACTTCCCTGGCACACTTCCCATCCTGCTCAAAAGCCAAGAAATGGCCATGGCTAATAGCTAACTATGGCCAACAGTACTGTAGCTATAATTCTGGAAATTCATTTTCAAAACAAAGAATTATGCTCTGGATAGTAAAGTATAGCCAGGATATTGAGCTGTGATATAAAGCAACATAATATTTCACTGGCATGTGTTAAAATGCTGTATTATTCTACATGGATATAGTCTCAGAGTTTTTACAGTGAAAAAGGGTTAGGAAGTGGCAGGATAAGTCCTGTTTTCCTCAAAGTTAAAGAAACCAGTTCTAAGGCGTAACACTTCTGGCAATATTTACTGGAAGAAGAAAAAAAACCACCCTAAAAATAGGAAATAGTACATTAAAAATTAGCAAAAACACCTACTGATCTTAAAGGTTGTATTTAGACAGTGGTAAAGCAGTCTGGAGTAAAGACTCCAGATTAAATAGTAATTCCATTTCTATTTAATTTATGCCATGATATTGATAGGATCACCAGTAGCACAGTATCCAAGCAGTTCACAACACAGAGGTGCTACTACCGACATCATAATTTTACAGATGAAGAAACGAAAGTCCAGATTCTCAAAGCTATTAAAGTTTACAGATAAGATCTCTTGATAAAGTGACTTGCACTATGGTTAGTCAGAAAATCAAGTTCAGGTTTCTCACTCCCTCAGCAGCACTCACATAGCTGGCTCAAGGTTTGCTTTCCATGGGATGGTTTTGCTTTTGTTACAATATAAAATAACTTTAACCAAGACTATTTGTGTTACTGAGTCCTGTCCTGTGAATTTAGGAACTGTTCAATCTCACTTGCACTCTGAGGAAAGTAACCTGTATTCTTTTGACTGTTCAAAGTGATCTCGTGTGTGTGTGTTTGTTAACAACTCACAACTGATTTATTTTCCCAGGCATATCTCTGCTTTTAGCAGCCATTTGCTCTTGGTCACCGGTCATCATCATGTGGTAATTTGAAACCAGCCTACTGTCATCAGAATTATTTGATCTTCAAGGTGAGAGAACAACGATTGTTGTGGGCACTTCCACAGAGTATCTGAATGTCACAACAAAAGGTGGGGAGCTGACGAAGAGGCTCCTTACTGAAACAGAGGTTCAATGTTCTGAGGCATTTAATCTTTTTTCTGTGTTTTGCTAGGGGTAAATAAAAGTTGGAACATCAGTTAACAAAAATGAAGACAGGGCCATAGAGTAGTTTTGGGAAGGAAAAATTCAAACAATCTCAGCTACTGTCTACCATAAAACTTTTGCTCCTGATTAGATATCTAAAATGTCTGGGGTGGATAGGCAGCAGTTTCTGGTTTTATTCTATGGTGTTAATGAATGTGGCAAAATTGGGGCAGCAGAGCCTTTGACAAAGGTGATCACTTAAATCAATCAGACATGCAGAAGTCCATAGGACAAGATGTGATTAACAGTATGGGGCTCAGAGAGTGGTGAATGTCACTGCAAGTGCAATCCCTGTCATTCTTGAGAGGCCATGGTAATCAGTCAAGATTCCCAATGACTGGAAAAAAGGCAAAAGTCACCAATGTGTTCTTGAAGAAAACGAAGAAGGAGGAGCCTTCTTGAGGATGTGAGACCTTCTTGAGAGGTGAGACCTTCTGCTCCACAAGCCAATACTTCTCACCTTTCAGTCCCTGTAAAGGTCATAGAGAACATTTCCAGGCATGCAGAGGACAATAGGGTGATCTGAATCAGCCAGCGTAGATTTTCTGAGGGCAGATCCTGTCTCACTTACCTGATTTTCCTCCATGATCAGATGATCAGCTCAGGGGACAACGGGAGAAGAGACAATGTTAATTTTGAAAGATCTTGGATGCAGTCTCTCAAAGTCTCTTCATAACTAACTTGTACAGGCATTGACTGCAGAAGTGGACAGTAATTTGGACTAAAATTTGGTTGGACCTTTGGGTTCAAAGGCCTGTTATGAGCAGCATGAAATCCAGGTGGCATCCAGGTCATGGAGCAATGGTGCCCATTTGTTCAATGGCTTTATCCATGACCTAAATGATAGGACAGAATTCACTCTCAGCAAGTTCATGGATGATACCAAATTAGAGAGAACAGTTGATAAGCTGGAGAGTTGAAGTATTGTTTGGAAGGAAAACAGCAGGCTGGAGATATGAGCTGACAAGAACCATGAACTTCAAAAAAGGCAAAGTGCTGCATCTGGGACACAGTCATTCCACGCCTCAGCATTGGCTGGGTTGTCAGCTGGATAGAAAGCAACTTTGCAGGGAAGGATTGGGATGATACTGTGGAGAGCAGGTTTAATATGAGCCAACAGTGTGCCATTTCTACAAAGAGGGATGGCCACACACTGGGATCTGTCAACAAAAGCATAGCCAGCAGGTCAGCAGCACTACCCTTTGCTTCCAACCAGAGGAGACCACACCTACAGTAATATTTCCAATTTGGGATATACAAGGGGGAGCCCAGAGGAGGCCAACCAATGTGGTCAGGGGGCTGGAGCACTCAGCATAGGAGAAAAGGCTGAGATATGTTGAGGGAAAATTACTGCTACAATAATTGACTACAACTACTTGAAAAGAAAGGTATAGAGAAGACTTCCTTCTCAGAGTTGCACAAAACCAGGAAAAAGATATGCTGCAACATGCTGGTTCTGATTATGTGTCAGGAAGAAAAAAGATCTTTTCACAGTGGTAAAATATTGGCATAGATGCCCCAGAGGAGCTGTCTCCAAAGTTATCCCATTTGGAGATACTCAGAACTTGACTGGACACAGCTCTGAGCAAGCTGGTGTAGCTTGGTGCTGCTTTGAGAAGCAGGTGGGACTAGGTGACCTGGTGAGGTCACTTTCAGCCAAAATTATCATGATTTTGCAATTCCAGGTGAGCCCAATGTCTTGCATTTGTATTTTGAGAAGATAGCAAGTCCTAACCTGAAAACTTGGGCAGAAAAAACATTTCTTCTATTACAGCTGGGTTTCAGCCACAGTGATAGAAATGAGTGTTTCCTCCCCTCTCAAATTGCCTTCTCAGTTGTGATATCTGAAAGAAAAAATGACTGCACAGCACAGAAATCAGAAATGACCAAGTTATACTTTATTTACGTAACACCCCTGCCAAAAAAGCAGATGATCATTTCAGTGTGCTTTATTAGATATGCTGTCTAGCTCTCATCAATTTGCATCACTTCCCATTGCCTCCTGGGAGGGTCCTCAGGACACATCCAACTTTTTATGAAGTGCTGGCACAGTCCCTAATATAGTCTCAAATGGGTCCTCCAGTGATCATCGAAACACAAAGATATCCTAAAAAAAACACAGTACACACAAAGGGCTTTTACTCTCCCAAGTAATTTTGGATAGACTGCTAGGTCATTCCCTTGCCCTCTGTTTTTATCTGGGAAGAAGCCCTTAAAATGCTGACTACAAGGGCAGAAGGGACGAAAGAAAGAAAGAAAGAAAGCTGCTTGGTTGTGTGAGGTGAGTCCTCAGTTTCCCTGCAGAGAGCTGGAACATGAGGAGGACAGGGAGCCTTGGGGTGAACATAGCCAGCTGTCCCTCCCCAACACTTGCACTGAGATCCAAGTAAAGTGAAACTTTTGCAGCCAGTTGCTGTTTTCATACCTGCACCACAGCACGCAACAGTGTCGGTCCTTGTGTTTATATGGCTCAGACCACACAGGAAAAAAGGCAGTTGTGCCCCTAAAAGAAGTGTTTTGGGGCTGTATCTATGCTGCTCAGCAGATCTTTTTGACTTTTCTTTCCCTGCCTTCATTCTCCACCCAACAATTCACAGCAGATGAGTGCTGTTGATAGGCACAGTGCTGTTTTAGAGACTGAACTAATGCACCATAGGGGGATGCCCCCACTCAGTCATCAAGCTCAAGGCTGATCAAAAGTTATACAAGGTTGCGTTTGACTTTTTTGACAGTGGACTGCAGCTGGTAGGTCTCTTTCTGCCACAGAAAGGGGAGGTACGAGATGGCTGCTCCTTCATGCTCCATGGGGCATGAAGGGCCGTGGGAGGAGAGGCTGCCTCTTCTTCCAGGTGCAAACGCAGCCCTCATGGCCTCAGCCCTGGCCTTGGCTGCCACGGGCCACCTGGCTCGGCAGCCGCGGCAAAGTGGTGATGGGCCATTCTGCAGGACTGCCAGCCAACTCCCCTCAGCAGCTGCTTTGTTTACCTGTGCTTTGTTTGTCTACTGTGGAAGAAAATGCCTGGGACCAAGGCAAGCATCCAAACCCAAGCTGACACAGCTCATTTAGGCTTGGCAGGGAGTAGCCCTTCTGGATTCAAAGCCAGTGAAAGAATGGGACTGGCAAAAGGACACTTTGCTGCCTGTATGTCTTTAGAAAAGCTTTGTTTGTTGTGCTACCAGTCTTGGGAAAAGGGCCTTTGAGAGAAGAAGGGCAGAACTACAAGAATTTGACTCTGATCTTGAGAGGAGAGGGAAAGCAGGCCACATTTTATTTTGTGGGTTTGTTTGGGTTTTTTCTTTAAACGCAAAAGACGGAGGAAACAATGGGCATTATTATACAGCAGGGATGTGCAGACATGGACTCCCATACATGTCCATGGAGTGTCCTTTCAGCTCTTTACTTCTGGGGCCAGCCTGGCCTGGTCTACCTTGAACTTGCTGAAACAGAGAGCAAAGACAATAAAAACATTGCAATTGCACTTCATGCAAGGTCCACACAGATAACATAGGGATACTGACCTCAGTGGGATTTAAGTACCCTATATAACTTTGGGAAAGTAGACTTGAGGGTCTTCCCAGATGCTGAGTCCCTTCTCCAGGCATGGTATCTGACTTTAGGCTATTGATTACTGGCTCTGTGTGTGTGCGCATGTGTGTGTGTGTATGTGTATGTGATATATGAAGTCATCTGCAAATAAAAACTAAACATTCATCAGGCTGTCAATCACAGAAGCATCTTCTTTAAATGTATGTAAACGAAACCAATTTCATTACCAAAATGCTGGCAAACTGTCTTGTTTGAAGCTCTTAGAGCCATTTGTTCCCAGATGCACTAGTGGTGAACAAATGCATCAGACTGCAGGAGCAAGCCTGCTCTCCAGAATGGCAAGAAGTCATGTCCAAATGACTCCTACAAAACACACAGGTTAGACAGAATAAAGACAGAAATTTCAGTTCTGCGCTAGGAAAGATGAAGGAGGGAAGTGGCTCTGCAGGGCAAGGCAGACAGACTGGCCACACAGAAACTGGTAAATGTGGGAGACTCCCAGTTCCTGAAGTGGGACTCATGCATCATGACCAGGGTGAGATGGTAAGGCACCCCTGAAGTCATTTTTGTCACCTCAGTCTCCTCAGGAGATGTGGCATCCTGCACATGTACCTAGTCTGCATGATGTGGAGGCTGGGACTTGTGGCAGATATGTAGCCCCAGGCAGCCACAGGAGTGCTCAGATAAGATTGGGAGAACTACTGGGATGATGTGTGGTCAAAAGCTGAAGGAACTGAATTAATGGAAAGTGCAGAACTGATTTCTGTTTGACAGGATTTGAAATGTTTCTATTTTAGCCTCTTTATATCTGTATCCTTCTTAAGAATCATTAAATTGGCTTAAAAACATAACATCTAATCATTAAATATCCAGATTTCCAGGTTAAAAAAAAATCCATTATTTTCAGAAAGTGAAAAGAGAGATGTTTTAGATATCGATCTGTATAATGCCATTTACTAGAAATATTGCTATTAGCATAAAACCACAAACACTGGATTAATTTAAAGTTGAAAAAATTTCCTTATGACTCTCATTAAAAAAAAAAAAAAAAGAGAAAGAAAGAAAGAAATTGTTTGGGACTTTTTAATATTGAATCATTTGAGCATCTGCAAGCACAAGTGTAATCTCAAAACCGAAAGCAAGACAGGAGGGGAAAACCAAACCAAACAAACCCTTCCTACTAATCCAAATGCTGTAAATGATGAAAACCTCCTTGCTGTGTTTGAATGCAACCCTGGATGGTTTAGCAGCGTTTTGAGTTACCAATTCACCCTTCACAGAAAGCCGTGACGGAAGCGCTCGTGTTTGATAGACTTACTTGGGTAACCTTGAGATTTGGGGGCTGAGGTTACGCGGAAATGCTCTTTTTTGGTAGCGTACATGCCCAACCGAGGCAGGGGGGCACCTGCCTCCCGCTCAGAGCAGCCCTTGCTGTTCCCGTAAGGTCTCGGTGCGGCTCCCGGGCGGATGCGGTCGGGATTCCTGAGCGGTGGCGGTGCTGGCCCAGGGCGGCCGCGGTCCGGGTGCCCGGGCGGACGGTGCCGCTCCGTGGTGCCGCGCCGGCACTGCAGGCTCGGCGGGCTGCACCGCCCGCAGCCGCCACGGCTCCGCACAAAGGGAAGGGGAAAGGCTGGGGACAATGACAGGTGTTATCTCGGGGTGGGGGTTCCAGCACGGCCGGCTCCAGGGATGTTTCTGACCGCAGTCGCCCAAGCTGCCAAAGGCTGGCCAGCCGGGAGTGGGCTTTTATTTCTTAAAACATGCTCTCAGCGTGATGGGGCTTAAGCTCAGCCTGAAAGGGTTCTTTGCGGGATCCAAAGACTCAAAAAAACCACTCTCCTGAGCAGTGAGGCCCCCATGTTACAGAGAAGCCAGACTGGCTAAGAACCAAGTAAAATTAAGGGAAAATTCCTCCTTGTTTGTTTTGTTTTTCTTTCTTTCTTTTTTTTTTTTTTTTAAATTTTTTATATNTGACTTTTTTTTTTTTTTTTTTTTTTTTAAATTTTTTATAAATTTTTTTTTTAGTCTATCCAGATCATGCAAAGATTCAGGATGAGGATGTTTATAAGAAGCCTTGTTTTGTAAATCAGGGACTTTCAGACCCTTGTGTTGTGCTGCAGCTGCTATTTACAGTGGATACTTAAGGAGGTATTTCAGTAAGAGGCCAAGAGGAGCCAGAAACAGAAAAATGTAGTTCAAGACCCTGTTCCCAGCCTGCCAAGAGGATTGGGACAGACAGCCCCTCTCCAGCCCTGTGTGTCCCTTACCTGCCTCTGTTTCGCCCCTCTGCTTTTCCTCACACGGTGAAACAGTGCCTAGCACAGAGGGACATCCATCTAGGAGCTGCCATCACGCAGATGACATCAGGAATAACGCTAACAGATGGCAGGTCTGAAGAGTAGCCGTTGCCACCAATGCAGGCTGGCAGGCAAACATTCCTGCTCTGGCAGCTGGAACAACGGTACTGCAAATGAAACATGAACAATTTCCTCCCTGCCAGCAAAGAAAATAGCTCCAGGGAGAACTCAGGGAGAATAATTGTCAGCCTCTTCTAGGTATCATGGGAACAGAGGCCATTCAGTAATCCCCTAGTAAACAACTGTGTCTTATTTTTAATACAGAATAAAACCCCAAGAATCTAAGAGCGGGTACTGCACAATCGCTGAATTAGCAGCACCAGTGCCGCCCTCCTTCTGATCTTTCACTGAAAATCATTGAAGTGAGGCATGCAGGAGTTCTACTGTAACGAAAATGCGCTCATAACAGAGGGTGAATCTCTTGTCACAGAACAATGCAGATAGGACACATACTTAGCATTCTTCTTGCTCCTGTCTTTGAAGAAGATGCTGATCATTGGACCAGTGAAATTCCTCCTTCTCTTGGGACTCAGCCAGGTCTCTCTGTCTTCAGATGCCTTTTTTCTTTTCTTTTTTTATATTCCTTTAGTCATGGTTAAAATATGCTGCAGCCTTACAGCATGTACTGCACGCTAGCTGGTGTGTCCCCAGAAACTTTCAGTAGCAGCAAGCAGGGACAGGGCTGATGCTGGCATTCACAATGAACATGGCTTATCTTCACTGATACTCAAGGAGCTACAACAACACAGAAATCCTGTTAGCCTCAATAAAGTCAAAATCCTGTAAATACTTGCAGGCAATTCATAATAATATACTAATAACTGGTGCTATTTGGTTCAATGGGACTACTCCTCACAGAGGGAACTGTGTCAGACTACCAGAATATCTGCACTCAGGCTTTCCAGCAGCAGTTAGTTATGGATACAAAGGGAATAATAAAAGAATAAGGTAGACATACCTCCCTGATGTCTTTTCCCAGTTTCCAGTAACTTTCTATGCCACTGGCACAGTACCTGACTTTTTGGCTCCTATTATAGGGAATGTTCTCCTATCTCCTGTGAAATTCAGCACACACATCTGTTGTCATCCCAGCAGGTACCAGGATTCCCTCCAAGCAGGGGTCTCAACTACGATAATTTTATCCCATGGGGTCTACTTATATTTGCAGGTTAGCCTGTTTAAGAGGTTTCTCTGAAGGGAAGGACTTGTGTAAGGATAATGGACTGAGAAACGTACCTCTGTCTCTGGTATAAGAAAATTGATTAATACAAAACTGCCATGAACACACATTGTAATGAGCACAGCTGCTGTTTAAAAAAGTAAAATGGCAAGCTATTTCTATATCCAGGGCTTGGAGAGCAATCACTCTTCATGCCCTGCAGCCTGGCACAGGCACAGACCAAGAAAAGATAATGAGAGGCCTGCTCAGTCCTTATCACAATTTTTCTTTTGCTTTCTTTTCCTTGGTCCTCATTCTCCCTTGCCTTCACTGGTAAAACCCTCCTCTCATTTCCTCAGACACAGATGCAGCAGAAATAACACAGGTAGGAAGCACATTTTCCTCTGCTAGATTACTGGCACCCAGGAGCCCCACTCCAAAATTAATTCTCCAGCCACTATCTCTCATCCAGCCTCAGGAGTGTAAAAAGCCACAGAGACAGACATGAATCATAGGTGGTGCCTCTAAACCTCTTTTTATCCTCCCTTCAATCTGATTCAAGGGGGGAGCAAAACACCCCAGCACATTCCTGTAATGGCAAATAATAACTAGAAAGCCTCTGGCATTTCTCAGAGAAAGACCTGAATATATTTTGCCAGGATGGTTGGTTGAACACCGCTGCAGCTCCATAACCCTTCATTTCTGTACACAAAGCCTCAAAACTATTAAGGTCTTAGGAGAGAACAGAGAGGTAGGAAATGGGGGGGTCAGGCTTATGATGTGAGCAGCAGCCAGGCTGCCCAGGACTTTGGCACATCTCCTCCCTGTGATGGGGAGGATTTGGTTTCCATAGCAGCAACTGTGAGATTTCCTCCAATCTTCCTCTCCGGGACTTGTATTCCACAAATGCATGGGAGTTATATTTCCCCCCAAGGATTTCATATTCCTGTTGCACGGTTTTGTCGTGCTCCAGCAGGTTTGCCTTTTTCCACCCTTTTCCACCACTGGTTTGGGGAATGGGGGGTGGATATGGGGATGCTATGCAATCATCGCTCTCACCTCCCTCTCCCTCTTAACACTGCTCCACAAAAGATGCAGTGTTCCCTGTCCCCAACTGACTCATCTTTGCTGAGGTCCCCCTTTTCCTTGCCTGTCTCCAGTGATCAGCTCACGCATGCCTGGCTTTCCATAACAGAGTAGAGCTGTGTGCAAGTGCCAGGCGCCCGCACAAAGCTGGAGCGCTGCCTGCAGAGGAAATGTCAACACAGGAACACCAGGCTATTTACAAAACCCCTCTTTATCCTGTGACAGAGATGCATGTATCTGTAAAACAGTCATACCTGCATATAACTTCTCTTTTGATTTTACCCACATGCAGCATATGAACTCTTGTTTCTCTTGATGAAGAAGACATTTTTTTGTCAGTACAAAAGAGAAGAAAATATGCTCAGAAATAGGATGGCATAACTGCAAACCACACCAAGTATTCTGGGGACTCGTAGGAGGATCTGAAAAGCAAAGCCAATTCATTTTTTGCAGCTGATCTGCCTTCAAAACAAGCGCTCCTTTAGTTGTACACATTTGACATTTGTCTGCTTCAGGACCAAGGGACTGAACTTTGTTCTTATTAGTACCATAAAATGTTTTCTTCTTCAGTGTGGAGTCAATGCAGAAAAGAGGCCAAATTCTCCTTGATTTTAGCAGGCTTTCAAAGATATGGGTGCATGGTGTGTTATGTATGTGTGCAAATGTTTCCTATGTTCTGAAACATCCCAACCCACATATCCAGGGCAAATGCACACCAGGGAGCCCTCTTGGCAGCTGGGATGGGGGAGGTGGGGCTCAGCACTGGGCAGAAGCAAACCCCAGCTTTTAGATCACAGCTGGCACTGCTCCTACCAACACACAGGCTGCCAGGCTGAGCCCACTTTTGGTGCGGGCTCACCATATAGGGCAGAAAGTTTACAGAGCCTGGTTACAGGGCTTGGTGCCTTGACCTCTCACGGAGCTCTCAGCGCATCCACCAGGGGGAAGTGCACGGCTTGGCATCCCCCCACACCCAAATACTAGTCAAGAGTATTTCCACTGCTCCTACCAGATTGTTCCCACACTTTGGGCAAGTTAATATCTCTTCATCTAGGAGAAAGTGAGTTCACTTATTGGCATATAGATGTTTTTTCACTACCCGGTTGTTATTTATAGTCATTAATGTTTCTAACCTTGAAAGAAGTGGTTTCATCATTGCTTTATTGCTTTTAGTGGTATCATTGGACTTATGTGGTGAAAGAGCCCCAAAGACTGCACTCAAGAATCAAGACGTCCTTGTGGAAAGCAATGCTGAGATAAATTTGACCACAAAAATCCCATTAATTTCCATATGTCACTGAATTCTCCAGTCATCTTGGAAGAGCCTTTTGCTGCAGAGCAACATCTGTTCTGGCTCAGAAAAAATGGTAGTAAACATCACATCTTAATTAAAACTCTGTGTACAGTTTTGGGAGACATACTGGTACCTCCTAGAAAAAAAAGAATCTTAATGGCTTTGCTCCCATGTGCTGACAAAAAATGCCTGTTACTCTCCTTGTTTTGGCAAATGCCAAGTCCCCATTTGTCAGAGTCAGAACGGAGTTTGGAGGAAAGGCAGCAAAAGGACTCTGACTCCTCTTGGCAGAATGTCCCTTTGCTGAGAAAATAGCTTTTCTTTTCACAACCACATTGGTAAGAAAGCCCCTCTAGATGAACTTCCAGAGCTCACAGATGTAGGTCACAGGTTTAGCATGGGATTTGTTAGGTACACTCTACCTTTTCTTCCACTGCATTTAAATATATCTCCAAATGTGCTTTTTTCAACTAGCACAATGCAGGGTGATCCTGATACACTAGCAATTACTTTATCAGTCAGGTTCACAAATTGACTGTGATGCAAATGTTCCTTATTCTCGGTTTCCCTTTCTTGCAGACCTGCGACAGGACTATCATAGTTATATTCTCATTCAATATGAATAAAAGAGCTTCAAAAACCTGGTTTCAGCATTCAACCCTTATTTGGGCCCTGCAAGTTTTCAAAAAAACCAAAATTTCATGAGAACTCTGTTCTAAAACTTCTTTTGTTTGAATAAGACTGGAATAAAAGTGGCTCCATGGCTGCCGATATCATTGCCTTGCTGAGTAATGCCCTCACCGGGAAGGAAAAAAAACCCAATTCTCATGCAATCAGAATTTCCCTTGACAAAACTGCTAATTGCTCCTTTTTCCATCACTATGCAGTATGACATCCTTTCCCTCAGGATTAGTGTGGCTCTGACTTTCTCTAAAATCCTCCATTAAAGAGGGCTATAAAGATGTGAGCAAATCCCATCCTTGGTTCCCCAATCACAGGGCAACAATCAGCTGTGTATTCTTTCAAAACGCAGGAAACCCCAAAATATTTCAGATTAAGGAGTGCATGCTCAAATACTGGGATTTCCCAGAAAAGCTTTTTTGTCCATCAGAATTTACATCCAGCACTAGTGCTGAAGTGGGGAGATTTCTGCCAGGCCACTAATTTATTTTCTATTTTGGGTTCATCCTTCCTTTGACAGCTGAGCTGGATTTACACCTCTTGGCATAATCTGATGTTGGTACAAACATGCATTTTGTCTTTGCAGGCATAGCACAAAGGCTGTTCCACAACCCAGGCTGTAACTCTTTCCCTGTAGCTCTTTCAATCTATATAAAGCACAGCGTAGCTGAGTACAAAGCAGATAGAGCACATAGGTCATGACTGCATGACAGTGACTGTGCAATGAATCCTATGAGTGTACTTTGATTGTAAGTTGCAGTCTGGTTTGACTAGTTACATTTCTTTTTTCTTTTTCTTTTAGCAGTGACCGGCTTGTCGTTTCAAAGAAAATTAATAAACAAATCAAACCAATCCAAAATCCATCCTAATATATTTCTGTTTCTCTTAAGTAACTTAGTATGATAATACAGTAAGACAGCTCTACAGCTTAAATATAAAAAAGCTGATATTCATCAATTTTTGTTTTGTTATGGTGTTGACATAAATGCTGACCACAATTAAGAGCTTATTCTGGAGCCATTGTGCTTTTGCTGAAAGCAAATGAATGATGGCATAGCCTCACTTTCAGGAATATCTAGAATTGCAAAAATGCGATAGAATTAATTAAAAAAAAAAATCAGAAACTTAGTGATTTGTGTCCTTGTGAAAGCCTAGGCAGATCTTTTAATGATTTTTTATTTTACAAAGAGAACAGGAGCTGCATAAATATGTAAATGAGCCATCCAAGAATGAGCAAGCGGGAGAAATATTATTGCTATTTGGCTGGCTGGCATGATATATATATATTAACAAAAACATGCTCAGAGTCATACATGGCTCTTGTGTGCATTTTTAAACACAAATGCATAGCTGAAAGTGTGTGCCTATGCATGTAAATAAGCGACAAAAATATGGATGGAAGCATATGCATTCAAATGAGTTGGCAACTCTATTCAAACAGAAGAGAAATCTGTATGTGTCATGATTTCCTCTAAATTCCAAGAATCTTTCTTCCTAGACTTGTCTGCATGTTCTCAAGCACAAAACAATCTCTTCTGAGATACTGGAGACCTTCAACTTCATTGCTACGTTTCACATTTTCTGCCAATAATTCTGTGATCACGGTCAAAATATTTTCCATGTAAGACTTTCATATATTGATCCTACCACCATATTCTTTTGCAAAAGAATTCATGCTTGTTTTCATTCACGAGTAATTTCTTTGTTAATCAGTATGGAGTAGAGTTTGGCCTCTTTAAGATGTCCCCCTGCAGACTGATGAAACCATAGGTTTTCCAGGTCCAGCTGACAGAGAATCCTTCAAAATCCAGGTTTAGTTCCCAGTGTGGTAGGCTTGAAAATACTGCCATCATCACCACTGGAAAACGGTATCATCTCAGTTTATATCCAATATGATGAAGAAAATTAGAAGTTAATACTAGAGAAAGGAGAAAGAAGACTGCAATACACCTCATTAAACAAATAACAAGAGAGAAATCATGGCAGATTGGCTTTTGGCTAGCAACACTCCATCCTACTTCTGGGTTTTTTTGGAGAAGTTGTGCTCCCCATAAACAAAGCAAAATTTCCACTCCAAACTATCTGGGATTGTTTACGTCAGTATTTAAACACACTCTCTTTGATAGTGATTTTACAGTTCATATTCTTGTTTTCACAAGTTTTATTCATTTTTTGCTGGCACTTATTCTCCCATCATGAGGACTTTGAACCTGTGTCTATAAAACACATTTTCAGTTCCCAAGCAGCTATACCTGGGGGAAGGTAATTCACACTCCTCCAGTCAAAGGACTAACCAAATTAATCACAACTGATCAGTAATTTAAAACACAAACCACAAAATCCACAAAACATTTGCTCATGATCAATCCTCAAAGCTGAACATTTTAAATACCCTCCAACTCAAAACACACCTATGAAATCTGCAATCTGCAAACAAAAGTAAAAATGCCACAGCAATTTCAAATTGTTACCTCTGGTCACTACAAAATAAATATGAATTAAAATGTTTCTTCCCATAGGAAGGCAGGAAGTAGGAAACAGTTCAAATTTTCCTGAGTTGGTTTGTAGAAACTGCATATTCAGAATTTGAGAATTCTGATATCCCTATCCCTTAGGAAAGCATTCAGTTTCACACCGTGGACCTTGTAACAGCATCCATAGCCAGTCTAAAATTGTGGAAGAGCATTACAGCATCCAAAGGTAGACAGTTATGAGTTTTGAGAGGCATGAGAGTCACAAGCTTTTACAGCACAGCACCAAAACCAACTCTGTCTCCCAAAACTCGTGAAAGGGCACTGTTTTTTCATTGTAGATGCTGTGCATTTGGGGTGGTCTGTGAAAAATGCAAACTCTGCTGCAGATGCCCCCCAAACACATAGTAGGAAAAGCCATGGGATTTTCATACTTTGGGCATCTCCTAGAAATCTCCCCTTCTCCTTCCTCAGATTTGAGAGCCTCTGGTATGTGTCTCATGGCTCTGAAATTTTGGGATGGTGCTTTCAGGGCCTGGAAGTGTGGCACAATCCTACATGCCTCTTGGTCTGTAGACCTTAAATATTCAGACCCTTCAGATCTTTCTGCATTGTCTGCAGAGTTGCCCATCTTGTGAGCTATGCTATTGGCATTGCTGTCTCTGGTAGTGGCATTGCCCAGCAAGAGGAATAAAACTACCATAAAATCATAGATTACAAGTTTCTCCTTAAAGTTTTCTTATGAGAAGTGTGCAATACATATTAAACTGACCACTCAAAATCTTGAATCTACTCCTACTACCAATATGGCTGAGCTAGGCAGGATCAAGAATATCAGAAATGTCTATTACTTCAAAATCAGTGGTGCTCAAGATGGTTGGTAACTTCATACTGCACAACTGAAGCAAAAGATACAGTGGATATGGTACCAAAAAAATCTACCTTGCCCATTTCACGTGTTTCTATCAGAACCCAAGACAACTGGGTTGTTTCTCTTCATGATCTACCTTTTCTCAGCACTGAAGCCTTGCCCAGAGTCTTAGGTGGCTGCCATGTAAGTAAGGAGTAGTTTCACGATATTTATCCCCCTTGTCCTCTCTGCCCTTCTAGAACTGATCAGGAGGTTGATCTGCCTTGTCCATTGTGAAATAACTTCTGCCACAGTAATTAGTACAGCTGAGATTAGAAATGTTAGCAAGTATTCACACAGGAGAGTACTTGCCCCCTATACTCAAGATGTTCAGATGGGGCCTCATAGCAGCAGGGTGCCTAGACTTCTAAGCAATAAGTTTGGGATTTGTTCCATAACAAACAAGAAAAGATTCTTCAAAATTTAGATTCTCTTGAGACAAACATACATTATGCCATTTATCCTCACAGCTCACTTCAGAGAAATATTATGATGGAAAATCTTCCAAGTCTGCTGAATTGGGCTGTTAGCCAACCTGAGAGAAATTTCAAAAAGCAGCCTCTCTTCCATATTTTCAATCCAGAAATACAGCTGCAGTGGGCAAGGGCAGATTTGCCCTTCATCATAATTATTCTGGCTCCAGCAAGGTCCCAGAGTCCTGCATGCAGATAATACATACAGTTACCATTATCTGCCTCCCACAATTAACTGTGGTCCTCTCCCTGCCTTCATAGATTGGAAGCCTGTGATTGCATGGCATGCCTGTAGCAGGGTTTGAATTAGGGATGAAGAAAGAGGAGAACTGAGATAAGTCCATAAGAATTCAACACTCCAACCCTTCCAGGTTCTGGGAAAGAATCCTGACCACAGAAAGAAGCAAGGAAGCCTTGATAGGTTTAGCAACTGTGATAAATAGCTACACACAGGAAGATGCTTGGCAGAACCACTCTCTGCTCGGACAATAAGGTAGGAGGCCACATTTCCACATGGATAAATTCTTCTTGCACTAAATCTTTAATAGGCAGGTGTAGAAATGTCTTCATCATCATTACGCTGTCTTTTTCTGCCTCTTGTATCCAGGAGTGTCTCACCATGGATATCTGTTTCAGGCCAGCTGCATCCCAAATGAGATTTTTGTTCCCTGCTTCTGTTTGTCTATAACAGGCTCCAACACTGCTGCAGAGCCAAGGAATGACTGGCTGCTTTTTCAGTCTCAGATATTGGCTCCATAGAAAGAGGTTGAAAGTGTGCACTCTAACTCATTTGGTAGAAGTAAAGTTGCTGTATACCTCTTTTCTCCTATAATTTATTATAGTGGGCAAACAACCTCATTCTTTCCTTCTAGCCTCTGCCCAGTTTGCTAGGGATAAATGGGTATTTACAAAAGCATCCAGTCCTGATGTGAATATAATTCAAGGAATGAATTTTCAGCATTGCACATATGGGTTTTTTTTCTCCTTGCAAAAACTGTGAAGTTATTTCCATCTTATTTTAGTTTCCTAGTATCAGCTTTCCAACCTCAGACACTTTAAAAGTTCTTGCTCAAGTTATGAATGCTCTCCTACCATAAATTCTGTGTTAGCCTCAAAAATAACAACTATTTTTCACTTTCTGGGTTGAGCCTCCTTCATGAAGATTGTTTCTGGAACAATGTGATGAATTATGAGTTATAGCTGGGAAGCCTAAAATAAATCCCAATTGAAGTGCAATAGGTTATGACTCTTTTGGAAAACGGGAAAGAGGGAAACCAAGGTCATTCAATTAAGGCTCTTTCAAGCTCTTTTTTTGTATCAAAAAGCACCACTTTGAAAGCCTACCAGAAAACAACCCAAGTCTCTGTACAAAGTTCAATCATCACTCTCCTAAAAGAGCATGTAAGTGAAAATTGATTAACACCTAATTGACATTAATAAGGCAGAATCTGGAGAACTAAAAGCTGAAGGGTCATCTTAGGAAAGATTAATGGAGCTAAATGTTGTGTGTAAAACTTAGCTAAACATTATTGAAGGGAATATAGCAATCTACAATCCATGAAGGAAATATTTATTGAAGAAATAGGAGGACTGGTTCATGCAGATAAATATATGTAAATAGTAAGATGAGCTCTGTGGAAGACAGGGTCTTTTCAGCATAAATTGAGATGTTAATATTTGTTTTGATTTGCAATGGTACTTCAATTTTAAAGTTTATTTCAGATTACTCCTAATATTAAAAATGGGAAATGAGTTGCTTCAAAGGTTGTATTGAAATCTGTCATCCTGAAGATGTCGAAACTAGCTTTGTCTTTACCCTTTCTCCTAAAAGAACATTTCAGTTTGAGCAGTTGAACTTCCCCATTTTGTGGTGCCTGTATTTTCTAACAGATTTTTATGTTAAATAGTAATGTAAACTAATAAAGAGGGGTCAGCTGAAGTTTGCATTTCCTAGCCAATATACACACAGTCAGTCCCTTCTTAAAAAGCCATTATTAAAGGAAGTTAGAGAAGCATAATTGTACACGGACAAGACTCTAAAACCCAAACGATTTCACTCTGATGAACACATCTACTAGATAAGGAGAGTGCAGAATTATCTTTAACTTTCCCAGTCTCATTAAAAACAAAAAATTGCTACCAACCTAGCACCTAAAATGTTAAGTGAATGCAGGTTGCTCAGAAGATTTTTCTCAAAATATTTCACCATCATGGCACCATATGTTTTTTTGCAATGTCATTTATGTCAGCAACATATAGTTTGAACAAAAGCTACAACATAAACATCAGTATCAACTCTGCATCTGTTTTTGCCA
The DNA here is from genome assembly GCA_013399915.1 of Illadopsis cleaveri. Taxonomy (NCBI): domain Eukaryota; kingdom Metazoa; phylum Chordata; class Aves; order Passeriformes; family Timaliidae; genus Illadopsis; species Illadopsis cleaveri. Next base: position 75,784 of record VXBB01010184.1, on the reverse strand, counting down.
TGGCTAGCATGGAGTTACATAAACCAGGATGTGTCAGTGCTGAGGCAACTCATGGATCCAAGTTGCAGGATAATTGAGGGAACTGAAGGAGATCTAAGTATCAAATACAGCAATAAACATCCACAAGACTAAAGGAGCCTCCCTAAGGAGTTTCTTGATTGATTCACCTTTGATGTCCTGCAGCTTTTTATGGAGATAATATAAAGAAGAAAGCAGAGAGTCAAAATAAAATCATCTGCATGACCCAGTTTTCTTTAATGATAGTTTTATGAAGCACTTACTAAAAGCACATATTAAAACTGACTGAAAGTGTTTGAGTCACCTGACACAATTTTGTTTTTACAGCTGAGTTTTTTGTGATTCATTCTTGTGCAGGAAAATCAAGCTCACATATTTCTAAGAAAGATAACCAAAGCAGAACAGAAATGTTTTGCTTTAGCTGCAACATATGCTTCAATATTGCTTTGGGAGCTCAATAGAAATCATTGCCTCAAAGAGAAATGCTAAGGTATTTATTTCAGACAGCAGTTGTTGGAAAAATCACTTTCAATTGAAACATCTGACCAGAACTGTGATTCACTGCTTAAAAAATATTGCAAAAGATTATACATCCTGAAATATAAACATTGTTTTCAGGCTCCCTTATAAAATGCGTGCTCAGTTTTATGGTAGGCTCACCCCTCATTTTTATGTTGCAACCTGTTTATTTCAGATGTTTAGGCCTTTGCTACATGTAGAAGGAGAAAGATCCACAAAACAAACACAGTAGTTAGTAGTTCTGAATTTCATTTGCATAAGAAGAGAGGAAATGAACCCTTAGATAAAATTAATTGTGAAAAGAATTCTCTTAGTTTAGTCACATGTTGATTTTTGTCTCAGATCTCTTTTCAGTTGCAGGAATCAAATAGAAATCCATGCCATGTCCTTGCTCCCATGGCTGTCAGAATTCAGGTTGCCCTGGAGACATGATGCTGCATTCGTAGAAGGATAAGAGAGAGAACTCAGCCCTGCTGTCCTTGGGAGACCATGCTCCCAAAATTCTTCTGTGGGTCTCCTCTCAGCCCTGAGAGCCTGCACACAGACAGCCAAGTACTTGTAATGCAAGATGCTACTGTAAATTAAACGCTTGCTAATGAAAGATCAGAGGGATCACTTAAAAAAGCTATCTTCCTATTTCTCTGCATGCCTTTGGGAAATACATAATCATGCTTTTTAGCAGCACAGCCACAGGCACTGTATATTTAAAGCAAGAAGAGCAGCAAAATGTCTGTGTCTTATAAAAAGATGCTACACTGGATAATGATTAGTAGCATCCTGGATATAAGAATATATTCAACCAGGACAGTTTTTGAATCCACATACATATCTATCCAAGTCATTCATCTATAAGCACTGGATAGTATCTGATGGAAATGGAAAGTAGAACAAGCCAGCCTCACAGGCAGAGCTTGCTGTCAGTCTTTGGAGGTATGTAAATCCCTCAGCAGGTCAATACACTGTTTCCTCTGTCACAGATAGGATTTACGACTCCTGTCAGTGCACTGTCCTGTTAATATTCTTGCACAAGAGGCCACAGTTCAGGAAGGACTTCAGTACTCAGAGAACAAAAGCTTCACACACATGACATCAAGGCAAGTGCACAGGCGCGGCCCCTCTGGGCCTCGGAACAAATGAGTGCAGCTCATCTCCCTCTTTGCATCGCCCAGCAGCAAACTGAACATGGAGTGGAAATGAGGACAGCAGTGAGGGAATCTAGGAATATTGACTCCTTTGCCATGTAAGCTGGAAAGTGGTAGCTCTTTTGGAAACCTGTAAAACAGAAATGGTTTGGAGGATAGTGATAAAGACCCTGTGTTGAGAACAAGAATTTTCACACTGCTGCTAAAAAAAAAAAAGATAAAAGCACAAGCATACAAAAGAAAGCAGTGCTGGCACTGCTCTGAGCAGAATGGCATCTATGTCTTCCAACCCCCTGTGACCAGATTCACAGTCCTCACAGGGTGATTCTGAGTGGTGCTGGACAGCAATACAGCATGCACAAGAGATAAGCACGAGGAAAACAACACAAGCAAAGATGACCACTTTGCAAGTCCATGATATTGCTGGGGAAAAGAGATGCTTTCCTGCAATTGAATGCTTGCAATTTGGGAGGGATTACATACTTTCTGTGAGTCAAGGTGTGCCCAAATGCTTTGCTGAATGTCCAGGCCCATGGCTTCTGAATTTGCAGCCAGTCACAAAGGCAACTGTCAAATATAAAACTGCCTTGCCCCCATCCTGTCTTCTCAGGTTGTCAGTAGAGAGAGACCAGCAGTCACTGATGGAACTGACCTCTACAAATGCATATAAAACATTTTTCATCTAATTTCCTTAATAGCTTTCACCTTTGCCATACCTGTGGCAATAAATGGCATGGTTTGGATAAGCATTTCACTAATGATCTCAGGTTTTGATCTATGCCTCTGAAGTTGCACACTGCTTCCTCAGGCAGACAGCTTTGCTAGAGCTGCCCTCTTCTACTGGAATAGTGAATAAAGCCTTTCTCAGGCATGTTTTAGTACACTCCAATCAAGCATATAACGTAAATAAAGAGACCCATATTGAGAATCTACAATAGTAACAAATGGTAATTGCACAGTAACAACTAGCAAAACCAATATTCAATGTGATCATGTTGTGTGCTCTCCTCAGGGCACACCATTATCATAATTAATAATGTTATTTAATAACAATAATAGGGCAAATGCAGCTTATAAATTCAATGGATATTAAGTTCATAAATGGGATCTGATAATTAGTTAGGTACGGCTGAACAATTTATGAAGCATTTTAAGAGCTTCTCTAGAAGGTGGTGAATGAGGGGTGATGTGCTTGCCTCCTTCCGTGAGCAACAAGAATGAAAAGTAAATAAACAGAGATGTGAAACAGCCAAGTCTCCTTATCATCATACCCTTCCTCCAAACTTTTTTTTTTTTTTTAATACCAGGATTACAATGCCTTTGTAGCAAGAACTTTTGAAAGAAGCTATGATTCAGAGCCTAGCCTGATTTGAGACTGAACTTTACAACATTTTCTTAACGGTCGTGGAGTTTTCTACCTCAGTGATCTATGTGCTGTTTCCTGTCTTGAAAGGTTTACAGTTTAGGTAATTCTTGTAAAAGAAAAAAAAAAAAAAAGGATCAATTGTGGTAATGATTTGTCTTCCAAANGTTTAGGTAATTCTTGTAAAAAAAAAAAAAAAAAAAAGGATCAATTGTGGTAATGATTTGTCTTCCAAAAGGTGAAGCCTTTGGCATTTCTGCTAATTCTGACATTCTCTTCAGCTTGCACAGCCCTACCATGACCTGCAAATGCTATTTTTCTAAACATAAAATCTCTACTGTAATCTTTGAGCAGGTAAGAACAAGACAGGACTTACTATCAGTATCATGTTAACGTGACCTAATATACTGTTGAGCATTTGAACTGTGGTAAGTAGCATGACTGCAAGGTCTTTCTACTTACTGCAAGACAAATGAATTAGTTTAAAACCATCTTTGAGCTGAGATGGGAGAATAACAGGCACATGGGCCCCTATGATGCTTCAGCTGTCAAGTACCTTGCAGAACCAAGTAACTCAGCTGTTTTTGATGGCACACCCTTAATCCACAAGGGAAGAGTAAGGTTAGGTGAAGAGCACCATTGATGTACAAGCCTTGGCTGAGCTTCAGGTGCAGGGACTGAAAGCTGTGTAGTGCTACTGCCCCTATAGCTTCGAGAAGGATACCTTACTCACCTTACTGCTACGTCAATCAGTATCCATAAAGTGGTACAGAAATCAGGGCAAACGGACAGAACTAAAAGGAGAAGGTAGGCTGTTGGCTTGGTGTTTTTAACTAGTGCAGCAAGACAAGCCTGTCAGTGTCCATACAACTATACTATCCTATATTTAGAACAAGTCAATAATGCATGTAATACATACCATACACACCATTAGCTGGGGTGCAGCAATGTGCTTGGCAACTCTAAACTGCGTTATGTGAGTGTTGCCCCCGTTGGATCCTGAGCCTCTGGTCTGAAGCCAGTTGAATGGTGAAAGTAATGGAGGGATTTTAAAAAGGTAACTGAAAATTGTCAATAACTGCAGGGCTACAGCAGCAGCAGAATGATATTTCTGAAGAAGTAAGATAGTTGGCAGAAGCATATTTTTTTCATAGGCAGTTACAGTCAGAGAACATACTGAGAGCCAGGCTCTTCTCTGAGAAATACCATTCACAGTTACAAGGAAGTTTTTTAAAAAATGCCTGCTCTTTCAGAAAGCAAGGAAAGGTCTAATTTGGTCAGCTCGGAATCAAAATGAAAACAGAATATTCCTCAAGCACAGATATTAGAATGGCTTGGCAGATGACTGTAGAGGCAAAAGTAGCAGCGTGTGCTGTGCGGTGCTTTGCAAACCGCATGGTTTGGACCCCAATCCATCCATTCACCCATTTGTACGGCCAGGATGGAAGAGCAGCGCGAGCGAGCGCTGACCTCTAGCGGGCAGAGCAGTCAGACAGGGGAAAGCTCGCAGAAGCCGAAATAGAAAGTACGTCATCCGTGCCGCTGGTCCCAGGCTTGTGCTTGGCAGCTCTGCAAGCCGCAATCAGCACGGCTTTACTGTGAGCAATCCCTCACTGTCTGCGTGTCAGAAAACATCACGTCTGTTGTAAAATCTAGAGGCTTTTTTTTAATAGCCAAAAGTAAACAGTGCACACTTAGAATTTGCTTAGTAAGACACGTAAGTCCAACTACTGGTCAGTAAAATTAACTCAGGATAAATTCACAGAACTTTTTAGATATTTATTGAACAATTTGGCACTCTTGAGACTGTGTCAATGATATTATCAAAGCACCACTGTTGCAAGGAAAAAAAGTCCTAAGGAGACATGAATATACACATAATAAATTAATGGTTTTAGTCCTTCTTTTCCTACAACCAAAAATTACAGAATGGTGAGAGTTCATATATTTTCAAGGTCTGCCCCAAAGGAGCCTGCTTGCTTTTCACTTTCAAGTTGTTTTCCATAGGAAAAGTCTGTAAATATTTTGGAGTTCTTTAAACTAATCCAAAGAAGAAAATTAATTCCGTGCATGAAATTCCTTAAGGCTTCAGCTGAAACTATCAAAGCTAGATGTCTCAAACAGGTGACATGCAATACTGGCTTCCCTTCCTGAATTAGCAATGTCATACTTAGTGTCATTCAGCAGTCTCAACCAGAAGTTAATGAAGACTGGTGTTTTTTGGGCTTCCACCACACTAAGATAGTGAGGTTTCTGGAAAATATTTGGTCAAGGAGGATCCATAAACTTGAAGCTTGTATCTGGGTTTTGTAGAAGGATTTTGCCATTCGTGTGGGTTGTCCTTGTTTCCTTTGCACCCTATCTCACACAAGAACTGTTGTCCCCACACCACAGGAACTTACTCTTGCTTCAGAAGGGCAAGAAAAGGAACAATCAGGAGAATCTCAAGACCCTACTGCAAGTCTGTGAAAGAAAGGAGGAAAAACTTCTATGATGAGAGCAGGATGCCAGACAATACAGCAGAACTATTATCAAAATGCTGTTCTAGAGTAAGAGATACTGCCTCAGCCTTTGATTGATATGAAGCCAATCTGTGTCCCAAAGTTAGTGCCATCACGAAAGTGAGAGTAAAATTTATCAGGGTGGCATGCAGTACAGAAAGTGATGTTTTGGTTCTGGTCTGTGATAGAATCATCTTGGATGTTCTCAGGAAGAATCCCACCTCTCTCAAGAAGAATCCTAAAAAAAAAAAAAAAGAGAAACAGAAAATATTATTTTTTCTACATCCTCACATTCCATATGGCACTATCATTAAGGAAGAATCTCAAGTACCAACTGAACAAACTGTAGCAATATTGTGATGTGGGCTTTCATTTGCTTTGTTTCTTTTTTTCAGTATTAAACTAAAGTAATTACTTTCCTGCAACCCATAAAATGACATTAAATTTGAACTCTTGTGTATAATCCATAAACTAACAATATATAACAGTATAACAATAAAATAATAGCTGAAATGCAGCAAAAGTGAGCAAATACCATTCAATCAAAGTATCCTTTCTTGATCTGCAAAGAACTAGAGAGTACTTTGTTGAGAACCCTCACTATATTAGTGCTGAATAATACAGTATCAAAATAATTATTGCTAATGACTGTGGAATTAGTCTTTTGTTCCCTCAGGAGACTTACCTCGTTGCTCTTCTGATATCAATATAAGGATTTGCAGAGCCAAATAGTCTCACACACTTTGGATCAATTCTGTAAAATTCTTTTGCTGATTCATGAGGAAGTTGATAGCAGCAAGGTCCCACAGACGGGCCCAGCACCACAAGGATATCTTTCACATTACAGCCATATTCAGACACCATAGCATTCACTGTGGCCATAGACACTCCTAACAGTGTGCCCTTCCATCCTGTGAGAAATGAGAGGATGAAAAAAAATTGTTATAAATTTTCTTTTTAATTTTCTAGCAGCTAAAAATATATGCAATTATTAAAGGTATAAATTAGGAGATGGATTTACACCTAAAATTAAATAATTATATCTAATAATAAATTAGCTTAGAACCTGCTCCCCCAAACATACACATTAACAGCAATCAGTTTTCCAATATAATTTTGTGGAGATAGAAACTAGAGAGAAGTGTTTAGATTAGAATTCCAGAGTTCTTTTTCCCAAGTGTCCTGGTTTGGGCAATTAGAGCATAACTCAAGCTCCTCTGTGCTTGAAACATTTAAGTGGGAATACAACAGAAATATGTCAGAAATATATTTTTATAATATGGTCAAAGTGTTTTATTCTAGTTTTTAGGGGGAAAAAAACCCCAGGCACAAGCTAGAGATATATTTTGGATCAGACAGAAGCCAAATTTGCACTTGGGCATTGTTTGGAACAGACAGAAGAAAGCCCAGCTTTGGGTTCTCGTATCTCAGTTTGAGTGCCAGGAAATCTTTGCATTGCACAGGGAGTGCAATTCATACCAGAATGAGCAGCACCACAGGCTCTCCTGACAGGATCAGCAAACAGCACGGGTATGCAGTCAGCACCTGGAGCTGCCAGTGTGACACCCTTCTGATCCGTAACTATTCCATCATAGTCGTCAGGCTCTGTCTTTCCCATAATGCACACAGCATTAGCGTGATCAACCTGTCAAAACAAAACCAGAATGTGGACAGTGATATGGCTGCAAAACAACCCAGCTCTGACTGGTACAAGGTTTTTTCTTTGACATGAAACACTTTTCTGCACTAACTCATTACACATGGAAATCAGGTTCTCCCTTGTTCAAATGCCCTGAAGATGTATCAGTAGAAAGCCACTGTGGAAGCAATGGTGTATTTCTTTTTTAGGAGAAAGTGCTCTGATCATTTATCTGATTATTCTGTTTTGTGGTAAGTTAAATATTAGAACAGACTAGGAAGAGTCAGTGCTGCTTCTCCATATTGTGCCAAATGGCTGATAGTTTGGATGGCTATTCGCCCAGATTAGTTGCCAGCATAAATGTTTTTACTGTCCTGCTTATCACAGGTTCTTGCTGACAAAGATAAGAATAATGCCTACAATTTAGTCAGTGATACATGAAGGAACATCTGAGCCATTTATTTGAATCCATTGTTTTATAAGATACCTTGACTCTGTGAAAAGTTTCTGGGTTAAATCCTGCAGCATTAGCTAGCCGGCGGAGATTTTCTTGAACAACGACTTGTGGGTCCCTCCGCTTGGAGCTGCTGAAGAGATTGCAGGAGCTTAGAGTTGGTATGTAGGAGATTCCACCTGTCCTTGTGGTGAACCCATGTAAGAAAATATCATCTGGCAAGGCAAGAAAACACAACAAAAAATTGCTTTCAAAACAAGATCAAACCAGCTATTACATGGGTTTTTACTGAAGAGACTTGGAATCAGCCAATCAAGTAGAGTAGTGATTTGCCTTGGATTTAGCTGTGGCATTTAAATTTAAGGATTCCTAATTTCTTTCTTGCTCATAGTCATCCCATAGCAGGGACACTGAGACATCAGGCGTGTCTGGGGTTGCAGACCAGCAGACACTGTTATCCCGTCTTTCCAAATTAAAATGGTAACTCTCGAAGTGTGTAATTCCCACCAAAACACGAGGAGATTTTATGGTCAGCCCTCACTAAAACCAGGACTGTCTTTCCTAGCATCACACTCAGGCCTGGAACAGTCTTACCAGCCTTTTGCTGTATTTCTATTGACACTTCTTCCTCTTATACACATTATACACTATTACAACATCATATAGAGAGTTATTTGATGCCTGAAGGCATTTCCAAATCTTATCCATTTTGCAACTCCCTTGAAGAAGTATGCTCGGTAACAGTCTCTGTAAAAACTATTAGCTGGAACTCTCTACCTGGGATCAGAGAAGATCTGAGGATGGTGAGCTCCCCCTTCAGGCTTGGCAGGCTTTCCAAGTACATCTGAATCTCACTTTGGATGAGTGCTATGTCCTGTGAAGGAAGTATTTGCCCTTCATGCTGATGTTCAGATATCTGCAGACTTTCACTGTCAGATATCACCTGTAAATCCTCAAATTCAAATTGGTAGACTGCTGTAAAGAGATAGTCTACATATACTTTCATTAAGTCTTTTCTTATGGTAGGGAGAATAACTTTAATGACGCTCAGGTCTTTTTCATCCAGTCTCTGTTTGATGGTGTACAAAGCAGCAGCTGTAGTCTGAGCACATACCACCTCCAGTCTCTTCAGACTCTGAAAACCTCTCAGAGCTGCAAGCAAGAACTCTTGTTCACCTTTCCTTTCACTCCCCTGCCTCTGGCAACACATGACATAAACACACGGAGCATGGATGGCAGAGTATTTCTCAATAGCTTCCAGAGTGTTGCGTACTAATCCTTGGATGTTGTTCTGCAAGTTGACTGGGAGGCTGAACAGATCTATCAGTACTGCTTCCACCATATTCCAGGATATTTAAAGGTTTCTCCAACTGCCAAGTATTAACAAAACAAAAAACGAGAGAAAGTAGAATATACATACAAGTAGAAAAACAAACAAAAAGTCAAGAACAGCAGGTAGTCTGAACACAGAATCATGTTAAGGCATTTAATTCAGTGATACTGTGTAGAGAAGGTACATAGCAGTTAATTACTGATTTAGACTTTCCCAGCTGCATCAAAAGAAGTTCCAACAAAAGAAAACTAGTGGAAATGGGAATAATTATTATTTATTTAAGCATTTAGGTATTTCCCTACTGCCCCACCTACCTCAGGTCTTTCCCAGGTCAGGGATGATGAAAGGTTGGTACATAAGGTTAGATTTATTGAATCAATTAACCCTCATTAGACTAATGGATCTCCTTGACATGAGTGATGGGCCATCCTCCAGCTTCTATGATGCAAACAAATACAGAGGTCCCTTACCTTCCTGGGACTGGAGCAGTTTCTGTAACAATTTCTTTGGAAGTGTTTAACATACTTATGGCTGAGGTGGAGCTCATGTCTGCTACCCCTCCTGGCAGTAGGGTGCTGAGCTATGAGGGCAATGCCATTTTTCCCCAAAGGCCTTCACAAGACATTTTGTACTTCTCCCTTTTGCATTTCCAAAAGTATTGACTTGCTAATTTCTGACTTCTGTGTGAAGGGGCACATGATCCCAATAGTTCTTCTTTTCAGCATGCACAAGAACTCAGTAGAGGCTACTGAAACTTTACCTAGCAATGAAAGAAGTATTTAGAACTAAATTAAAGCAACAGAATACTGTGCACAGCTCCTGCCTCAGCTTTTTCACTCTGCTAAATGCATTCTGCTTTGAAATCAAGATGTGTCAAGCTTATCCAATATCATCCTATCATTCACATTTTGCCTTGTGGCCCATGGTGTAATTCCAGTGTTGATGGTTTGTTTTTTCCCTTTTCTGGACTTTGTTGATACAAGCCCACCTGTGGAAACTTGCCAATCCATCTCTGTTGCTATGAGGTCCTATTTTACATATCCTCTCAGAAGTGTCCTACTTTCTTTTCTCTCTCTCTCATAATCTTTCCATTTCCATTATAGGCATCCAGAGGGCTAGAACAAAAGGCTAGATCCCTCTGCTTTGGGAACCTTGAAGACATCTACTTAGATTTCATGACTAAGCACTGTGCTTGATCTAGGAGAAATATATGCACCTTTACCAACAGTTTTAAGACCCCATAATAATTCAGAGTATTCTTTAACACCATCTTCTTTTTTTTTTTTTTTTTTTGCACAGCAACAAACTGTGCATGAATATTAATTTACTTGTAGGAAAATTCATATCTTTGCAGGAACAGAGGACTTGAGAATCTTTTAAGTCTTTGAAATCAATGCTCTACTACAGAGCTAACTACACCAAATAATACCTGGCACAATTTTCTTACCCCAAGACTTCATTCTCCTGTAACCACATGAATGTTCTGGCTTCACATCACTTAATTATCCTGCAAAAATACTACTGTGTGTACTTGAGGCCTATCATTATGGTAAACGTGATGAACTCCTTGGCATTTTATGGTTGTTTGTGGATTTCCAGAGTTTCTCCACTGAAATGAGAGGTCAAAGACCTTTGTGGTTTTAAAGGACAGCTTATTTAGGCAAGGTTTTACAGAAAACATTCTCTATTTTCTTCATTGTTCTTTCCCCTAGACTGGAAGAAAAATAATCCTGACTGAAAATGATGTTTTCTTTTCTGCGAATTGAACACTTACAAAGATTAAAGAGTGACTATCAAAACAGGTGATCTGAAAGTATCAAAATGTAATAGCAGATAAAAGCAACTGCCAAAGAATTTATGACTCCTGATTTTGCTCAGAGTATTATTTACACACATCTGATAATGGTTTTAGAAGAAAGATCTTGCTAAGAAAACAGTGCTGAAACAGACTCATGCCAAAGACGATGACTTGGGAAATCAGAGTATTTCCTTTCCTACCCTGACACTCTCTATGGGAGGCCTGTCTGTGTGTGACATGATCCCAATCAAGGTACAGCTAATAGTCCCAGGAAAGACAGCACAACAGAGGGGTGTAGTGCAAAAACAGATTATTGCTCCACTTCAGATATGTCAATAGTGGAAGGTTAATAGAGTTCATTGCTGTTCTTGTACTTGCCCAGAAAAATACCACCAAAGAAAGGGTGGAAGGAAAGTGTTTGATGAGGGAGAGGTAATTGCATATTGTTATTAAGTTGTGCATGCATTGCAAAAACTCCACAGGGGCAATTATTGGGATGTACACATAGGAACAATGGGGCTGATTCACCCTGATATCCTTCCAGCTTTGCATCACAGAGTCCTAGTGAGGACAGTGGTGTCAGAATAAATTTGCTTACAAGCATAGCAAAACTGATTCCTTTCTAAGTCACACCAAAAAAACCCTTCTCAAAATACATACAAGCACAGTAACGTTTTAGCCTATGGGAGATGTATTCGTGGTTATTTGGGTTTTAATTAACATGCTCTACCGTCCCAGTGTTCCACTGAAGCCACATCCAAAAAATAAGTATATTTATTAAGGAATTGATCATTTTGGTACACAATTCAAGAAAAATACTCGCACAAACATGAAGCCAAGACCACCCATTAGCTACTTTCTCACTCCCTGAAACTGACAGTACAAACATTTGGAGATTACAAGATTTTCTTGCACAGATATCAAGAAAAGTAGATCAAAGAAAATTATCAATAGCGATATGAGAGATGAGGAAGTTAACAAGAGCAAAAAGTAGAAAAGCAAATTGAATATAGAAAAAGAACAATGAAGGAAATAAAACCAGGCTGCAGAGAAGAGACAGCCCAGGGTAGAAAAGAGATGCAAAAAAGCAATTTTCAAGAACCCCAGAAATCTAATTCTAAAAGTTCACTGTTGGTCAAGACAAGATTGCTGACAATTTCCTGCATCTTTGAATCCTGCTGATCAGCTTATATTAGTAGAGAAACTGAAAGAATAGACATAATTGTTTTGAAATTAAAATGGCAGGAGATACTTAATATCTGCCAGAGAGAGATGCCCTGAGAAAGAAAGCATTGAAGCAGCCCAAATGAACAGAGATAATAGCATGTGCAATTTTCAACAAGAGCAAACACAAAAAAGAAAATCCAAAAACCAGGAGGAAAAAGAAATACATTTAAGCCTTTAAAACTGGATTAAAATAAAACATTCTTCCTCTTTTAACCTAGGTTTTTTTAGGCAAGGTTGAAGAAACAGAAATCACCGCATACCAGGAAAATACTGAAGCACACGCAGTTTTCATAAACACAGGAGTTTACTTACACAGGTGGACAATCCTATTAAATTCTGAAAGGTACCATCTGACAAAATACACAGACATTTCCAGCTTTATATATCTCACTTCTTTCAGTCTCGGAGCTGATTTGTACAAGCTGGAAATTCCTATGCTGTGTAAGGCTGCAGTGGGAACCTGTATTTCTTCTTTATGACGGGACCCTGCTTTGCTGCTGGTTACACCGGAAAGAACAAACTGTACTGCGAGGCACCAACAAGATTAACAAGTGCCTGGGGAGCGCTGAAGGCGGAAGCGGCGTTAACCCTGCCGTGATCACACCTCCCTTCTGCTGCACCAGCTTTGCACAACTGCAAACCAACTCCCAAACCCACGGCCCGGCCAAACAGGACACCCCACGAAGAAGTTAAAGGAAAACTTGTGCAGAGCGAAGGAGTTTCCTTTTCTGAGCTGTAGCTGCGTGCTCCACAGAAGAATTTGGCAGCCAGTGACGAAAAAGTATCATTCCGGACCTAGACAGACAGGTTACACAATGTCAGCTTTCAGGGCCATAGGCCTGAAATGAGGATGGCAATTTCTCCTTGCAGCAGTCGGGAATTTCACACAGTGAAAAAGTCTTAACCCTATGATAGGACAATGCAAAGGTTAAAAGGAAAGCAAGGAAATGAGGGATTAATGTCAGGCCTTATGCAAGAATCATTTCCTCAGCTGTGTTAAAATCATAGTCATGACTGTTAAGTATATGACAACAGAAGAAAGGGACAAGAAAAAAAGCACAGTACTTTTTAATGGACAGAAGAATTAATGAAGTCTGATTTCCCATGAATTGCTTTTCCTCCTTTCCCTGCAACCACAGTAAACCTACATTTCTGCCAGGTCCCAAACACACATGGTGAGTGCTCTGCCATTTCCCCACCTGCTATTCTGTTCATGTGCTGGAAAGAGGGATGACAGCTGAATCCTGGTTCTCTCTCCTAAAGCGAACTGATGAGGCGACTTTGTCCTTCCTTACCCAGACATCTCTTTTCCTGAAGTTTGCAGAAATCGGTCAGCTCTGAGACTTTCCACCCCCAGTGCCAAATGTGACTGAGCTAGGTCATTAAAATTTAACAGGAGAACTGCTTGGTGGAGAGAAACCAATGCAATCGTTTTCTCTTCTTCAGCCAGACTAAGGAAGTAAAACTAATTACTGGTGTTATTTTTGATGCAGAATGCTGAGAAGGAAAAGGTCAGAAAATATTCAGGGTACAAAACAATATTGAAAAATGACAAACTGATGCCTCCTGAATGAAATATTATATTCAGCTTATGCCGCTTCAGAGAAGGGAAGAAATAAATAGGTCATATGCAGATATGAACAACTAGTTTATAAAATAGTTGTTACAAATATATATATTTAAGTGTTTTTATAGTCATTTATATTTGTAAGTTGTTTAATATTATATATAATATATATAATTAAGTTGCTTAATATAACATATAGTATTTATAATTTTAAATTAAGTATGTTACAAAAATATAAAAAATAAAAAAATAGGTAAATTAAAAAATCTAAGTATAAAAATAGTGCGATTTAGGGATGAAATTCCCTAGAATTACATAGCGGAGTACAAGCGGGCCAGAGGCAAGTCCGTGGCTACAGAGCAAGTCACGGCATAGGCCAGAGGAAACTGGGCCGCATCCCTTCTCCTTCGTAACCCAGTGGTGGTCGGGTAAACTTAATGTTCTGTGCACAACAAATGATGGCAGCGAGTGCAGTCTAATGCAATGAATGCGGTAACTCGGGGAACTTGGGAGCAAAGGGCGCGGAGCAGGATGGCCTCAGGCACGGCCGAGCCGGGCGGCACCACCCCCACGGGTGGTAAAACAGCCACTCGTTTCCTAAGGGATCCCTCCCGCCGCGTTTCGTCCGGCTGCCGGCGGGATCGGCCCCGCTCCCGGCAGGATTAGCTCCTCTCCCGGCGGGATCATCCCCCCTCCCGGTTCCCCGTGGCCCTGAGCTTCCGCAGGCCCGGGCGGGCGCTGCCTGGGCGGTGGCGGGCACCGGCGGCCTGAGGGGTGGCGGCCCGGGGAGCGCTGCCGGTGCCGTGTGGCGGCCGGAACAACGCGGGCAGTCGGGAGAAACGGGAGGGCCCGGCCTCGGGCGTTGTAAGGTGCTCTTAGGGTACTTCTAAAAGTTACGGCTGTGCTTACAAACTGAGGATCTGTTCTGCAGAGAAGCCGCAAGAACACCGCAGTAGTTTCTTTTATGAGATTCTGCAAGAAAGTGTTCTAATTCTCCGTGATGAGCTTTGAGTAACCTGTTCTTGCTAATTAAAAATGAACCAAATGAAATGAATGTGTCGATCTGCGATCCCACGGGACGGCCCTCAGTATTGTTTTGTCTATAAGAACTAAATGGAAAGAAGATGAAACAATTCACCTCTTTTTTATCCATCCAGTTCTTCACTTCTGCCTGAAATGGCCAAGCAAAATTCCCCGTCACTAGCTGAAGTTGTAAAACGAGTAGCAGAGCAGCAGCAGTCACAGGTGTCTGACATAGAAAAAAGCAAAACAGTTCTTTTCCAATTGCAGGTAATAAACATTGTTTAGAGTAATTAAATCAATTAATTTTCGATAGATGAGGAAGTATTCCCTTGAACAATAGAAGCTGATGGTACTTAATGGGCGAGTGCATTCAAGTGTAAGGCAGCTATTCTGTAACTGTGTGTGGCATTTAGGCTCAGCCAGAACTGTGGGTGTGTATTGTTTGCAAGAAGCCACAGCACAGCTAAGTCTTCATTACAGCAGGTGAAACGTTGGTTTGTTACTTGGAAAAAAAAAACCCACCAAAAATACCGAGCTGAATTCAAAAGGCAAACCCACAACTAAATGCAAAGTTAGAGCTTTATGGTTTTATTTTATTTTTTTTTAAAAATGGTAATTTCATAAGAAATTGTAGGGAAAAGATTTTAAAGACTTTTTTTTTTTTCAGATTTTCACCACAGTAAATATATATTTTTTCTTAACATATTTTTTGACACAAAATGCTTCTCTCTCTCCACCCCCCCCACCCCTTTATGTTTGAAGTGGGTATCCTAAATAGTCATTAAATACTGGTATTATTCTCTACTATTTTGTAGAACACTGGATATGTGTAGTTTTTGTGAAGACTCTTAAGTCTGAGAAAAGATGATTCCAGTCAACATTTTTGAGCATGGAAGAATGCAAATGGAAATAGTTAGAGTTCCAATTATAACATCTGTGCATAGCTCTACAACTGAAATAATTGATATTTGAAACATATTTTTGCACAAAGATAACATTTCTGAAGTAGCAGTGAAATCTTGTAATTTTAGGAATGTCAGTGGACTGGCCACACTTAACAAGAAGCTTTGTCCTCTATCCCATAATATAGTCTGATGATGCTGCAACAATAATTTGTGATCATACCATTTAAAAACATGTATCTATTTTTAAAAAGACCCACAGAACTTTAAAGCCCGAGGTAATTACAGGTCCTTTCCAACCTTGATGATTCTGTAATTTCTTATGATGGTTTGAAGTACTTCTTCGTGGTTTTCTTCACTTCTCATAATCATGTAGAGGCCTTTTTAGGACTAGATACGTTATTTCTTATGGGGTTGAAAACGGCTGTGATTAATTCAACTCTCAGCTTCTACTGTGATGAAGTCAGGATTAAAAACCTCAACTGAACAGTTTAGTTAAGTTCCATCAGCTGACACACCCCTCTATGTGTTGGTGTGGGTTTGCAAGGGACTTTTGGCATCTTTAGTTATTTTTATTCTGATTAGGACTTCACCAGCTCTAAGCAAACATTACAATTGGGTTTGATCTGCCACATCCTATATATCTTGCAACTTAAGAGGAACTTAAAAGTGAGTTCAAAGGTGTCGTATTTAATATTTTAGACTCAATCTAAGGGGAGAAGACTAAGATAGTATTCTTACATTATGCCTCTAAGATGATGATATTAAGAAATATAAGTCTAATTATCTTCCATTCAAACTGCATCAGGCAAGTGAAAAAAAAAAAAAGTTGAATAAATTTCAGTTACAGTGTTTAACCAGACACTTCATATCTTCCCCCAAAAAGAATTCTTAAATGAACACTGAAATATTTTACAGGCAAAGTGTCAGGAACTAGAAAAAGAAATGAATTCTGTTCTGTTGGAAACAAAGACAACAGAAAGGGAAATACATCTGCAAGATGATGCCATAGAAGTGACAAAATATCAGTGTGAAAATCTGGAGGCCCAAGTCAGAGCCCTTCATTCTGAAAATTTAAAATTGAGGTGTGATGCAGAAACAGTACAAGAGGAGTTTGAGATGATACTTGCAAGAAATAATGAATATCGGGAAAAAATAAAGGATCATAAACATCTATTTTGGGAGATGGAAAGTAAATTGCCAGTTATGATTGAACTTGCCAGAAAGAAAGGTGTTGTGGAAGAATTAAAGGCAAAGAAAGAGGAGTTAATGTGTGATCTCCAGAATCCAGAAGGATCTGTTATGAAACAAGTGCAGGTACTATATTTCCCTTTTGATTCTTTCCTTTTATGTGAAATAATTTTGACATAGTTCATGTAATATGATTATTTTGTCTAATATGTTTGTGGTTCATGAGGGGCTGACTACAAGGGAATATAGGTAATTCATAATGCTGCATTAATTGGAGAAACTTTTAGTTCAGTATGCAGTGAAAAATACCAGTATTGTTATCTGTGTAATATTGTAAAAAAAAAGGTTTATACTGTGTGATTGAATGAACTCAAATATGAAAATACTACAGAACTGTAAATTAAGCTTTATCTTTGGATAAACTTACATGAATGCTTTTCAGAATTCTGTGGAAGATTGCCATATTGTTACATTTTTCAGGTAAGAACACAATATTCTTTAAACTTTGCTGTCAACAAAATAAACTTGAGCTGTTTGCCAACAGAAGGTAGATTTGATGAGATGGTGATAGAAATAAGAAGAGAGAAAAGATATGTTTGGTATTCTAATCTAACACTGTAGGTTTTACTTGACCTAATTGCAATTTTTATTAATAACAACTACATAGGATTTTTTCACCACAGATTTTTGCCAATATATGGACTAACACAAGTATGAAGTTGAAATGGGATCACAGATTTCAACTTTGATGTAACTTGCATTATTGAAAGTTTGGTGGTACTCTATTAATGTAAATGGATGAAAATTTGTTTGTACAACAGATCTTTCAATACTGATAAATGAAGACTAATTAACATTGTGTTTTCCTACAAGAAAGAAAAATACATCTCAAACATTACATTAAATATTCTTGCATCTTGCAGTTAATGACATTTTAAAAAAAGACCACCAAAAGGATCTCAAAGTCCTGAATTGTTGTAGTTTTCATATTTCAGATCAAGAGTATATATTCTTACAGGTGTAAAACTGTGTGATAAAATATTTAATAGTTAATTTTTAAGTACCCATCCTAAATTATTATGACTTTAATTAGTATTAATATGTTTATTGTGAAATTGTTTATTATAGACCTTTATCTCATCTCTATTAAAATGAGACAATTTTAATAAGTAGATTAGATGAACTGTGCAACCTTTCAAGGAGTGGATTTGTTTATCTTGACTTACATCTGCAGGAAGAAATCACACTTTTAAAAAGCGAAATTGCAACATTGAAAGATTCTGTCAATAAAAAAAGAGATCTGCTGGAAGAAGAGGAAAAAAAGCATGCTAAGCTTAGAAAAGAAATTGAGGTGAGTCATTGGAATAAAATTTAATTGCAGTTCTCCTGATGGAATGTAGATAATACAGATGAAGTTGGAAGTACTTTGTACACCATTGCTGGCTATACGTTGTTCAAGTATAGGTAGTAATGATGCTGTCTTAAATTCTGGGTACTCATAGTCTTTCTAAAATTCAGAGCTAAATTGTGAAGAACATGTTTTTCTGAAGTCTTTTGAGAAGGAGTGAATCTGTGAACTTTTGGAATGATTCCTAGAAAAAGAAGAGGTCACTGAATGGTAGTAAAGCAAATGCACATTTTAAAATTTCTGTAATACTTCTGAAATACTTTACATTTCACTGCTAAATTGGTGACTTGATAACTCATAAATGGAAGAATCAAATGGACCAGGAAAATTGACTTCCCACAAATCTCCCTAATTTGAGCTGACATTAAATTAGGAATAACACAGCAGCTCCTAATTAGCTGACAAGATAAAATTCTGATCAATAGTTAAAACCTTCTCTTTTAAATAATTGAGCTATATTTTTCATTTTGTTTCTTACTAAAATACCCTGTATGATTAGATAATTTTTCATTTGGAAGTTTCATACCATTTATCTTGTCAGTTCAAATAAATGCCACAAAATTTAATGAGCAAAGGTTAATAATATAAAGATTAACTGATTTAAGGTTAGGTCTATTGCCCTTTGTAAAATGTAGGAGGAAGAAAGAATCACTTTTTTCATGTTACAGAGAACAAAGAGAATTTTTAACCTGAAAAGAAAAACACAGCTGCTTTAGAATAGGTCTGCTAGTCAGCATTTGAGAAAATATTTTATTACCAAGGCAACATGCTCCTAAGAAAATTCTCTAAACCTAAAGTTAAATTAGGTAGCCTAAAAATAATGTTCTGTTCTGTTTTCGAAATCAATTTAATTAAATAGTGAAGGGTAACTTTTACTTCTGTTCTTAAGTTGTTTGGTTTATATGTTCTTTTTGTCTCAGAAGGAAGCAGGTTCAAACCCAAAGCCTTTCAAGGTATTATTTTCTATTAAGAACTCTCCTGAAAACAGTCCCATTTTTAATATAAAATTGACAGTGGATAGACAGAGACATTTATACCCAACAGTCCTCAGCACAACTTGGGAAAGGAAAGTCAAGTACAGGAATAAAGTGAGATTCTAGGCACATGGAGGAGGTTATATTGAGCTGCAGTGGTGGAATTCAGCTGCAGACTGCTGGCACCTGATGTAATTATTTGGAGCATCCAAAGGAGGGCAGCTAAGATGGGCCTTGAGGAGAAGCCCTACGAGGAGCAGCTGAGGTCACTTGGTCTGTTCAGCCTGGAGAAGACTGAGGGGAGACCTCATTGCAGTTACAACTTCCTTGTGAGGGGAAGAGGAGGGGCAGGACCCCAGGGAATGGCCTGAAGCTGTGTCAGGGGAGGTTAAGGTTGGATGTCAGGAAAAGGTTCTTCACCCAGAGTGTGGTTGGGCACTGGAATGGCCTCCCCAAGGAAGTGATCACAGCACCAGCCTGGCAGAGTTCAAGAAGTGTTTGGGCAATGCTCTCAGACACATTGTGTGACACTTGGGAATGTCCTGTGCAGGACCAGGAGTTGGAGTTGATGGTCCTGATGGGGCCCTTCCAATTCAGTGTATTCTATGGTTCTGTGACTCTTAAAGCAGCTTGTGGACCTTCTCTTACTCTTTCCTGAACACCAGCCCCATCACTCATTTCTTGAAAAGCAGATCCTGTTCCCAGCCTTGGACAGGGTTGTCAGCAATAAATTAGGGTAGTTAGCTGTATGGGGTCACAGCTTCAGTCACAAGGATAATTCAAGATATTCACAAATACAAGAAAATTTGTTGTTATGTAAAAGTACTTTAAAAAAACCCAACCCAGAAGACTGTCTATTTCCCTGCTGTCCTCTTTCCCCAATGTCAGTGTGTGACTGTATTACTCTTGACAGATGCTTGCCTATCCTATCCTTAAATTACCCTGGTGGTGGAGATACCCTGAGTACCCAGACAATTTTTTTGCTAGTGTTCGACTTTCATGTACACAAGATCCAATAAAAAGCACAATGTTGTCCCTTCACTGCCTCCAGTAAGCATATTAGTGTTCCCTCCCTCAGCCAATGTGCCAGACTGTTCCCAATAATGATACTAGAGACACATTTCTAAAAAAAGCAGATAATATTGATCATAGATGTTTCAGTGTCATACAACGTAGTCCTAGTGATGCAGATGCCCCAAGCACTCATTCAGATGAGTGAATCTGACAGCATCCCTCAAAAAGTTGCAAACAATTATAGTGGAGAGTGAGGTAACATGAAGAAAGACAAGCCCTCACCAATAAAAAAGGCAGTAATTTATAGACCACCAGTGAGGCAGTTTCCTAGTTATTTGGGAAATTTAGGCAGTGAGATTTGCAGGAAGTCACTGACAGTGCTGTGGTTCTGATGCAGCTGTACATCATCATGTGCATGTGAAATACAGTGTAATAATGCTTCAATAAGCAGACACAAGAGTAATTATACACTACCACTTATATGCCATTTAAACTAGGGTAAGTAAGCCCAAATTTCATTAAGGGAATACCCATTATTTCCATTTTTATTGTAGTGAATGCTTCATTCTTTTAGCACTTCAGAATGCAAATTTTCAGAGGATTATCTGCAGCAGCCATTCTTCTCCACATAAGGCAGCAATGAGGGCAGAATTGACAGTCTGCATTGCCGCAGCATTGCCTGTCTAAGAAAAATGTGCCATTTTAAATGCAGTGCAGCTACAAAGGTGCTACTCCAGCCATCGAGGTTACCTCATTTGTATTCCCATTTATACCCAAACACATTTGTCAAAGAATGAAAATTTCTTCTTTCTCACCTCTCATTCTAGTGCCTCAAATCTTCTACGTGCAAAGCCTTGCCAGAGCTGTGACATGCTGAGTCCTTGGGTGGCATTTACTGTGTTAAATTTTAGACATCTACTGAGCAGATATCCACACTGAACTCTGCACTTAAGGTCTTAGTAGGACAAAGCTTTTCTTTCCTTAATGGGAAAGTGAGGCATTATATTTATGTCCTAAACGAGACATCTGAAACAAGTCAGATGAATGGCTTCCTAGATGTCTTTTCAGTAGCTAAAAATAAATGTGGAATGACTTGGTCAAATGTCAGAATATATACTTGGACAGAATTAGGTGAGCTGAACTCACATCTGTGAATAGTTTTACTTGAATGAAAATTTGAAGTGATTTTTTTTTTTTTTAGGTACAGAATAAAAGATATGATGCTATTTTAAAACGTTTGCATTGCCAACTGAACAAAGTCCACTCAAATAAACGACAATGGCATTGGAACATTCAGCAGTTGGAGAAGAAGGCTGCAGAACTAAGAAAGTGTCTTGGAGTAGAAGAGTTACAAAACATCATGTAACAAACTTAACAAAGCTAGAATGTACATAATCTTTTCCAGGCAGGGGAATTTTTTCTGGAAATGCTACAGATCTTAAATAGCCTGATAACTGGGTTAGGCCTCAGTGATTTCCTTCTTTTTAAAGTTTGTCCCTCTTTCATTGTGTGGCTTAAACTAATAACCACAATAATAAGCTAGCTGTTCAGAAATAACTTAGCTGTTCAGGAAGAAAGTTACTGACACTTCCAGGTGTTTTCAAAATATGTGTCAGTTTTATCTAAAAAGTTATTTGAAAGTCAACCAAACAAGATTTGGGCAGTTCCTCTATATTTCATTTGGTCTCTGAAGGTTGGGATATATGCTGCTGTTCCTACAGAGAAATTAATATTGGTGTATATTTGCACTCCTGAGAGACCAAAGTTCTTTTATCTTTTATCTACATCCCTTTTTATTGCAACTTGCTAAGGAACTCTGAAAGCTTTGATGGCCTGTATTTTGCTCTGTGGGAAACTCATATAAAAGATGTTACAGTCTGCCAGGATGTTCTGGCATGGGGGACAAAGGGGACAAAGGCTGTCTGGCTGTAAAAGGCAGGCTTTGGAACAAGTACACTCAGAACTGGATGTCAAATAATCTGACTTCAACTGGTCTAATAGATGTTAGCAAAGAGGAGTGAGTAGGTACCACATCTGGACAGCTTTTAAAATGGAACAACTCACCCTCAAGAAACAAGAATGCGTTATAGATGATTGATGATAGAGGAATTTATTGTCTGGAGGATTTTAACTAATATCAGCCATCTAACATCTAAGTGCTTAATGATCTAAGATGACTCAACATAAATGATAAGTGTATTAAAAATTCTTGTTAAAATAGTAGTGAACAGTTGCCATTTTCCTTTACTTTCTTTTTATTTTATATTGCTTGACATTTGAAGAATTTACAGTATTTTCCCTACTCTTACACTTAAGGCAGTAGTTCTACTTGGATATAACTTGTAATGTTTATCTGTTCTATTAAAGTAGCTTTTTATTTAAGGTGTTGTCTTGAATAATTTAGATTTACCTTTACTCATGAATATAAAATGAAGACAACTGTTTACTGTGAAAAATGTTAAACTGCTTATATATTGTTATCTTACAAAAGCAAAGCTTAAAATGTAGTACTATTATTACCTTCATATATTCTTGTATATTTACATTTCTGTTAATATGTTTTTTCACTTAATATAAAGTTATTTTAAGCAATATCTTGATTCATTAAGGCTCTCTCTAAACATTGTTAGTCTCTCAAGGTGTTTTTGCTCAGTCTTTTTTTCCTTTGCAATAATATGAATGAGGCTGCTTTCATTAATGCAATAAAGCAGAAATAAAAACCTCAATATCCTATGCTATAGTAACAATATGTCCTGAATATTGAGTCTTACTGAGTATGTAGCACAAAACTGCAACATTACCACAGTTTATCCCTATACAGAGCAAAATAGCATCCATGTTATGCATGTGTGTCTTCCAGATCTGAAAAGTTGGAGAATTTACTGTGTTATTGCCAGTTTTAGCGATTAACTGCTCTTCTTTTATTTTGCCTGATTCCTAATTACACTTTATTCGTCCATCAAGTGGAATGAGTGTACTTTATATCAAGGACAATGATATAAGTAAAAACACTGATGTGCTATCTTCTTGATGGGTTAAATAGTTCACGCCTTCTAAAGCTATTGATTGTCAGATCTGACCAACAGCTTTAGTGTAATATACCCCCCCAAAGTGGTACAACATCCAACATTTTCAGGGTTTTAAGATGGTATACCCTTAAGTATGCCATTATCTTGTTTTTATTTTTAGTTTCTCATTATTTCTGCTCCAGAACAATTAATGCATCAAAATATGTTTTGTATCTTACTTCAACTAAGTTCACTTGGACATCTGTTACTAATGGTCTAATATCACAGTTTAGCCTTGCATTTATTACCAGTTGAACAACTATAGCAAACAATCCAAAACTTCTAATGTAACAATGATATCACACCTTTGTTTTTCTTTCTGACCAGTGAAGAGGTTCATTATTACTTCCGTGGGAATTGGGGCGATTTCTGCATGTCGACATGTGTACAGACTGACTCACTCATCTCAAATAAATACCTTGGACTTATATCTTCCTTGTTCTTTTTCATAAATCTCAGTAATTTCCCGTATCTCAAATTAGTTTTCAATGTTTTGAAATTGTTTAATATAATTTAACAGGGGTGCATACAAGGGCTCTGTATAGTACTTCCTTTACTGCTACATGTGGAGGAAATGTTCCCTTCAATACAAACACTTCCTATCATCCGGTGTCTAAGTTGTCTTATACTCCTTCTTGCTCTTTGCAAGAGAGCCCATGCTTTTGCCTACTGGGACCCTTGACCCCTTCATGGGATCTCAGCTACCAAAGGTGTATTTCTCCTTTTTCTTCAGTGTAAAACTTGCTTTTTCAGTTTGTATACTTGAACTGTGGCTAGATTTTGTGGCAGTAAAGCTGAGAAGCTGAGATGTACTTGAATTTCCAAAGTTCGCTCCATTCATATCGGGACACAGCTAAACCATGCAATAGCTCCTTTCTAGCCTGCACAGATGAGTTTCTTAGTAAAACCAGGATGTAAATTGGAAGGAATCACAAATGGCCAAGGATCTTCTTGATACAGAGTTCAGCTATCACCCAGTAGTTACCAGAGTATTTGAGACACAATTTAGTCCATTTAAATATGCATATTGAAAAAACAAGTTTTATTACATGCATACACTGATTGTTGTTGTCTTCCCACATCACTGTCCTAGTTAAATGCCACAATTATAATCTCTCATCCCACATAAACACATCATTTGTGTGTTAAACTCAACTGCCTTAAAACATGAGTTGATTAATTTTTAATCTTGGAAGCTTTGTTCTCAGTTTCCACTAGACTTCTACTTTAGCCACTGACTACACCTGAGATCTGTATTCAGTGCTAAACACCACATTTTAGAGGATCAAACACATTTGGCACACTTGCATTAAGCAGAACTTTGTATAGCAAAGTACTTATATATTTTCCCAGGTGCAGCATCTCAAATTTAACATGCAGTGTTCCACAGAAAATAAATATAAGGAAAGTATAAACATTTTACTAGGGAATTACAGTTAATTGGGAGAAAACCTAATCTTGAGAAAAAAAGTCAGCTGAAACAAGGAAATAAAAATTACTGCCTTCTCTAAACTACCAACATTCTGTACAACAAACAGAGGTAGAAATTATGTAGCTTTTTATAACAATGTTTGGTTTCAACAAATCCTAGCAACCTGCTGAGGCAGATTTTTCTTGACACAACATTGAACAGTAGCAATTTGATTTCAGTGCACTTTCCCCCCCTTAACAAGCAAGCACAGACAATAGGAGAACGGTTTATTATTTTTGGGAAATAACTTAGTGAATGAACTTTGTATTCTTATTACGTGAAGCTTTCCCAGCTCCTGTTGGAGAACTGTGCTGCCAAACCCGTATCAGTCATTTCTGAGGATGAGTGTGGGGCTAAGGGAAGAATTTCTGGCTTCAGTGCTCTGTAGAGAATGGCAAGAGGAGTGACTGCCCACTCTGAACAGCGAAACAGCAATGACCAGTGGGCATGCAAATAACTAAGTGTGGGAAAACTTACCAACCAACGAGTCCTACCCATCACCCAGGAAAACTTTAAATCACAGGAAACTGGATTTATTCCAACAATATAATGTCAATGAGTAGGAGAATACTGGGGGAATTCCACACTTGACAGGGAAAATATACAGTTGTTGAATCACTCATGACATGCAGCAAATGTACTGCTGTATGATAAAAGGAGGTATTTCCCCATGCTGTAAACCAGTGCTCTACAGGAAGCCCTTTCATGTGACTCAACAACCTCAGGTGCTGGAAGCAGAGGAAATGTGTCAGATAATGCAGACATACCTCCTAAAATCACTGCTCTCATCAAGGCAGCATCAGATAATCAACAGAACAACAGAACAACAGAGGAGGGAAGGAAGGTTGGGGATAGACACCAGTGCTGTGCTGCTTTGCCTCTCTAACAGTTTGCTTTGTCCCTCAGGAGAGTCATTTGCAGAGCTGTGTCCATGATGGTGACAGTATGCACAGTATTCTGTCATAGTTCTTACCCGATGCTTCAGAGAAGAGGAATCATGACCACATCATGCACTGATGGTACATCCTGCTGCTGAGGGTGGGGAAAAAACCAAATTTCAGAACTCTTAGCTGATTTTCTGAAATGCATTAATATACAAAGTGATTTTTAGGTCCTTTGTTAAAGTGCAGCTGTAGCATGTAACTCCGAGTCATGTGGAGGCAGTGACTTTTTGAGAAACAGCCTTAAAAGTGTGGTGAGGCACTTGCACAGGTTGCCCATAGCGATGGTGGATGCCCCATCCCTGAAATCTTTCAAGGTCAGGTTGGACTGGGCTTAGAGCAACCTGATCTAGTTGAAGACATCCCTGCTCAGTCCAGGAGTGTTGGACTAGATGGCCTTTAAAAATCCCTTCTAAGCCAAACCATTCTATGATTCTTTGAAAGCAAACAGAAGAGACAGCTTTACTGTCACTAAATATAATCCTTGTTGAAAATGGTTGCTACAATAATGAGCGAAGGACAGTGCTCTGTGTTGAACAGGGATTTCTCGTGTTAGGAAATCACACGAGTTCTTTCTACCTTTTTCAGTAGTTATTTAATTTAAAATAGCTTAGTATTTGTACAGAACTCAGTAAAATAGTCTCCAAATATTTCCAAGAGTAGCAAGCTTCTTAATATCTCATTTTATTATAAATGTCATATACCATATATTCAATACTTATTGACTGTCACATAAAAGCTTCGATGCTTTTCTGTCATCTGCACGTTGTATTAATTAACACAATCTATCAGTTTCAGTGATTTCAGCAAGGTTGGGCAGACTTTTCTGGGTGGAACAAGCACCGGCATTTGAAACGCAGCTGCTGCTTCCCCGCACTGGCACTGAAGTCCAACAGTTCCCTCCAGTGGTGAACCGTCTTCTTACATGGTAAAGACGTCTTTCACTCTCCGCTTTTGAAGGTCAGTCCTGACCGTGAGAAGCGTTAACATTTCTACAGAACACTATGTATAGTCCTAAATGCTATTTTTTTCCTAAAAGTGCAGGATGAAAAGGAGAGGCTGCATGTTCCAGCATTTACAACAACTGGAGGATTCAGTGTATTCATTCTTAATTCTTGATCTGCTTTTTAAAGAGGATTAATTTGGCAAATTTTCTCAGACTTTCTGTTTTAATATCAGTTATAATGCAAAGTCCATTACAAACAGAAGGCATGCAAATTTTTTCTTATAAAATAATTAAAAATATTTGGTTTTGTCTGCTACAGATTTCTCCCTAGGTCACTGTCTTCTTAGTAAGAATTATTCTGTTTAAGATCCTTGTCTTCCCACTCTTTGATGAAGAATATGTTTCAGAATTACCAGATCAGACACACAGCTGACTAAAACTGATGACAGTTGACAGTTACAGATTTACAACGTATTATGTAAACCTGCATTTTCAGGCTTCTTAAATAACTGTGCCTGGACTGAATCTTTTGGCCTGAAGCTGCAGTTCTGTCTGAAGGTCATTGTTCTGGAAAGCTGAAACATAAGGTATGAATGTCAGTGCTTGAGGCTCCCAATATACTTGACAAGAGAAAGGCATCCTGCAGCTGATTCAGCTGCTGCATGCCTTTTGGCAGAGTCTTGCTCTTCCCAGACACATCAAAGAAATCCTAGTGCAACTACCCTTAAATTAAAAGACTCAATTACCTATTTCATGTGATATAAGCCCAGAAACAGCACATACAGTCTGTTGTTTACACATATTTAAAGGTTTATTTTATGGCTGCATGCTGTAGAGAAAATGACAGCTTTGGCAGGGGATTTTTGGGGAGAAGGAGGACAGTTTCAGGATAACAATCATGTAATGACTGACTTTTAGAATTTTTCTCTTTTTGAGTATTGGCACAGAATTCTAATCTATGCAATCCTGACTTTATAACATTCCTATAAAATTTACACTAAATGACCAGTGGTCTTCTCAATCCTTTTGGATTAAAGCTATCTGAGGCTCGTGATTAAAATTTTATCCTCAGGCTTTGTCATATCTGTCATATTTACTAAAGGATTGGAATGCCCTGCCTCAGGTGCAGTACTAATACATTATCTACCTTTTGTGCATCTCTACTAAAATTATTACCATCTCTCAAATTATGAGTTCATATTGTTGCTAAGACTTCTTTAACTGCTAGTGCATTTATTTTGGGTTAACTGGTGCAGTTGGGAAAGCAATAAAGTATTTCTGCAGAGGAGAGCTTGGGTATTTCAAGTTTTTTCCCAGTTACAACTGATAGTCATGGAAGGAAAGAAACACTTGTAGGATATGTTTCATGTGAACACCTTTATATAGTTGCTTTAGGATGACAGGGATTGCTCCCTAGAAAGTCCCATTTCTCTCAGTTGACTGTAAAGGGAGTCACTAGCTCAGATGTAAATAATTACATTCTGATGTCTAAAGGTGTCCAACACCTAAATTCTTAAGCCATCGGAGCCACAGGATCACTAATAGTAAAGGCTCTTTATTGTCTTGTTGCTGGTGCCATATTTTCCTTTGCATTTTCCTGGTTTTCCCTATTGATTTCCTGGGCTGCAAACTTCTCATTTATATATTATGTTCAATAATGTAACAATTCAATGTTGTCATGTTTTCCTGAATGTTACACTGGGGAGCAGCGGGAGGCTGCCTTTAACAGCCATTTCCATTTGCAGTGAACCAGAGTAGGCTTTTGGCTAAAGGTTTTCACTTTCATGGTGGAATACTCTTGTTTTTAGCTTCTTTTCAGTTGCTTTCATAGAACTCTCATTTTTCTTTTGCTTTTTTTCTATCTGCTTTTCTCCAGACTCACAATTTTCATCAGCTATAGAAAAACAGACATTTTGCAGCATCAGCTAATGTTTGGGGAAATCACCTTGCCTGTCTTGGACACACCTATTTAGAATTTAGTAACTCACATTGTGGTGGCGCCTTGCTGTTTGCATTGACTATGGAGGGGATTTGGATGGGAAGAAATGTACTTCTTGGATAGCTAACATGAAGTAAGATGAAACTTCCTAGGGCTCTAAGATGGGTGGCATGTTGCCTTCTAGCACATTGCCTCTGTTGCTTGAAGAAAGAGTCCAGGCCAAATAGTTCTAAACTCATCGTAGATTATGAAAATTACATGACATAAATCCCATCTATTATCTCCAGTTATCCCTGACTGACTCCAGGCCAGGAATTAATGTAGCTCTATCCATCGTAGTGTGAGCATAATTGAGTTACTCTGCACTGAGAGCAATAATACTTTCTGTGTTAAAGGATAGCAAGGAATAATTTTAGAAACTCTAATAAGCTGTGTGACCTCCATGCTACATTTCTGAAATTGAATTCTCCCATGGCAAGACAATTGCTCCCCCGCAGTCTGCCTCTGACTGCAGACAAGTCATAAGAAATAATTCAGCTATGGTTTCATGGTCTATAAAGAGTTTCCCTCCTTCCCACTCGGCTGTATTCTCTTCTTGTCTTCTATGTTCTAGCACATTCACAATTAGTTTCTGAATTATCAGGATATACAGACAGGCTAGCAGTGTCTTTGTACTACCACTGCATCCTTCGCTACTTCACTTCTTGCCCTAAACAAATTTTATCTAAAGGTCTTTAGCATTCCAATCATGTGAACTGTCCCACCAGTTGTTAATAATACTTGCATCAGTGAAAATTTCCAGAGTCTTCTTTGCCACTTGAACTTTTAAAATTAGTACCTAATGACCAGAAAATCTTTGAGCAGCAGTTGAAAACAAAGTAATAAACTTTGACAAGTATAGCAGAGGAATGTGACTGGGAGACAGACGCAGGCTGCAATGAGTAGAAGTGATAGAAATTGGAGAGGGGAAACCAGTAGTACATAAGTTTGTGTCCATTTTATACTACAGAGCCTGTAGTGCAACATGAGGTTCCTAAGTCTGAAAAATCCTCAATGGTCAGCCGATAAGCTTGTCTTGCTCCAGGTGCTGGAGAACAGTGTTATTGTCAGGGTCTGTTAACCCATGTGACAGGGACCTGTGCAAAAGATCTGAAGGATTGGTCCTGTTGTTACCTCCACGAGTGTCAGAAGAATCTCACAAGGTTACTCTTTTTTTTTTTTTTTNGGTAAGAAAAGTGCCATAGGTTTTTTTTTTTTTTTTTTTTTTTTTTTTTTTTTAACTGGCTCTTTGAACTAAGCTATTTGTTTGATGCTCCTTTTACCATGGAACTTCTTGCTCTTCTTCATGGTGCCTCCAGTGCTTCCTTACAGGGTGCAGTAGCTGCTTAAATTCTTTAAGGCAGTAAGTATAGCAGCTGGAGAGGCAGCACCTAGATTCCATTGCAGCTCAACACTGCAGCTACTCTTTCACTCTGTGATCTAATGTCTCAAGTGTATTCAGCACCATGAGACCCCATGTTTTGCTGTCTTCTGCACTAGAAAAGAAATGTCTTGGAAGCCCCAAGTGAAAGAGAGTTTTCTTATTAATATTCTATGTTATGCTGCAGGTTCTGTAAGGTATTCTGTTATTCTGCAGTGGTGTATAGCAGTTCCTAAACCTCCAATACCCTCGAGATCTGGTTTTACATTCATTTGAAGATTTGAGTTTTGGTGAGCTACCCATAGTAACAGCAGAGTTCTATGGCTGCATTTGCAATCCTACCCAGAATAAGGTTTCTCACAGAAGCATGTGGAGAGGAAAGTCATCCCAGTGCAGTTGATGTAATTCCCTGGTCTGCTTCTGAGGGAAGCTGTGTGCAGGAAAGATTTTATTTTCTAGATCAGAAAAAAACATTATTCAACAGGTTGTTTGCATAACTGTACACAGTCTCTTCCTGAATTGTTGGAAAATGTTATTTCTATAGCCATAGCCATTTTAATAAACTTCTCCTTTATAATTATTCAGTTATTCATTCTGCTGCTCAAGAAAACCAGCATAACAGTGATTTAACACAGCACTGCAGCAATTAGCACACACAAAACAACAAAGAAACACCTCACTACTCAAAAGGGGATCAAAGTGTGAAATCACAAGTATCTCATTACAAAAGTAAACCATTACAATAACACCACTTCAGTTCTTAATAGCAATCACAGTCTTTTGGTGGATTTGACTTCTTTCCTTCAGTACCTAAAAAGAAGCTACAGAGGATGCTTATTCCATTTTAAGAAATGTAGTAATTAAGAATTTCAAAGCTTTTCTGGTTTTCTGTTGAAAAGTAAGATCTAATGCATCAATTGCTGAATCACTGCAGCTTTTGTGTAGTCTAAACCCTCTCACTTCAGTAAGTTGGAGTCAGGAATGGAAAAAGGAACCACACATTTTCAGTTACACCTGTAGGGTGTTTATCTGTCACTTTGAAAACTTAATCTAACTCACTTTGCCTTCTTATTGCCCAAGCAGCTGCAGTTGGCTTTCTTTCCATTTGAATGGCTTTGAGTTCTCTGCTTCTCTCATAAGTACTTGCTTGCTTACTTTATTTTGTTTTTGTCTTCATGTTACATTTTATTACTAGATGATGGCAGAAAGGATTTTGACCACTTTTTATGTTATTGGCACCAGAGACATTCCTAACCATGCTTGCTTAGACCTTTGAGATTTTCTACTTTTCTCATACAAAGGGAGTGTTAAACTTTCTTTAGTGTCCTTCCCAAATGCTTTAATTTTCTGATACCATTTAGTATAATTTTATTTGCTTTTAATACTTGCATGTGGAAGATAATGTACATTGGGAAACAAACAACACAAAAGCTGTCATAAAAGCATAAAAGAGCAGCTGATCAGAGAAACAGCAATGCAACATAGTCTTTTAGGAGCAATGGAACACAAGAAGAGCTGACATATTGTTATGCTAACATTTTTAATTAATGATGTATAGAAGGTCAAGTATAAATGAGAATGAGAAGATCTGCTAATAGAAAACATATGCTAGTATACTAAAAATAGAAGTTTAAATATGTGCAATAGAAAAGCCTAGAATTCTGATTAAACATTTGATTTGGAATACATTGGTTGAGTTTCTTTCCTCTCCTGAATCGAAAATGAGGCATACTTGTGAGGGATAACAAAAGGAAAACTTTGGCTATTGAGACCAAATTACCAGTGTGAAATACGTGTCCACTTTATTTCTTTCTCATTCCTTTACAGCAATTGTCTTTGGGGCATACTTGGGGAAAAGTTTGTTTAACCGGACAGTTACTTTGAATCGATAGCCAAGAGGGAGTGCTCCTTCAGTGGGATTTAGCAGTCATGAAAGTGAATGGTCTGTTTCACAGCCATTAAACCTCTTACTTCTGCAGATGTGCCTAGTAAACTCCAGCTGGGAACCATGCTCCTGAGCAGATACACCAGTGTAGTTCTTTAGTGCTGGGATTCCAAGTCATTGGTCTCCCTTCACAGCCTGCGCTTGATGTTGTATCAGCTGTTCAGCCCCCTCACCCACACGACAGAGAGACTTTCCATAGTGGAATGGGCAGCAAGGCAGGAGATCACCTGCAGCGAAGGAGTCACTCTCACCTTAATTACTTGAGGTGAAATTAATAAGACACTTGAGATGTCTTGGTGAAATTAATTGCTCTAAGAAAGCAGAATTGCCCTGCACTGGTGTCCTTCACTAGAGTTTTTTGGTGGCGTTGGAGATGCCACAACAAGTCCTTTCTTCCTGTGTTTGGGACAGAGGTGGTGACATTCAGAAAAGTCAAGGCAAACAGTTGCTTTTGAATTTCAAATTGCCTTTTCTGTTGAGCTACTCTAGAGATGGTTCTGCTAGCGTTTCCTGTGACAATCTCCTATATTTAGAAATATACGGCTCTATCAAAAATGAAAGAATAGAACTTGGCCCTCTAGAGGGTGATCTTTTCCATGTGAGATAATTAAACAGATCCACATGACAGTAAAATTCCTCTTTAGGCACCTGTGGCATTATACTTCATTCAAGAAACATTTTGCTTGTTTTACTGCATGTTAAATGGCTGATCTGTAATGAGTAATTTTCTTTCATTTTAATGAAAACCAGAAAAATTCTTAAAAAACACAGAGAACTTAGCAACTTTACTCAAAAGTGAAATGCAGACATCTCTGATATTGTACCTCCCATAAAGCAGTATAATCACGGTCATTTACTGTCCCAGAGCCTGCAAAATATGGCAGAGACATTACAGAAGACAAAGCCACAATTGTTACTGCAAAATTACTAAGATTTGTAGTCAGTAATCTCTGGAGAAGAAGAAAATGTGAAAGCTGAAGTCTTACATAATATAAAGACTATAATCTGGTGCCATTTTTTAAACTGGAACAGTTTGATGTAACAGCTCTCAAACTTTTTCACTGTTTCCAGCATGCTCCTGAATTCTCTTCTCGTTTCAACTGCAACCTTTTATTCCTGCTCCTGGCTGTGAATCCTGCATTTGCAATGAAACTTCTCTTGCACTCACAGCCTTTACAGAGCTCTAATCCCATGTTTATGAGCCACTGTAGCACTGTAGTTTTCACCAATTATATTATTTTGCACATTCTGCTTTCCTTCATTTATAACTATCACCAGGCTTTTTAAGAAAGCTGCAAAAATGCATTAGAAGTGACAACACATGTAAAATCATTGTTGCTTGACACTGTAAGAAGTACAAATTACATCTTTTGGTCTGCAAGGTGTCTGCCAAGTCCAAGCTGCCTCACAGCATTCTGCAGCAAATTTGGTCAGCACAGTGAAGGAAAAGGGATGGTCTGCACTGAAGTGATTGCTGTTTCCACTTCCTTTGTTATCATTCCCATATCTATAGCTCTTTGACATGGCAAGTTCTGCTGAGAGAGAAGTGAGAAGTGACTGTCAGCTGATGGCCCAGCATCAAAACAGACGAATTAGCAACATCCCCATCTGCTGCCTAGGCTCATGCTTGTTCCCAGCCTGTTCTCCGAGCCAGGAATTGAGCTGGAAGCTGTGGCCTTTATGCACAGCAGAAAGTGGCCAATTTCTTCAATGCTACATATTGTCCAAAGAAATTCTTACAGGAGCTGGAGAATGGAAGTATTACCAGCACCTTTCTTACAGGAGCTAGGCCTTTTCTCTCAAGAGGTCACCAACGACTAGCTGGGGGCTATTTAAGACAGCGGGTTGGAGTTGGTGGCAAAAAGAGAGCTTCTACCCTTGCACATCTGTACTGGGACAGAAACTGCCCTGTGTGGTGGAAGGAATCAATGTGCTGAATATCCTCTTCATTAGGTTAAAATCTTACAGTAATCTAACATAGATAAAAAATGGAAACGGAGACTAATGAAAGCCTTATCCTCTATCTAGCAGGGTACCAAATCCTTAGAACTTTGGATTTATGATACGGGGCCACCAACTAGTGAGTAAACTAAAATGAGAAAATATTTGCACACATTGACATGAAAACAGAGTCTGCTAGAGCAGATTTTCCTACTAGTCACAAAATGTATACCACTTTTATTGACATAAGCTTCTTTGTGGGCCTCTGTTACCCCCTTTTATAAGTCATGATTACACAAATGGCAATAGGGTTCTTAACCTGTGTTTTGTGATTTTAGATTTCAGAAGCCTCTCATCTTAAGGGTTGTTTGAAAAGCTTGCGCAGCAACTCCAGTGTTCTCAGTCCTTTCTAGCACAACTCCAGAATGGAGTTGCATTGCCTGAAATTCCTGTATGTGTCTGTTGCCAAAACTCCTACTCCTGAGGACTATATCAAAATCCTATCTTGGGGTCCAGGAGTGAAGATGGGCCTCTGCAGTGAGAGTTGTCTGAGTATCTGCCCTTCTGATTCTTAGCTAGTTAGAGTATGTTGCTAAAGTGCCAAGATTGTGGGTTTGATCCCATATGGGCCATTCATTTAGGAGCTGGACTTGAGCTGGTCCATGTGGGTCGCTTCCAACACAATACTCTGTGAAACCTACATCTGTGTCAAGAGATGGTTTCCAACTTCTTATATTTTTAAAATGTAAAGTCACTCCACGAGGCACAGGTAAACATCAGAGCTGTAACTTGCTCTGATGTGGGTTCCATTTGTAGCAATAAAAGCTCCAATAACCTGCATTCCCATCCTTTCCTGCTTATCTGTTTCTTACTGGGTAGAAACTATCATGACAAACATATTTTATGACAAGTCAAACTGAAGGAGAGCACCTTCATGTGAATTTGCATCTGTTGGAGTTGTGTTATATCTAAGAAGAGCTTTTGTTCATGCTTTTTCCTTCAAAGGGGCACTAACAGCCACTCTGCTTTTTTTGTGAAGCACTTGACATAATTGTACATTTTTGCAACTGTTTCCTCTTTGCCAGATACTGTGATTGCACTAGTCTCTTTTTCTTAGGAAATCAGACTAAAATAGCTCTACAGACAATTTTGCTTTTTCAAGCAAATTATCCAGATACATTAAAAGCAACAATAAAAATAATATCTCTGGCAGTTCCTTTTTATGGTGAGTCCAGTTTGACCCCAGAGGAGATGCCAAGACTGCTTAGTGTACCTAACAGTAGAACATGTCACAGTTTGTGTGGTTTTCTGGGGCATAAGCCAGAGAGTCAAATCTTGCTCCTGGTGTCAATCAGGAAAAATATTGAACTGTAAGAAAGAAATTGGCCTGTAACATCTTTGTCTGTCTGTATACTTCTGTCAGGGCTGTTTACATTTTCTTCTTTGTTTAACAGTAGGAACTGGAGTGGGCGGAAGGGAAAAAACCCATCATGATTGGCTATTCTTTTTCTAACAGAAAATTAATTGGGAGGGATTGGAGAAGCTCTCTTCTTCTCTCTGAGGAGCCTCATCCTTGATTTGTCCTCTGGGATGGCTGCATCTGGTTCAGCTTAGCTGTATCTGTCTTCAGTATCAACCCTTAATCCAGTTTCACATGTCTGCTGGAATCCTGCCTTTTCTCCCTTGCTTGCATCTTGCAATTTTTCTTTCTCCTACTACTCTTATTTCATTTTAGACTTGTTTGCTTTATGGAAACTCCTGTAAATCATTCCAAGATCCAAGAAGTATGCTAGCTACAGTCATGTTGGCTTGATTTCTTTGGTGTTTTAATGCTACTTGCAGTGGCTATACTGCACAATCAAACTGTGACACTGAGCAAAAGCAAAAGAGTGCCAGTAGATGGCACCATTTATTATATTATAGAAGATTCACAGCCAGGTGTAAGGGTTTTCCCCACTTAAACCTGGCTATCAGTAAAATATAAATCAACCCTCCATTTTCAGAGATGTTACTTACAAGCTTAGTAGAGACCTCACTTTATGTCCTTTCCCAGAGCTTCCTGGGAAGGACTCGGTGGCAATGCCTTAAATGGAAAAAACATTTTAGAAACACTAATGGAACTAGAGGTCAATAGGATACAGCCCAGGGGAGCTTTCTTCTGTTTTGCTCTTAAAACACACCCTGTTGCTGCTTTACTTTCTTCATTCTATTAAGTAACAGATTTATTTTGAGGCGTATCTCCAAACCCAATAACTTCAGAAAAGAATCAAGCAATGGTCAATTACAAACATGGTTTAGCTCTTCTGTAATAATGAATAGTTGTATTTTATTACAACATATAGCAGCTGTTATCTGGGGCTCTCAAGAGTTCTTCAGAACACTAATAAAGTGTGCCTTGCAACACCTCTGCCAGATTGGGAATAGTAATTCCCCAGGAGTCCCACTGACCTCAGTGACTGCTTGCATGGTCCCATGTATCTGAGAAAGACATATTCATGTGAGTAAAGAATACAGAACCAGGAGTAAACAGTGCAATCAATATCTTTTATGCCATTTCAAGTATTTATTTTTTCCAAAAGAAAAAAAAAAAGGAGAAAAGGAAGTAGTTTCATCTTTCAGGAGTTAGCCTCTGCAGCATTTTTGGTGGGGAATCAGACTGCTTGCTTGAAGATTAGATCCAAGTTTTCAACTGATAGTGCATGCACTTTGTGTGCTTCAAAGACGGATTTAGTGACTTCACCATCATTTACTATTAAAGGTTAAAAGCTGTTGCTCTTTCTAATCTCCTGCTGCACAGCCAATGTAATTTTAATACTGTGTGTTGTAGAAGAGGAAAGAAATGCAATGCTAAAACATTTAAAAGGATATATTTTTCCATCTTTATTTTAAGTTATGAAAACTGGCTGCAAAAAGCTAGTAAGTGTTTCCAGTCAATGATAGTTTCCTGGCATCAAAAGATTCTGAAAATGAAATTAAACATCCAGCAGGAACAGAAAGCCCTACAACACCAAGAGGAGAAGACAAAGAAAAAGAGAACAACTTGGATTTTCTATATTTATCTCTGTGTTATGTGTATCTGCTTCACTGGGTTGTCAATTTTAATTGGACTGCAACCTACTGTAGTTGGGTTCTCAGTGGTTCAATTAAAAAATCCTGTTGCTACTTTTTTTCCATATTAGTCATAAATAGGAGTATTGTAGGAGTAATAATGTTACTCCAGTGTCCTGGCAGAATGCCAGGTAATTATATTCCATCTATGGAAGTTTCAGTTGCCGATCCAGCTGAATATATTAGTGTTTATTTTCCATTCCTGATCATCACATTACATAGCACTGCTGTGTATTGCTGAAGAGCCACCTTACCTGTGGCTGCATTATAGTGATGGCTGAACTAAGGAAAAAACCCCCAGAATCTCTCCTCCTAGTAAAAATCTAGAGTTTTACAACATCAAAGCGCAATGTTGGGGTAAGAGATGCTTGAATTAAGGATTATTTGATGGAAGTATACATGGAAAATGTGGATGGATTATACAGACAGTTAATGGCTTGTAGAAACTTTGAATAGTGATGTGGTTATGACAAAGAACAGTGGAAGGACTTTATAGTCCTGCTTAGGGAGATCTTTGCAGGCAAGGTAGGTCAGGCTGAGTCTTTGACTTGAAGAATGGTCTAGTTTGGGAAAAATAATCCTTTAACAGCCTATCTGATGGGATTGCACAAGGACTACTTATCACCTAAGACAAAAAGAAGAGGGACAGTTGAGGGAAAAAAATGGTGATAGTGCCCTCAGAGAAGAGTGTCTGGACATAGTAACTTTATACATCATTTTCTGCAAAGATGTCACTATGAACAGTTTAAGAAAAAGTGACACAGCAACAAACCTTCCCCCATCCCCCAAGAGCAAAAATCAGGACTAGCCTACTGAAACTGAATCTTGCAGAATGTTTACATTTATCTGTTTTGAAAATCACCTGTGGTGTTGTTGAAAAGACAGATATTTGCCCAGAAAATAATCAGTACCTACTTAACTCAGTATTTATTGACATTAACATGAGAAAAATTGAACAAGTCTGTGCTTTGAGTACACCCCCTTCCCCCTGATGTGGCAATAATATCTGGATAAGATTAAAAACAAGGATTATGCCTGCTTGGAGTGATTTCTAAATAAAAAGTACAAAATAAGTAGAAGAGCGATAAAGTAGAGTAGGCATTAATGAGATCAGCAGCAAAGAGACAGAATAAAGGTCAAAATACCAATCTTCTCTTTTGAAAAATCTCTGATGCCAGGGAGGTGTGTTTTGACTTAAAATGCAGAGAGGTATCTTAATTCTCCCAGACTTTGATGATGATTTGGCACCTACCTGTGACTTGTGCCTTGGGGACATCTACAGCTTACAAGTATTCTTGGTCTTTGCTTAATTAGCGAGGAAACTGAAACTGCATTTTTGAATTTGTCAGTTTGCTTGTATTGACACACTGTCTCTGAGTTTCCTGGGCTTGCGTAGTGTTGCCTTGTGAACTGTCTTCATATTTTTTTCGTGTGGGATTATAAAAACCTCATTCAGCAGACTTTTCCTTATCTAAGTCAGAGTGATTATCCTGAGAAGGCTCTTTGAGGTAACTGGAGTTCCAGTGGAACTGGCCACAGGGTGGAAAATCATCTACGTGACCAATGATGTGAGATTTGGCCCAAATATCCTGCTTGCCATACGAGGTGGTTTTGAATTCTCCTAGATTTAATTTTTCACACTTAGGAGAGAAACACAGTTGTTTTCATTTTCTGATAGTGATTGGGAGATGAAAACCAAGCTTCAGGGCCAGTGGCAGTTCCCAGGACTGGCAGCATTAGCTCATGTACCCGATCATACGGCAGCAGTGCAATCCGTTAGCATACGGTACACGGGGAGCTGTCAGGTCTGTAGCAATCCAATTAAGTTACATGGTTTCTAAAGCTAGATGATTTGAGGAAGCTTAAAACAGAGTTAACACTGTGCTGGCTCAACGGCTGTGTCAATTATCTGGTTGGACGTGCTTGTAGCTCTGCCTACTGAAGCATGTAGAGGTTTTTTTCTCCCCTTCTTCCCTAAAGCAAGATCAGGGAGAACACATTCAAGAGTTAATTATTTCCTACCTTTATTATTACTTATTGAATGAGAATCCTTATATATATTCGAAAGAGATAGTCATATCACATAGGAAAAATCCCCAACAGAATAAATGGATTGCATAATGCATTTTTCAGACTTTTTCTGAAACTGAAATACTGAAGTTCCTTTGTAATAGCTGAAGTGGCATTAATTTGCATGGAGGTCACTATTTGACCTTTGCTGTGGGAAGCTTGCGTGTTTCTTGTCAAAATCTTTTCCTTCTAACCTTTAGTTTCAGATATCTGCCTGCATTTCTTTGCGCTGTTTCCATTATCTTTGTATCTGAAATGTGTGAGACAGAAAAGGAAAGTAGCTTTGTGGCATTGCTCTCTATTTTTTACAGCATCTCTCTTTGTGGCAAGTTAATCAAAAGCCCTGTGTGAAGCCCTCTCTGAGCTCAGCCCTCCATCCTTCCCAGGTATTCAAGGACTTGCAGTCAGGTAACCCTATCTCACTCTCACCACAGGTTCTCCAGATGTGTGTGTGCTTCACTTTTTGTCTAGTAATTTGTACAAGGAGCTGCTTTACCTGCTTTGTGGGAAGCAGGCAAGATTACCGTACTTCTTAGAACTCTGTTTCTTTTTAGTCAGAGGGATTGTCCACCCACAGAAAAATTACCTAGCTCCCCCTTGGTGAAAAGCCTGAGGAAAGAAAAGAGTCACTCACTGAACACTAACAGCACCTGGCCTTCTTCATCTTATTGGGAAATTAAAATCAATTTTAAACAAAAACACTCTGCTGCCAGGCCTGAGAAGCAAAATCACAGTTGTGACAAAACAGATGATAAAATTAATACTGCCTTTACTGGGAACACTATTTCAGCCCAGATACATTGATCTGAGAAATTACCAACTTGCTCTCATCTCCAGCCTCAGAGCAGGAAGCAGGAGAGCTGGCTGCACCTGTACAGGAGTGAATACAATGCACTGTGTTATGTTTCAGGAAAGGTGAATTGCAAGAATAAAGGAAAATTCACAAAATAAAGCCAAAGATGGAGGAGCAGAGTGGCTGCACATCTGCTTTGGAGACTCCTAAGCCCAACCCAGCTCTCCAAAGGTTCCTCAGAATTTAACACTACCAGAGTTGGTAGAATTGTTTAATTTTTATACCATGTAATGGAGAACACATCTTACTCTTGTATGCTGTATTGGACACTGATGGAAAATTAACTGTGTGTCTCAACAGTTTAGTTGGCATGAGCATTCCCATCAGCTCATGTCTTACAGAAAACATTCTGCTAAATTCAGAGGTTAGCTAAGTCTGGCCTTCTGCGAAAAAAACCCCAATATTGGTGGGGATATTGGTGGCTGGTTTTTGCAATGACTTTTGAAGTGTTGAACCATGGACTGCTTGTTGCTCAATTGCTCCATTCCATTTTTGGTATCAAGATATTTATCAATACATGTTGATGCATTGCCTCCTAGTATTCTGTTTGCCAGCCAACAAAGCTGACTCAGGCAAGATAGACACATGCATGCTTTCCAGTACAGAAATTATGTTCTCAGAACAAATTCAAGTTTTCTGCTGTGAACTTGAGTACATCATATGTAGAAAGCAAGGGTTGAAAAAAACACAAAACCAAAAATGGCCCATCTGTAGTCACTGGCAAAACTCCCAAGGGAAGAGAAAAAGGAATCAGGAAAATTTTTAAATGCAGTTTTCTCTTTTACTGTGTTTCTAATCCCATTTTCTTGGCTTCTCTTTGTCTTTCTTTGTTGTTGTTTGCTGCTAGCCTGCATGTTCTCGAGGCTTTATAATGCTTCATCTTAAGGGGGAACCTGGAGAGAATATTTTCCCTGCTAACAAATAACCTGGATCTTTTTCATCACTGAAGCCAATCAGAGGCGGGAGATTACAGTTGGCAGAGGGCTGAGATTTGCATATTAACAGCACAGTTATTGAAGAATTGCTGTCTTGCATTTAGACCAAACTGTGCCCTCCGATTCGCCAGCACCGGCTGCCAGCCAATGCAGAGGAGGGATTCAAAGGTCAGATTTTTT